>JAKLNA010000016.1:104055-439560 GCA_022813105.1 Cystobasidium onofrii
CCTGCGTAGGAATGTTTGCCTCCGGAGGGACTGCTGTAGAGGGAAAGTGCTGAGGGTCCCCCGCAGTCTTCATTGGAGTTACCTGGACATTCTATAGAGCATGTTGATGCTGTGCTTGCGCAACAGCTGTCAAAGTTGAGGCAGGGTATACCCGTGTCTGCGCGCTCTCTGGCGATTAGGCCATTTACGGACTGTTGACCCGTCTTTTAAGTCGAGTTGCGGAGCAACGTTTGCCTGCGTAGGAATGTTTGCCTCCGGAGGGACTGCTGTAGAGGGAAAGTGCTGAGGGTCCCCCGCAGTCTTCATTGGAATTACCTGGACATTCTATAGAGCATGTTGATGCTGTGCAAGGCAGAAACGAGAGTTTTCCTGTCGGTTACTAACTCTGCGTCGAGAGTGCTTATGGCTGCATAACTTACATGAAACGGTAGTATCACTGCCTCCATTACTGAAACCAGAGCCGCACTGTATGTATGCCAAAAAGTTGGTCAGTCGATTGGTCTTCAGATCACGGTGAAAGTCATACTCACGTAGCATTCCCTTCCGTATTCAATACCTGCGTATTGGAATCCTTTTCCAGAGCAGAAGGTAGTACAGAAACTGGTTAACGAGGACAAATGTCAGAATACGCGTCTTTTTCTTGTCTATAGCTACTCACGCTGCGGTCATAGCGTCGGAAGTAGCTGAAGCGCCTGTAAGAAGTCGTCCATTGGGAGCCTCAGCAACACAGCCTTGATAGACGTAACCTTCTGCAGGTATTGATTTAGAGGGCCTGGTCCCGGGCGCTGGTGTAGAGTCATCACAAGCAGGTCGAGGACCAGAAGTATAAAGAGTGTTGCAGCCAGGTAGTTTCTTGATTGGACTCGTTAAGCCGACATTTTCGTCAATAATGTCTCCTGATACCCTGCATGCATCAGCGGCGTGAGTGTCATAGAATGGTGCTAGAGGTGGGCAGTTGAGTAATCCTCCTCCAATCTCACCATCACATTCGTCGATGGCTTGTTGGAGGACTGAAACATCCCAGCCGTTCTGGAAATCTGCATGAAGCGAGTATCCTCTGCAAGTATGAGGGAAACAGATTGATAGTTAGCGTGAACTCGGATAAGGTCGTCAACGACATAGATATGCTTACGTGGCATCTCCGGTAGAGAAAACCCAGGTAGGACCCTCAGCATTAAAAGGGAATTTACCAACATCGTATACGAATTCTTGGAACTGAGAATGCATGACACGAGCACAGGAGAAAATTCAACAGGCCATCGCAGTTAGTCCGATCGCGAATTGTTACTCACCAGAGTAATAAAGTGAACTGGGTGCGATGCGGGACAATCACCATTACTGAAAGTTCATTGACAGCTCAGTGAGCTATATGCATTAAAAAGCATGCGAGAGCTGTAGCTTACTCTACCTCTCGCCCTTCAGGATAGGACATATGTGAACCATCTGACTTGTATAAGTTGATACCATCCCAGCAAGCTGAAGTATCGAACTAGTCAGTAGAAAGGGAGGAAATACGTCGACAACGGAAAAGCGTACCTGGGAAGACGACCTGAGCACGTAAACCATTAGGGCAGTTGTGATCGCTGAACGTGATGAAGATGATCATAAATAAGCAGGAACAAACAAAACGATATTACGAGAAGGCAAGTCACCTCACAAGAAATCGTTTCTGTTGTCCCATTCTGGGTCCCACTGATGTCCACCAGCATAGTCTATCATGGATAGAGCTCAACACGTATGACATAAAATGTTATGTCAAGGCTGAAAGGCTTACCTTGGCAGACGTAAGTACTAGCACGATCCGCTTTGTTATTAGGATCAAACGAAGAGCGAAGGGGATCACCAGCTACCATTCTTAAACCAGGAGGGAAAGCAGTTAATTTTCCACCTTTAGGACCTGGACGTTGTAAATAATAAATATTTGAGTAAGAAGGAACAATAGAATACGTTTGGTCGTTCGGATTATAATAATATAACTGAGCTTGCCAATATGCTGATAAATCTTTTGTTACTGGTAATGTGGTACAGGGACTTTGCTGGAGGGTATCGTATGTTGCGTCCATATCGATACTGTTGGCCTGTCATTTGCGCAAAACGGGAGACGAGCAAGAGAGTATATATATCCATCAAATAAACTGCTTCTGCATATGACTATTACAAAGGAAGCGTTTTACTCACCCCAACGATATTGTGAACGTGAGAGGCAACTTTACCGGGTGAAACGATGGGATCGATACGTTCGACGACAAGCGGACTGCCTGAAAGGATGAAGTAGGCATTGACTTGATGAATCGATGCTATAATGGCCAGAGCGGCCAACAGAGAGGTGGCAGTCTTCATGTTGATGCCAGCTGCCTACCTTCAAAGCTTGTTTTGAAAGGAGCGTAGACCTACAGAAAAGAGGAGAAAGCAGAGAACAAGGTATCATAGACCGTTCGGTATGGACTGCCTGTCGGCAGACCCGATGCGGTGGAAGTCAAACCAGCCATTGACCAAGTCTGACTGTAATTGAACCCTCTCAGCATATAACCAGCCCTATCATGAACATTGGAGGAGTCAGCATGCCGGGGACACATCGGCCGTCAACCGGATGAGGCGGGTTTGATGCCAGTAGAAGGGCGCATTCGGGACGCTGGAGCGCGTGCATCTAATTATTATGTTGTGATAAATGTTTAATTCACTTGAAAGTCTATATGTATATATCGTGAGCAAGCTCGGGTATACCTTGATATTATCTCGAATAGTGTCCCGGAACAGCTATCAAAGCCGAGGAAGGGTATAGGGGTGTGTTGACCGCTCTCCGGCGAGTACGTTATTTACGGGCTGATGGCCCGTCTCTTGAGTAGAGTTGCGATATATCGGAACTGCTCAAATCATTAGCAAGTCTTTAGCATGAAGAACTTACACTCGCTGAGGAATGACAAACTTACAGCTGTGAGGGCATCTGGACCACCGCAGTTGCTGTTGACATCACCAGCACAAGGCATGGAGCACTTTGTGGAAGTGGCTGGAAGAAGGCGCTGTCAGTACAAAGGTCCACACCGCAAGAAGTAAGCCCCGATTCACCATTTGTAGCCATAGCATTGGCGCACCAGCACTCTCGCTGCAAAGTGGAAGCGATCTTCAGCCTGGCTTTCACATAACCGACACAGTCGATATGAGGAAGCTTGTACTTACACCATATTCGACTCCAGCTAGAGTGTAGTTTCTTGCCTGGCATCCATTCAAGCAAGTTGCGTACGTCATGCTGTCCGAGGTGAAGGAGTAGGCTGGCAATGTACGACCCGCAACATTGTCCGCGATGCATCCTACAGCCGACCATCCGGAAGGTAACGAGGCTGTCTTAGGGGCCAAAGCCTTATTGGTATATAGGGAGAGGGTTGAGTGGCCACCGCAGAATTGAGTATTGTCGCCTTTGCATTTGATGCTGCATTGTGATTCGCTGATGGTCTTGTTTGAACCACCATTGACGAAGCTAGAGCCGCAGTAACATTCGCGACCACTGTCAAAGATTGAATCAATCATCAGCCTTCCGTGAAATGATACCAGGGTACTACATAGAACCATACTATTCGACACCACTGTACTGCAAGCCTTTGTCCGAGCAGAATTTAGTGCACATAAGAGGTGTCATCGAGTCTGAAGTGGTGCTAGCACCGGTCAGAAGGCGTCCATTGGATCCCTCAGCCACACATCCGGTATATGTAAAGCCAGAGGCGACAACATGCGAGGTTGTGAACTGCAGAAGATAGCATCAGATTCTAAGGCGTTGTTAATCATAGCATCTCGCAACAGGCTTACGAGAGTGAGAGCATTGGCTGATGTGAAAATTCTGGTCAGTAAGCGGTACCGTATTATTCTGGTTAGGTCACTCACGTCCACCGCAAGTGTAGCGAGCATCGCCGCCGCATCCCATATTGCATGATGTGCTTGGTTGTAGACTCTGTAGTGCGAAGCGCTGACATCAGCTTGGTCGGATCTCGACACCGTGTAAGCCACTCACCGAAGGATTGTTTGAGCAGTAGCACTCTGAGCCATATTCCACACCAGCATAAGTATACTTGCGGTCATTACAAGTATTCACGCAGTATTCGAGTGTCATATTGTTACAAGCGAACGAATAGCCAGATAGCGTGCGTTGGCCATTTAGGTTATCAACGATGCAGCCGGTTGAGCTCCAGCCAGAAGGTAGCTTAGGAGCAACGATAGCTTTGGAGGGATTGCTGTAGAGGGAAAGTGCTGATGCTCCTCCGCAGTCTTCATTGGAGTTACCTGGACATTCTGCAGAACATGTTGATGCTGTGAAAAGCAGAAATGAAAATGTTCTTGTCAGTTGCTAACGCTGCGTTGAAAGTGCTCATGGACTAATGGCTCACATGTAATGGTAGCATTACTGCCTCCATTGCTGAAACCAGAACCGCACTGTATATATGCCAAAAAGGTGGTCAGTTTACCGTATGAGGGTTACCGTTGTGGTCATACCCACGTAGCATTCCCTTCCGTATTCAACGCCTGCGTACTGGAATCCTTTTCCAGAGCAGAAGCTAGTACAGACACTGGTTAACGAGGATAAATGTCAGAATACGCGTCTTTTTCTTGTCTATAGCTACTCACGCTGCGGTCATAGCGTCGGAAGTAGTTGAAGCGCCTGTAAGAAGTCGTCCATTGGGAGCCTCAGCAACACAGCCTTGATAGACGTAACCTTCTGCAGGTGTTGATTTAGAGGGCCTGGTTCCGGGCGTCGGTGTAGAGTTATCACAAGCAGGTCGAGGCCTAGAAGTATAAAGAGTGTTGCAGCCGGGTAATTTCTTAATTGGAGTCGTTAAGCCGACATCTTCATCAATGATGTCTCCTGCTACCCTGCATGCATCAGCGGCGCGAGTGTCATAATACGGTGCTAGAGGTGGGCAATTGAGTAATTCTCCTCCGATATCACCGCCACATTCGTCAATGGCTCGTTGAAGGAGTGGAACATCCCAGCCGTTCTGGAAGTCTGCATGAAGGGAGTATCCTCTGCAAGTATGATGGAAAAAGTATGATGGAAAAAGTATGATGGAAATAAAAATATAGTCAGCATGAACCTCCGATAAGGACATCCGCAGTATATATGCTCACGTGGCATCTCCGGTAGCGAAAACCCAGGTAGGACCCTCAGCATTAAACGGGAATTGACCAACATCATATACGAATTCTTGGAACTGAGAATGCATGACAGGAGCACAGGAGATTCAACAGACCGTCGCAATGATTGCAATTGTGAAGTGTTAGTCACCAGAGTAACGAAGTGAACTGGGTGCGAGGCGGGGCAATCACCAGTACTGAAGATCCATCCACAGCTCAGTGACCTATGCATTGAGAAACATGCGCGCGGTGTAACTTACTTGACCTCTCGCCCTTCAGGGTATGACATATGTGAACCATCTGACTTGTATAGGTTGATTCCATCCCAGCAAGCTGAAATATCGTTAGTTAGCAAAAGCAAAGGAAGACGGCGACTAACGGTATAAATTTGCAAGCGTACCTGGGAAGACAACCTGAGCTCGTAGACCGTTAGGGCAGTTGTGATTGCTGTAAGTAGGGAGATGATCAGATATAAGCAGGAATAAGTACAGCGAGATCACGAGAAGGCAAGTCAGCTTACAAGAAATCGTATCTGTCGTCCCATTCCGGATCCCCCTGATGTCCACCAGCATAGTCTATTGTTGATACCGCTCAGCATGTATGACATAAAGATGTGATGTCAAGGCTGAAAGAGCTTACCTTGGCAGACGAAATTAATAGCACGATCCGCTTTATTATTAGGATCAAAAGAAGAGCGAAAGGGATTACCAGCTACTATTCTTAAACCAGGTGGAAAAGCAGTTAAATTTCCACCTTTAGGACCTGTACGTTGTAAATAATAGATCTTAGAATAAGAAGGAATAGCGGAATAAGTTTGATTTGTTGGATTGTAATAATATAATTGAGGTTGCCAATATGCTGATAAATCTTTTGTTATTGGTAGTGTGGTACAGGTACTTTGCTGGAGGGTAGCATATGTTGAATTCACATCGATATTGTTGGCCTGTCATTTTAAGGAAAAGGGAGAATAGAAAGAGAGTTACAGACGCATCAGACAACTCTGCTTCTACTTGTACGGTAAATCGATAGAATGACTACAAAAGACGCGTTTTGAACTCACCCCGACGATGTTGTGCACGTGAGAGGCAACTTTGCCGGGCGAAACGATGGGATCGATCCTTTCGACGACAAGCGGACGGCCTTGGAGGATGAAATAGGCGCTGACTTGATGAAGTGATGCTATGTTGGCCAGAACGGCCAGAAGGGAGGTGGTAGTCTTCATATTGACGTCCAGTTGCGCGCCCTCAAAGCTTGTTTTCAAAGGAGCCTACACTGAGCGTACACCTGCAGGAAAAGGAAGGAAGCAGAGAAGACGTATCATATACGGTACTGTGCGGTACGGAGTTGCCTGTCAGCAGCAGCCGATACGGTGGAAGTCAATCAGTTGAGTCAATACTGTAGTTGAGTCTGATTGTAGTTAAATTGAACCTTCTCAAGCAGGCAATTAACCCCATCACTGAACCTTGGAGGAGTCAGCAAGCGGGGATACACCGGCTGTCAAGTGGATGAAGAGCGCATTCGGGAAGCGGGATGCGCGTGCATCTTGTTATTTACGATACGATATGAACAGAGTTGCGACTTGCATGCCTTCGCTCTTTGTACTGAGGGTGATCGAGAGGATGACTAAGCCAGAATGGCATGCAGATGGGGTGTGATATGATAAGCTCATCATATCATACCAGCGCATATTTTATGATTCGCACAGCCTTGCACTATGATAGATATCATAAGTTAATATTATACACTAACGTGCGGTATTAATACTATCATATCATAGACAGCTGTAAAGTCACTGCCTTGCTCCTGAGTCTTTCCTATGCGTGGCTTCTCTTACCGAGCTTCTGAAGCAGGAGAGACCGAGGCCGACCTCGGAATGACTTCGGTGTCGGCTTTATCGCACACGGTCAAAACGGTGTTCACCCAGCATTCAATAATGATTGGCTATGCCCTATCTACAGTACTACAGTATTACTTGTTGTCCGATGCAATCTACGACATCTACGAATAGCACGTGCTCAAACGGTGCGCTGGAAGTCTGGGCTAGTGCTTGGTAGTGTTATTACTACTCTTATTGAAATGCATTGGTCATCAGCACCTCGGGCATACATCTTGGAGCTACCATATGAGTTAAGCTTTAAATTTGCTTCTGCCCGAAGACACTAAGCATAACCGTCCCGAAAGCCCAGAGTCTGGAGAAAGTAGGTACTTGTTTGATGAGTTCCTGTTTTACCGGTAGGAGTGACATCGGTACATCCTGTCCGATACGTCTGTGACCTTTCTCCCCTCCTAGATTATGTATGGTACCACTTTCTTCATCGTTGAAGGCTTTCTATCCTTGACTAGCAGCTTTATAAGCCTGCGTGCAGCGTAACGTGTAGACAGAATTGAGATACGAAAAAAAGAGTTAAACATCAGTTCAAACTTCCGAGAAACATAAATTTTGACAAGCCCCAAGAAATAGAGTGGTTCTTTTATGATAGAGAAAGAGTTTGGCAATGGTAGTGGTAGGAAGCAAAAGCCAAAAGAATTGCTTACCTCTTGATCTTCCAAGAAACCCAAATAAGCGATTCCAACGGTAATGAAAAAAGTCATTAAATCAAATTCGATTTCTCTTTCGTTATTATTCTGACTCTGAAATTCTTGCACTTGTTGCTGCTGCTCATTTAAAGGCACTTGAAATTCTTCTCGTATTAAAGATTCAAATAAATGAAATTGACCTCTTGTTTCAGTACGTATGATAGAAGGATGATCTTCGAAAATTAGAATTGGTATTTCAATTCCTTCTTCTTCATTTTGCCATATTAACCTTTTGGTTTTGTTGGTAGAGAGAAGAGAGAAGGGAGTAAGGGAGAGATTGAGAGAGTAGAGTGACATAGAGGAAAGGATAGAACAAAGAGTGAATTAGGGTAAGACAGGATTAGCCATACAAACTTTCTTCTGATAGAGAGATCGTACACGACTTGAAAGCATGCTACTCACTCGAATGAATTGTCGGTAGCTGAAAACAAACCTGCGATTCCTCTTAAGGATATCCTCCTATTCTCTTTCGTATGAGCATGGGCATGATCATGCTGTTTTGTATTTGCCAGATGTGATTTTGCAATTGAATGATTAATCGGTCGGAGTAGGAATGTTGATGTTTTTAAGCGTGTTGGGAGTGATGTTGCGGTACTGCTAGATTGAGATGCCTCTTGAAATGGATTAGAAGATGGTTTGTCTGTGATAGAGGTGTTGTCTGAGAATGTAGTCCATCCTTTATTTGCCGAAGAAGCAGTGTTGGAAGTTGTAGGATTATTGTCTGTTTCTACTATAGTATGACTCTTCCTTTTATTATGCTCTTTCGAGGGATTCACCGTTGAGAGGGAAGGAGAATGAGAGAGATGGAATTTGAATTCTGTACTTGTGCCTGAATGAGTTGAAGTACGCGATGGGAGGAGATTGATGTATGACTTAGAGGAGGAGGGATCAGAGTGTAGAGATGCCTGTTTCTGAGCAGCCCCGAATGCTTTCGAGGGGGAAGTGATGAGGAGGTACCTGGGCATGCATAGCATAGTTAGTATTCTGTACTCTACTATCAAATGTATGGCCGCACGCCACTCGCGTGTCATAGTAATGTTATCGCTCACCATCCCTTGACAGGCGTGTGAATCTCGCAGTAGTCCGAGGCCAGCCCATGGCGCCGCGAGACCCGCTCTACAACTTCATGCGTGGTATCGTCCAGAGAGCGCTTGGATGACCACAGAATGTCTTGCTCGTGGTGTGCCGGGGGAGGGGTGGTACTGATGATCCAGCTGCGCGAGTCTATGGAGTGGTCTGTATGGACGCAGTAGGTGGTGTATGGCAAAGACATGGTGAGTTGATGAATGCTGTAGAGAGTAATATGAGTGTAATAGTCAGTAGTAGTCGATAGTAATGCTATTAGTATCCGGTATCTATTCAATGCGAATCGCATCTGCTCGTAACTCCGTGGAATGCGATCCATGTCTCGAGGTCGGTGATCGAGAAATGTGTACATCCTCCATCGATGCACCGAGTTATTCGACTATTCCACTGCCAGGACTGCCGTTCATCTCATCCCATCCCATCATATCAGTGCATATCACTTCCATTCTTCCCATTCCATCCAATTCCTCCAATCCACCGTATCAATCCATCCTGTCACCATCTCAACTAGACTGCCCGCTCTAGGACATTCCTCAAAACTCGCTGCTGCGGACGCACGCTTGATACTCTACTTCTACACGCACATGCAGAGGGATACAGCACTCCTCCAGTCACAGTAGAGGTGCTGCTGGATAGCTTACTGAATCGGGCCTGGTCCACTTCTGCTGGCCCGCTAGCTACCCGCCATGCCTCGTCCACATTCGCATTCGCATTCGCATCCTTCGAGGAGAGGGCACAGCAACACCAAGTCACGGCCATCATCATCCAAATCTCGATGTGGATCCCTGTCCACCTGGCTGCTCTCTCTGCTGGCCACCTTCCTCCTAGGCACGGTCATTGTCCTGTCGATTGTAAAGGTGGGTGCTGCCTACTTTTCAATTGTGAGACACGCAGCTAACACTGTACGTGCAATCAGTCCTTCTTCGGGGTAGACTGGAATGATGCACTGGATGCAGAAGAAGTCAACTACTACTCGTCCATACGTACTCTTCCCTACGGTTCATCGCCAGGTTCATCGCACTCCGTACCCACACCCACTGCCATCGAAAAGATACCCCGGATCATCCATCAGACATGGAAGACGACTCTCCTCCCTTCAAAATGGGCTAAACTGACAAGTCAATGTAAAGCTTTACATCCAGATTATGAATACAAACTATGGACAGACGAGAGTTCAATTGAATTCATAAAAGAACATTATAACTGGTTCCTGCCTACGTTTATGAATTATAAGCTAGACATTCAACGTGCAGATGTTATCAGATACTTTGTCCTGCACAAGTATGGTGGTGTGTATATGGATCTCGATATCGGTGAGTATTGTCTCTACAACATTCGACGCGACCTTGGCTGTTTGCCTTGCACGTGCTTCTAAATTGCCGTGTCGCGGGCGAACAGTCACTCGCGATAAACAGGTGACATGGAATTCATCATGGCTGACTGTGGTTCTTCACCTTCAACATTCTATGCATCCTTCATATATACAATCTACATCCATTCAAATCTCTACCAATCTTCCTTCCTTCCCTCACTCGTCTTCCCCCTCGAATCTTGCTTTTTCCTCACTTTGCCAATCTCGGCATCTCATTCCCCTTTCGCCACCATCGCCAACTTCGGACGATCCGATCTTATCTCCATCCGGGCGATGTATGATATGCTTGGTCTATCAATCATACTCGACAACTTCACAATCAATTCTATCTTGGCATACACTCTCGCTATGAAATGTCTACTTTCTGGCTGGTGTGCCGGAATCCATTCTGGAACACAGGCTGTAGAAGAGCAATGGACCCTCTCCTCAACTTTCAAACTATCCTACCAGCTACTAAACCAGTTGGTATATCAAACGATCTCATCTTTGCTGAACCAAACTCTCCATTCATGGATTCTGTCATCCATAATTTGATTGCTTTTGATCATTATTATTTGAGTGATTATCCTACAGTCATGTTTAGCAGTGAGTTTGCCTTCAACTCTAAGAAAGACTATAGCTGTATCAAGTGCTGAACATCGTCGTTCTCACTCCCCTTCTTACCTTTCTCCCCCCTTTTGCCGCATCTCTCCATCACTTCCGCCTCCCGACCTCTTATGGGAAAATCTAGCTGGACCAATGTTCCTCTCTGCTGTCCTTTCGCTGTGGAATAGTAGCTCCACCTATGCAGACGTGTCTTCTGCTCCTCTCGAGATCAATGCTCGCTTTCCCTCTTATTTCGCGGTCTCGAGCAACAATACCAGCAATACGGGTAGTCTCTTCTCCGGCCTAACAAGCAACTTTAAAGACTCGTCATCATCAGATCCCTTTGAAATGCAAGATCATCTTCATACAGTTAGAATATTACCTAGAGAATTATATGGTAAAAATATAGATTCAAATCTAGTTCCCAATTCATTCTTTTATCACTATTATGGTTCTTCATGGCATCAAAATGATTCTGTTATCTTTACTTTCTTAGGTCAATTTGGTAAAACTTTAATGAATATTGCTTTTATTATTGTTATTCTCGGTACTGCTTTTATTGTTATTAGACGTATTAAAAGAGGTAGTAGAAAAGGAATTACTTCATCTAGTTCCATGAACAATAATATTGGTAATAGTAGTGGATATAGTAGACTCGCTTTGGATTATGATTCTGATATTGAAGAAGGGAATGGAAGATGTACTCCTCCTTTATCTTCACTTCCTCTCCCTTCTTCTGCTTCCGCGCATAACTCGAGATCACTATCTTCTAGAAGATCGAGGCGAAGACAATATAGGAGAGCTATGGCAGCTGGTGCTCGTCACTGGCTATTTGGAGGAGGTGTGGGTAGTAGTCTGATTAATAACCTGACTTCTGGCAAGTCATCATCAGGAGGTTCAAGCGGAGGAAGGAGAAGATCAGCTTCCACAGGTGCGATTTCTCTACCTGTACATTCATCGGAGAGTGGATCTGAAGATGCCTTATTCTATACTTCCTCTTCTGAGGACGGAAGAGACACGAGGAGAGTTCCCTTCTTTGTTACAGATCATTTAGCATCTTCTCAGCAGCAGCAGCAGCAATTGCGAAGAGCAAGCGTTTGGACAGAAGATGACGATCTACAATACCAAAGAGACGCAGGTTCCGAAAATCAAGCTGCTATTGCTGTCTCTTCAACTGCGAGAACTGCGCCACCCTTGCATCGGAGAGCTTCTTCTCAACCTGGTGGTCCCTCTCGCAGCAACACACCTACAAAAGCTCGCCAAGCTTCTTCACCTTCATCCAGTACTGCAGGGCTGCGTACACCCATCCCACCTAGTTATCTGGAATTACCTCCACCTCCTCCTTATAGACCTCCCTCACCTTTAATGCCAGTTTCACCGAATAGCAACAATAACAATAGATCTTGGTATTCTTCGTTCTTCTCTGTCATCCCTTCACCTACTTCTCCTTCTTCCGCTAGTGCTTCAAATCTATCTCTAGATCCAAGATCTGGATTACCTCTTTTCAGTACCACGGGCCATCGTGACGCGAACAATACAAGTAGCAACAGTAGAACTGATACTTCGTCAATTAATAGTAGTAACGCGCAAAATTTTAGAAGTGATAGTAATCTATATCCACAGCATCAAGATCGTTCAGTAAATACATCAGTAGTCACATCACCGCATTCTTCGGCGTACTCTCATCAACAAGATTATATTTCACATACTAGACAAAGCTCACTTGCTGATAATGAAGATGAAGAAAGGGATTCAGATAATTTTTCTTTGCATAGCGTTAAAGCTAGACGATAGATTTTTGATATCTCCCCTTAGTGCCCATAGTATACGCTTGCGGCAATAGCAACTCTTTCACGTGCAGACAGCACCCGTCGCTTCAAGTCCATCTCGATGGCTGTCCTACCTATTGTTCAAGATGGAAGCTCTGACTGGAAAGAAGGAAATGTGTCTGGGACGCTGTTTCCTCTGGACCCTTCCTAGATATCTGTCAGCCGCCTAGGTCTGTAGACTATATTCGATATGGGATGCCTCTGATGTAGGCATGCGGCAATGAGGGCATCGACAAAGATATTTCGCGATGTATACGTCAAGCAAGACAGCTCAAAAGCGGAATACAACACGTTTGACGGGTCCCAGGCCAGGGGCAGGGACTGGACTCCATCAGCGCAGTGTGAGAGTTTCTATGCACCGCAGATTGGTCTGTTCTGCTATCAGGCACTAGATCTGCACAGCGCTTAGTAATATACCCACAATTTATGATCTGTTGCATTTACACGAATCTCATAGCATACTGTCTGTGTTTACGATGAATAGAGTCATGAGGCGATGTATGATAACGGCGCAATACAGACACAAGGCTTTACCATCTAGAATCTGAATAATAGTGTAGGATCGGCTGAAAAGAGGTTTGCCTTCGAGTCTACTTTGATGAACTGCATATGTTGCGTGCGCGCTTTCACACAATATGATACTCGCTCTGTGACCGCATATCCGCATCCGTCGTTGGTGTCCAGGAAGTCAGGCCAAGTTGTCTGTCCGACGCTGTATCGCGCAGTGCTTGTTGGTTGAGACGTCCCTCGCGTGTAAGCCACTCGATTAACCTCTGCAGCCAAGATTTAGATATCCTTGACTCCTTTATCCTGTTTAAGCCTGGATAACCCATCTCCTGGTAGTTGCATACAGGAAGATGGAGGAGCAGCAAATCATCCCTATTTTCTTCATCGATGTTGCTCCTTGAAGCGTACTCTAACGACGAGTCTTCAGCCGCAAACATGCCGCACGGTGCCCAGAGACATGCGAGACTAACCTGGATGCTGGCGCCAATAGGGGAGGAGCTCGCGAAGCCGCATCACAGAAAAGTGAGACACAAAATCATCTTCATTCAAAGCCAGGACTCTAATTTTTGAGTAGGTTGACCCTGTTCGCCTGTTTTGGTGATTTACCGTCCACCTTGTCAAGCCTGTAAAAGCGTCGCGCGGGAACATGACAGGCCATTCCAGCTTGCTGCAGACTGGACAGGTGATACTGACGCTTGAAGTTCGTGGCCAGACATTAATGTACTATTGCTTCTCACCACGCCGACTTTTGTTCCATCTGATGAGATAGGTCTGATCGATCCACCCTCTAATTGGATCATGAACTACTTGCGAAGCATGATGCAGGACTTCGAAGCCATTCTTAATGTATAAAGCCGCACCCTCTCGACTTGCGGATACAAAGATGGCCCTGTCGTCTAGATCGGCTCGCTCGAAGCCCCATCGGAAAAGTTTCGTGCCTATTCCTCTTCGTCCATATTCTTCAGAAACACCGAGAACTGACAAAGTCCAATAAGTCCCTTCTTTCATCTCGACTGGAAGACTCTTTTCCCGAATCTCGTCGTCTACCTTCATTATCTCTTCCCGACGTGCAGTCTGTCCAGCTATTGCTGTATACGTCGACGGATTGAGCCTTTTCCCAAGCCAGTCAGGGTAGATATATTTAGCAAGCTTATCGTAGATTGACAGCAGGATTCCAAGGCCGCGAAGGTGAAGAGGGACAACACGTTGTCGGTCTTTTGGAGGTGTCCAAATGGCAACACCGGCTACGTCGCCTTGGACCTTTGCGCAGACCATATACTTTGTTGGTTCACAATATCTACGCAGCATCGATATTTGTCGGAGAGGATCTGACTTAAGTATAGCTGCGTTGTAAGCATCTCCGTCGGTCTTCTTATCCGGATACGCGAAGACTGTGAAGAAGGGTAAGCACTAAAATGGCATACCAACCCTAAAAATACCCGTACCATAAGCTGTTCCCGGATCACGACCAAAAACGCTGTTGACGACAGATGCGAACCGCCGGACGTCTGCAAAAGAGATTTGCTGTACCACGATTTCTTCACGCTGGGTCATCGTAGCTGTCAGTTTGAAGGTGTTGGTGTGTAGTGAAGCAGGAGAGAAGAATCAGTTTTCCGTGTCTCATGCGGTGAGCACGTGCAACATTCGATCAGAAAAAGCGCAAGGCAAGATCAGCATTGTAGCTTAACGATAGAAAAAGCTTTATTGGGATGTAATGTTATGTATCCTAATTCATTCAATAGACCCTAGTCGTGACACAAAGTATAGTAAAGCGTGGACATTGAAGATTCTAGTTTTTGGCTACTGCAACAGCGAGAGCAACTCCCTCAGCGTGCGACAGCGAGACCTCGAAAGACTTGATGCCAGCCTCGTCGGCAACGCGCTTAGCGTCACCAGAGAGCTGCACCGTTGGGCCCTTATCAGAAGAGACTATCTCGATATCCTTCATGGAGGCACCGCCGCCCTTGCTGGTGGTCTTAAGCGACTTGAAGACAGCTTCTTTGGCTGCCCATCGGCCAGCAAGAGAAGCTTGCATATCAGAGGCCTTCTTGCAGTATTCTAGCTCTCCCGTGGTGAAGTTCCTCTCCAGGAAAGTTACGTTGTCGGCTGGGATAGCGGAAATGAGTTCTACGTCCGTACCGACTCCGTATACTCCAGCAGAGCTAGCGGTCATCTGAGCCGCGGCTACTGCTTGAGCAGAAATTTTGGAGACAGGCATATCCTTGCTGAAGGAGTAAGAACCCTTGGCATCCTTCGATGCTCGTGCAAGAGGGTTGAGCAAGACATCCTGCTCGAGCTCTGGTGTGTAAGGAGGGGCTTCCTTCAGAATCACCAAGTTGCGGTGCACGAACATGTCGTTGAACTTCCTGTAGGCGGCATCAAATCGATCTGCATTCTTGGCCTTGTATTGTTTGTACTTAGCAGGATCGAGGGCGGCAAGGAGGTATTCTGGGTGGATTACCAAACATTCACCGCCAACCTGTCCGAAACCGAATGACTTGAGCAGACCAGCCTTGATGCCGTCCGTCTGGATGGATCTCGAAGGATAGACAAGGTATTCGAAGGCTTGCATTTCAGGTGAGATGTTGTCTGCATTTCTGTTGCCCGGAATGAGAGCATCTTGGATGGTCTGGATCATGCCGTTCGTCATCCATGCAGCTGCACCACCCTTAGGATGGCCAGTGAGCCATTTCTGTGCAATAACTGGGCAGGCATTGCCCTTTGTACGGCCGAGGTGCATGAACTGAGTGTTGAAGGCATTGCTCTCGTTCTTGTCGTTTGCCTTGGTGGAAGTACCATGGAAGGAAGCAACACCGATATCGTCGATTGTAAGGCCCCAAACAGCCAATGCACGTCGCAGAGGTGCGACGTTGGGATCCGTACCTTCGCCAGCAAGCATACCAAAGGTGGACATAGCTTCGGACTCTTGTCGTCTTGCCTCCTTCTCGATGGTGGATAGGCGCTCTGCATAATATTCGGTGTCTTGATCGGTCGTCTCTTCCTTGAGCAAGGCGACCTCGTTATCGAGCCAGTCGGAGATCTGCTTTCTTCGGAACTCAAGCTGCCTCTTTCGGTAACTGATCTCGAGGCTGCGCGAGGGGTATTTGCTACTGAGCTGACGAGCAGTGCTGAGGATACCTCGGCCAGGAGCAGGAATACTTCGGCCGGCCTTGTCGGATGCAGTGCTGGTATAACCAACGATACCATCTGAGATAGGAAAAAGTTAGTTAGGTCTGGATAATCAACGTGCAAGGGAAACTTACAGATAGTAGCACCCATTTCGACAGCGGTCTTGGCAGACATGAGGACTTGCACACCACATCCTTGAGACTCCATGAAGCCAGCACGAGTGCTAGTTGTAGGTCTTGACATCTCGTTGGGTTCTCGGCCGCTAGCGAATTCGGTAACGGTGTTGCTGGTGGCCTTCATGTTGGCGAACTCGTACGAGCCCTCTTCTGAGAAGTCATCGAAACCACCGGCAAACATGACCTTGGCCTTTCCAGATCGAATAGTGTCGCAAGCGATCTCAAGAGACTGCAAAGCAGTAGCGCAAGCACCGACCGGAATCTTGATGGGACCGTTGGAAGAGACAAGAAGTAGATTGACCCATCCCTGAATATGGTGAAGCTGTCAGCAATGCTTTATTTACAATTCTGCCCCATCAGAGCTACTCACAGCCACGGTGTTAATGAAAGTCTCCTGAAGAATGTCATTCTGAACATCCTTCTCTTCACGTCTGTCTCTGAACATCTTGGAGAGGGATTCCATTCCACCCATACCGGAACCGATGGAAGTACCAACCTCGGAAGGATGCACGTACTTGTAGAGCTCGTAAGGATCGGTGATACCGGATGCCATGAGAGCTTCGGCAACGCAAACAAGCGCCCACAAAGCAGTTCTGTCGGTCTGGCTGACAATGTCATCGGGGATACCGAAGACACGGGCATCCCAGCCTGTGGGAATCTGTCCAGCGACCAATCGGTCGAAGCGGACTGCCTTCGGCACGAGCAACTTGGCGCCCTTCTTGAACTTAACGAAGCATCGCTCGCCATCGACCCAGACATCAACCTTGTTGCCATGCTCGAGCTTGAATCGCTCAGCATCTGCAGGATTGGTCTCAATTGGCTCGAGATCGTGTTGAATTTCGACTTCTTGGGTGAAGCCCTTGCGCTTGGGATCGTAGCCACGGAACAGCTCAGGTTCAATGAGACGGACACCGGTGTGCTCGAGAATGTGTTTCTCGTATCGACCTCTGACGTCTTTATCATCGACAGGTTCTTCAGTCTTGGCATCGACCCATCCGACATAGGTCTGACCGTTCTTAAGGCGACCGTTGAAGTGGCGGGTGAGACCGAGAGTGAAAGCCAGCTCAAGTAGACCTTCAATGGTGAAGTCACCCTTGGCTTCCATTTGCCATCTGGTTCTAGCAGAACCGAATGGTCCGACTTCAGCATAACCAGTAACAACAATCACTTGTTCTAGGTCGACTAAGCCCTGCAATTGAGTAAGGTCTGGTCGTTCGTCGTAGCTTTCGGGCAGCTTGGGGAATGGTAGAGTGAAGTTGGCGCGGGGGGCGATGTTGACCTTTTGCTGAACGCTTTCACCTTCGCTACCGTTGCTGACCTTGAAATCAGCAGAATTGTCCATGGCAATAGCCTTGCGAGTGGACGCAGTCTTGTTGATATCGTCTCTGATCTTGGCATTGAGGATGTGGAGATCAGCGATAGCGCTCATACCACCATTGAACTGCGAAGAACACAAGAATGAGCGAGATTTGGCACCACGAAAACTGAATACTCACGTCTGCCCAAACAGGCTCAGTCTGGGAAACATCGAACATAAGAGGATGCATGAGACCCAGGATGTTGAAAGCCATCTCCTTAGCACTGAAAGTGCGGCATCCAAGCTCTTCGACACCTGCTGCGACAACGTTGGTAGCTGACATGAGACCTGTACCTCGGCTGTATGGCAAATTATCAGTAACTGGCTGACAGCAGACTCATATACGAAAACACGTACGTCCAACCAATAACGGCACCTGCAATGCAGAGATACTGTCCCCAGGACTCGGAATTCCATCTGTTGAACAGAGTCTCGAGCGATATCTTCGATTCACTGTAGAGACCATCGTTTCCGAAGAGACCGTGATTGGGTGAGAGAGGGAGGATAACCTGTGTAGGACGGGTGATGAACCGTCTGCTGGCTTTCTTGGTCTTGATGGCACCAAGCAAGCGGAGCAAATTGGTAAGCATGACTCTGTGAGCCAGTTCTGACTTGTCGTCGAGACCGTCAATCTCTCGGCCATTCTCGGGAATGGCGGCAAAGGGCAGGACAAAATCGAGATCCATATCGAGACCGTTGTTAGGATCCGTCGAGTAAATGTACTCAACGAGAGCGTCGATATCCTGCTTGGAACCACCATTGAAAGGAACAACGGTCAAGCTGGATCCTCGAGATCCGCACTCCTGGTAGATGGCCTGATAATACTCGACTGTTTCTCGAGAGTAGCGAGAAGTTGTAATAATGACCTTGGCACCACCGCTGAGCAAACCTCTAACGATTTCTACACCGATAGAGGCTTTGCCGACACCGGTCAGAAGAGCATTCTTGTGCTCAAATGTCGTACCAGATGTAGCGATCTCCTTCAAGATATCCAAGTATAGCGAAGTAAGCTTGCTAGAGTATTGCCAGTCATTGCCAACCTTGCGCTTCAAGTGGAGCAGTGGCATTGCATCTTCAGGTACTGGAGTAGGCTCGGATACGTTGACTGGTCGCAAGAACTGGTTGGAAGGTCGACGGGCACGAGCAGGTGATCTGCCCTGGGCACCAGTAGGGCCAGTAGCCGATGGCATCTTGGTCTTTCCCATGCTCTTGACTACTTCACCATACAAAGACTTGATGGCAGCCATGTGCTGCTTGTTGACTTGAGGCTGAGACTTGACGAGCTTGTACAAGTTCGAGATAGACTCATGTACTTTGTCCAAGTTGACGCTTGGTTGGGCTGTGCTACCAGCGGCCATCTCGGCAACATACTTCTCAAGACGAGAAACGCCCTTTCGGTTGGCCTCTTCGTAGACGATGTCTCCCTTTGCGGTGATGGTGGTCTTGGGTGCGGTCGGGAATGTCACATCCTTGTAAAGAGGTGCAGTGCCAACGACTTCGCGGCAGTTCTCCAAAAGCTGGAAACCGAATTCTTTGGCAAGCTTGTAGTTGGGTCCCCTGCTTGGGTCGACCTTGCCAAGTACGTATGACATGTAATCGATCTGAAACACATGACACGTCAGAGTGATTTCGAATGTGCTAGGTAGCCACCTCGACTCACCAAGGTTGGATCCGCTCTGTTCATGATGATCAGGCAGCGACGGGTGACATCTCTGTCAACGGCAGTAAGGCGGCCGAAACTGCGATAAAAAGGCAAGATATCAGCCTTGGTGAAAGTGTGTTACAAACAAGTATCACTCACATGATGTCGAAGAACATGCACAGGGCATCCTGTCGAACCCAGTTGAAGGCAGAGTTGAAGTGACGAGCCTTGAGAGGCTCAAAGCTAGGCTGAATTCCGTTGATATAAGCTTCACCGTGCTCTCTGTTGATAGCGTCAAGCTGAGCCTGGAGTGCTTCAGCATCAAGCTTAGTAGAATCTGCAAGTCTGTATCCTTCTCTTCCGTCTCTCTTGAGATATCGAAGCAAGACATCGACCTGCTGGCTGACGAACTCATCCTGTTGTGCTTGAAGCTTGTTGAGAGCTTCAGAGTCGACAACAGCGCCTCCTGAGCCACCGCCACCACCTCCTGCAGCTGCACCACTGGATAGAGTAATGCCAGCAGACTTAGCGTATGACTGAGCAACCGAGTCCAGGAAGGCTTTTGCCTCAGCTTCTGAGCCTAGACGCTTAGGAGGTTCCATGGTAAGACCGACGAGTAAAGCACCGTCTGTTCTTCCGGGTCCAAGTCCCCATTGTTTGCCAAAGTAAGCTCTAACAGCGGAAATGCCAAAGCCACCGGGGAGTTTGCTTCCAACCATTCTGGAAACCAATCCATTGGTGTGCTTGCCTAGTGTACCGGCATAACCGATGTTTAAAGCGGCACCAAGTTCTTCCAAAGGTAACTCCTCTCCCTTTTCAGGCGCAGAACTGAATTCTGCTTGGAGGTCACCCAGGATTTCATTCTGGAGTGTAGATTTACCTCCGACCATATCTTTGATATTCTTCTGGAGGGAAATGTCGCCGATTTGCTTCTTGAGCTTTTGAGCGATAATGACTCGCAAGGTATCGACGGCCTTCAGGGGCTCGTCGGGAACAGATGCAGCGGGACCAGCGGCCGCAGGTGCAGGTGCAGGAGCAGCAGCCACTGGTGCAGGAGCAGCAACAGGGGCAGAAGCAGCAGGTGCAGCAGCTTCGACAGGGGCAGCTTCTTCAGCGACTTCATCCTCGCGAATGTAGTAAATGTCGGCCTGGTTTTTAGCAACGCAGTAGATCTCCCTCTTGACAGTGGTAGAATCATCGCTAGTCTGATATTTAGCCTTGAGAGTTCTTGTTGCCATACCAGTAAGGGTGGGGCCAGGTCCAAGCTCGATGAGTCTTTCAAACTTGTAATGACTGAAGAGCTTATCTTGAGTTTCAATCCATCTAACAGGTGAAGCGAATTGATAAGCCAGTAATTCCACAAGTATGATATAACCAAGCTTAGATCTGTTCGCTGCCGAGTCCCATTGATCTTCCTCCCATTTCTTGAGAACCTTCTCCAATCTAGGAGAATCAGTTTGGCTATGCACCATTTCGCAGTATCTCTTCGAGATTTCGAATGGCTCAGCAGTAAGATTTGGAATATACTTGCCAACGAGGAGATCAGGATTGAGATCTGCAGGATTGATCTTCTTGGATAGATAGGTTCTGAAAGGCATAACTCCGGCCCACAGATATCTTGAATGGAAAGGTACATCAATACCAGGTAGAGGGATAGTGGCGTAGCCTCTCTCAAGTTTGATATGACCATCAGATTTAGCTTCGAGTTCTTTAGCTTTTGCAAAGCATTCATCCACGATTTCACCCAATTGTTCACGAACATCTTCAACTGACATTGTTTCAGTCAATTTCTTGAGATCGATCTTTTGGATCTTGAGGAAGTTGAGAACGTTTGCAAGGGCTTGCAGAGCTACAAGCTCACCAGCGGCGACGTATTGTTGACCATCAACATTGTAGTTGACAATCTGGAGAAGAGTGTCTGTTCGAGTAGAGACTGTGTCGACAACCTCTCTGAGAGCAGCGTCGGTGAAAGTCTTGCCAATTCTGCTAGGATTGATAGCAACCATAGCGTATTTCGATCTATTCTGACTATCACGCTCGACAGCTCTCTGCATAGTGATACCTCTATAGAAGACGACATCCACCAGAGCTGAAATAGGTAAAACTTCGGCAATAGAAGCTAGAGCAGAGTATTCACCAAGTGAATGACCAGCGAATGGCGCTCCTTCCTGAACTAACCCCTTTGCTCTCATATCTTCAAATGCTGCCTTTTCGGTAACTACCAGTGCAATCTGAGCGAATTGAGTAGCGAATAGTAAACCAGTAGGCGACGAGAAGGTATATCTAGACGTTCTCAGATCAATATCAGGGAAGAGGGGTAACATTTTGACATTACCACTCTTATCAGCAGTATGATAAGTCATATCCATATATCTCTGTCTAATACGTTGACCTTTCAATCCACCAAAATGAACAGTAATCTCTTGAGGATTGTTTTTAACAATGTCAATAATCGAGAAACCATAAACATCACCTAGATGCTCATCTGCCTTATCCCAAACTTTGCGTGCAACTTCAGAAGAGGAATATAGTTCCATTCCCATTCCTGGTTCTTGGGAACCTTGACCAGTGAAAACATATGCAGTAGGAGCTTGTGAAACTTCAGCTTGTCCTGAAACTACTTTGTTTCCAGTGGCAGTATCGAAAGTCGATACTTCAATCAATTTATTACCATCTTTTTGACCGATATGTTTCAAAACAACTTGAAGTTCGGAGTTTGGTAAAACCATAGCAGTGAAGGAGACATTGTAAGAGACGACTCTTTCAGGTTTATTCTCAGCTGCTACTTGTTCAACGTATTTTCTAGTAGCTGCTGAAGTCCACATGCCATGTGTGATAGTACCAGGAAGATTCGCCAAATCCGAGAAATAAGGATTGACATGGATGGGATTGACATCTCCCGAAATGGTAGAGTAGTCCCAATTGGAAGCTGGTGTGTAGATGAGAGAAGGTCGCTCGGCAGATGTGATAGTGTAGGGCGAGGCGAGCATGACTGGTTGATCTAGCGGTGTGCCGTGTCGCTTGAGGTACTCCAAGACGGGATTGCCGACGGTGGTACCAGCAGAGGAGTAGTTGATCTCTGCTACATCCTGAACACCTTTGAGGGGTCCGATGGTAGAAGCTAGTGAAGCAGTACCAACAACAGTAACATTGGAGTAGGTGTTCTTCGACTTGTATCTGTATTCGCTCTCTGTGTTGAAAATGAGGGTAGTTCCCGGAGTAAGAGGTTTGGATTCATCCAACCAGTCAAACCATTCTTTGCTCTGAAGAACGGCAACAGCCTGAGGAGTAGGAACGGTGAGGGAGTAAGTCGTCTCCGTTCGCTTCTCAAAGGTATTCTGGAAATCGGTGAAACTGCCTCTATAGAGGAAGCTGGACTCTGCTTGGATAGCGGGAGTCTGTGTTCCATCCTCGTTGATGAGGAAGACGGTACCTTTGACAGAGACAGTCTTGCCTGAATCAGAGTTTGAGACCGAGACGATGCGGGAAGTGGAGGTGACGCGGTCTCCGATGCGTAGAGGCCTGCAGTTCTTGAGCTGAGTGAATCCGTTGGAGAGATGGACTAGCTTGAGGAGGTTTCCATCGATATCGTTCGGGAAGATGGATCTCATGATGGACTGCAGAGCGAGCGAGCGTCAGATTTTCGCCACGTGAGCGGAGATAGAGCGGGCAATATCAGCACGGGCATTATTCTGGGAGGAAAAAGAGAACAACCACTCACCCTCCAAGCAAGCTTGATGGAGAAGTCCATAGGGACCTGTCCAGCGCCTTTGTATGCTTCCTGGCTGTTGCCCACGACGTTGCAGAATCTGGATACTTCTTCCTGCTTGATCTCGACTTCTTCGCCTTGGAAGACATCGTCCAAGCTGAGTTCGTCGATGGTAGCGTCTTTTGAGCCATCAGCAGCAGTATCAAGCTCCCACAGCTTCCAGTAGGCATCTTTGCAGGCTCTGTTCTCGGACGAAGAGTCCTGCTTTGCAATGGGGCAGTAAGGTGTTTCGGGCGAGTAGGTGAACTTGAACTCGAGTGGGACGGCTCGCTCGTCGACATGCTCGAACAGGGTCAAGTTGATCTCGTTCGTGTTGGCGTCGAAGGTGAGCTCGAGGGCTTTCGGGAGGTCCTCCTGCCCGGTCCTGCCGACTTGTGCTTTCGACATGGTGTATGTCTGGCGTGTATGTAGATTTATGCAGGTGCGACTATCTCTGCAGCGAGGCCCGCTATTCGCAAGCTTGAAACTGGGGGGGAGAGGGTGTGAGTTGTGAGAGTATGTGGGCTGTGTAGTGATTCCAAACTGACTACAACCAACTCAGCGAGTTGAAGATAGAGAGAGATGCAAGATGGAGACACTGCAGTCTGTTCACTCGTTGAGATTGAGAAGCACAAGTTGGGGAAAATCCAAAGAGGGCGATCGAGAAGGGTGGGCCGAGAGTCACGTGACTTGGGACTTGGAGAAATCATTGCAGGATTCCCATGATTGTACACTGACTTGTTGACTGCCAAAGCTCACACCTGCACTACTGGACTACACATGTTCACGATAGGGAACACTTTCTTACCCTGCCTCCCTCTACTCCGATGAATACTCGACTCTTCATCTCTTCAACCTAAGAACACCATCCCACTCTCTTTCGGCAGCAGTCTAGCAGAGTTGTAGTGCTCTCCTAGTCCATACTGCACTCTATGATATGTCACTATCAGTGGTGACTTCTTCTTTCCATATGGTTCCTCGGCCCCTATCTTCACGACTGGTGAGCGTGATTGGATGACCCAGATGGGTAGTTGGAGTGCTTTAGATAGAGCGAGGAGCTGCAAATACGAGAGACATCAGTATGAGAATTCAGTAGTCTGAGCAGATATGCAACAATATCTGCCTTGGTTTTGTATGCCACTCACCTCTGTCTGACTGCCCCATTCGGAAGTATTCTCAACATTGTCACAATGCTTCTGATATCCTTCTGGAGTGAGCAACCCCTCACCCTGGCCTTCTTCATCTTCCGCAGGTAAATAAGGCAAGAAATCATCCATATGATTCCTCATATATTCAGCTGCAATTCTCCTAACAGCATTATAATCCCACTTTTCTTTCTCTCCTTTACTGTTACTATCCTTACTATTACTAAAACTACTTTTCCAATCTCTTTTACTTTCTCCATTCAATGAAATTTTCTTTGAAGTTAATTGATCTGCAATAGCAGAATACATACAATGACCATCAGGTTCCATTTCTACTAATTCTAAGTTCCAAGATCTACATATATTCTCAATATTAACTCTTTCTAAATCTGCTGCATCATATTTATTATTAATACCACCATTAGCTCTTTCTAATTCTATTTCTGCTTGTGCTTCTGCTCTCATTGCTTCTTCTTTTTGCTTCTTCTTCTCTTTACGTAATGCGTGGCGATTCTTAAAGGTTTGTGGTGAGAAGGGCGATGTAGAGGGACTCGTTGCTGGTTCTGTTGCCGTTGTGTCCGCACCCGAGTCTCCTATAGCTGTAGGGGAAGACACGTCTGATATCGATGTCTCTGACCGCGAGTGGTCGCGGTGTGGAGATAAAGCATGTTTCAACTTTGCTCCAAATCCAGTAGGTTTCGGAGCGCTTGAAGATGAGGAATGGCGAGAGCGAGAAGAAGAGGAAGTAGCTTGAGGTGGGACAGAAACAGATGCTGCGCTGATTGCCGAAGTTGACGAGGTGAACGACTGTCTTGAAGGTGCTTGCTGCAGACCATTAGATCCATCACTCATGCCGCCACTCTGGGCATTTAAAGTCTGTGCAGTTAGATTCACATCTGCTGCATTGATAGGCTGAGGTGCTGCAAGCGAACTAGAACTCGTAGCCTGTCCGCTGGCAATGCCAGCATTGGTCGGAGGTGACGTAGCAGCAGCTTGATTGGGAACCAGATCATCTCTTGCATCCAATTGAGCAAGCAATTGATCAGCCAGATCTAATACTTCATCATGTCCTTCTTCAGCGAGTGCATTGCCATCTGGGTTAATCCCAATAGCAGAAGAAACGAGCTTCATTTCCCTTTCTTGAGTGTCTTGTATCTCTTGCTTCAGTTGCTCTACTTTATCAGATGTACCTCCGTTGGTAGGAGGAACGGAAGAAGCAGAAGCAGGGGGTGTTGATTTACCACTTGATGATGATCCACCTTTCTTCTTCTTGTTCTTATTACTGCTACTGCTTGATTTAGTCTTATTTCGCGAGAAGAGCTGGCTTGCTATGTCCACTGGAGAGCGGGAGGGCTTGACTGGCGCTCCTCCTTGTGCTGCACCGGCATTGCTAGTCGATGCTACAGGTGGCTGAAGAGTACTTGATTGAGAAGGAGCGGCATCTGCTGCACTATGGCTTGCTGTGGCTGTGGCTGCTACTGATGATGTTGAGCCCTGCTGCTGCTGCTGCTGGACCTGGTCTACCTCGCTCTTCAGCGACTGCAGCTTGAGCTCGTTTATCTCGTGCTCTGTCTTGATTGTCTCCATATCCAAGAAGACGCTCTTTGACCTTGTGCAGGTATGGTTGCAGATCTGTTATGGTTAGAGTGCAGGTGAAGCGTCGCAGCAAGTGAGGAAGTCATCTCTGTAAGCTGGCCACGCCGAAGTGGCGACCAAGCTGGCTCTTCCGAATATCATACTTCGGACGATACAAGTGTACACAGATAGTCTTTCGTGGCATGGTATACGCTACAGGCCTCACTCAAGCCGCTGCTGCTGTTGTTTCTTCGCAATGCATATGTCGGCATCCAGACGACGTGATCGAGGGCCGACTTCCTACAAAATGAACAAGTGCTACTGAAAGCTTCTTGCCTACTGATTCAATCACGCCTCGTCCCGTCAAGCATGGCATCCACAGCAGTACCACGCTCACTCTTCTCATCACAGCGCATTCTATCGCGCCAGTTGTGCTCTTCGTGCCGAGCGAGTCAGCCGTGGCCAACGTCGCACGCTTCAACCAGCAAGACCACCATCGACAAGCTGTATGCATCGAGTACGAAGAGCTCGCTATTCAGACGATTCAACTCTACGAGCTCGAATGCAAGTGCATCGCAAGCGAGACAGGAAGCTTCCAGGAAAGCCTACTATGCGCAAAGGAATAAATCTTTACTCCTGTACACATCGGCTGTATTGGTACTGGGAGTAGGAGTGACTTATGCCGCTGTGCCTCTCTACCGTATATTCTGTTCAGCGTCAGTAAAGACAAACACACCGTTCAGGCTGTTACTCACACGATCCTGTTATGTATCTATTCAGAACCGGCTACGGAGGTACACCCATGACTTCTGGACAAGGAGGAGTAGACCAAAATGGACAAGCATACGGATTAGGCAGATTTGCCGCGGAGAAGTTAATACCATTCTATGGAGATACAACTAGAGGACAAAAAGAACGTAAAATCAAAGTAACCTTCAATGCAGATTGTTCAGACGCTCTACCTTGGAAATTTACTCCTCTTCAAAAAAGTGTTATCGTCAGACCGGGTGAATCGGCTTTGGCATTCTATACTGCTATGAATAAAAGTGAAAAGGACATTATTGGGATTGCTACGTATAATGTTACACCAAATAATGTGAGTTACCGTCATGATCATGATTTCTCCGATAGTACTGTTTGAGGGCTACTTGGTGGCACATCCAATCTTGTCTTCAATAGTGCTTGGGAAAGCGGACAAAGCTGATAACGATGACTTCCTTGAATGCGACAGGTCGCCTCTTATTTTGCAAAAGTAGAATGTTTCTGCTTTGAAGAACAAAAATTACTAGCTGGTGAAGAAGTCGATTTACCTATCTTATTCTTCATAGACAGGGATTTTGCTGAAGATCCCACAATGAGGGACGTAGATAATGTGGTCTTATCATATACTTTCTTGTGAGTTCCGGCTTCTGTTCATCCTCTCTTTATGCCTTTGTGGTCATAATCCGAAGTTCGTTATTGACTGGTATCATCCTGGATCCACATAACAGCCGCGCAAAGCGCGATAGCTACGGTAACCTTGTACCAGACAATTCGCCAGCATAATCCCTCCATTTCCTGTTTGTATGGAATGAAAGCAGATAGAGGGTCCAGAGATGGTAGCAGCTCGTCATCGCTTTTTATACCCCGAGTCGTCCTACCCCAGTCCGAATCGCAATTTTTTCATTACCTTGTTGTGCAAAGCAACAGTAACCGTATCGCATATTAGATGGAACATCCCTTCTCGCATTCAATTACTTTATCATCACATATATATTTCACCTTTTTCTCCTTTCACTTTCCACTAATCTTTTCAGGGTCCCACTTTACGTTCTTCCTTCCTTCTTCTCGGGGAAACGGTGTTCTTTGTCATTTTTTCAAGCTACATTTGCTTACATCTGTTTTGCTAGCAGTTTCTTTCGTAGACATGTCTCTTACATACAAGCTCTGAAGGCTTACAGGTCGATCCTTTCAAGACTTCTTTGACCACGGCTTGCTGGACGGCCCCCTCACTCATTCTCTGCCTGGATCGAACTTGAACAGCTGGTATTCTGTGATTTGCAACCGAAAGGCATGCTGTTCCTCGACAATCAGTTGCCGAGAGCACTGCTTGATGCAGTGCATTCGGTCGTCGTGGGAGAAACAGGAGTGGGATTTGATAGTCGGAATGCCACTTATTCGGACGGTTCGTCCAACCACTTGGAGAATGCAACCTGGAAGACTGTAGCTTCGCGATGTGTGAGTGTGCTTCTGCTTGACCCTGAGATGCACCTGCTGATCTTTTCATTCTGGCGACTTCTGTCTATTATAGCCTCTAACGAGTCTATGGCTCCTAGCTGTTCTCGTTGCTCTTACAGCACTAGCGATAGTTTCTATCCTTCTCAAACTATTCTGGTCACTTGCTCGTGCCAAATTATGCTTCCTTAGAGTGTACAAGCTTCATTACTCTGCTCCAACATTTACCACTCCCTTCGGGTTTGATTACTCGTGGGATCTCAAGGCTCGCTGTGAAGGCAAGACGAGATCTCTTTATCTTCCGGCAGAAGGGAGTGTGTTGCTATGTCTACTCACTACCTGTCTAGCGACGGTCGTCAGGGCAGTAAGCGTCGAGATCAAGGGAAGGGCAGTCTGGTTGAGCCAAATTGATACGACAGCCAGAATCATAGAATAGCAAGTTTCCCTTTTCGCAGAACTCTCACACGAGATTCTTGAAGAAGTATAACTAATTGATGTTTTTTCTGTCTCTTGCCAAACATTACAGCACGGGCTTGTGGCTTGCGATCATTTTCATTATTGCAGGATCAATATGTCATATCTCACTTTTCACAACGAAGACCTCCCCAGCGTATTTCTTGGAATTGTCAAATGATGTTATACCGATCCTGCCTAAAGAAATATCGAAACCGGCACTTCACCCTTTGTTGATCACTACCATTGTCTTCATCGTCCCAGTATTCTTGTGCATTCTACCGAACTCGTTGACATTCTCAAGAACATACAGCACGGTAAATACGTTTGAAGGTCTATTACCTCGACTATCTGGACCGTATGGCAGTCTGGAAGATGTGATAAGCTCTATGCCATTGTCGCAGAATGGCACATCCACAAAGCCAGAAGATGCAAGTCTAGCAGTTATCACAGCTGGTATAACTAGCATCCTAGGTAGTTGGCGAATGGAAAATCTCATGCGAGCTTGTACTGGCGCGGTTCTGCTGGTCATTCTAATCTTTATCGAATACGCACTACAGAAGAGACTTTCGCAAGCAGGAATGTATCTTCAAGAGGTGGAGCGAGCAGCGCTAAACGGGTCGCCAGCCGCCAACTCCGCTATCATGATAAAAAATGACGGTCCAAATATGACAGATTTTCTTGATGAGAAAGGCGGTGCATATATTCAGTCAACCGCAGGTCGAAGCATCAATCGAACTCGTTCGATCCTGTCAAGCTCAACCAGAAGCGATGTTCGTCCATCATCTCTTTATCCAAGTGAAGGTCCACGCCGACCCCAATCCGCTCTCTCTCGCTCTTGTGTCAGTCACCCTGGCCTTCGTCCTTCATCAAGAGCATCTTCAAATCGATCATTTAGCGCTATGTCGGTCTCTTCATCGAAGTTATACGTTCCAGAACTACCGGAGTTTGATGTCACTCTTCCATCGCCCAGTCTAATGAAGGATGATTTGGAATCTTCCATCAGAGGGATAGGAGGAGAAGGACCTTCCCCTTATTTGCCCGCTTTGGCGTTATTCGGCGATAGATTAGACAGATCAGTGGGTTGCTTCGGAGGTCATACCTTGTTTGGTGAAGAGTCCGGCCTTTCATCAAGTCGTACCCCTTCGCTCTCTAGACGGATAAGCCTGACATCTTCGCTCAATTACTCGGAAAAGGCCTTTGAGCCTCGGAAGAGGCCTACCTCGACGATACCAGAGCAAATCACGCCTATACCGGATTATAACGAGAAGAAGCTCGATGATACCACACAAGATTACTTTGGTGATGGGCAACTACCCTATGATATTGATGATGGATATGACGCGCAGCTAGATAAATCCGAGTGCAGTGCTGCAGTAGCCCACATGCTCGCTCCTTACGATGGCGCGGAGGAAGAGGAGAGGGATGTGGGGCATTCTATACCTACGTACATGCAAAGGGATGATACGAGACGTTCACATCTTTCGCGCTCATATACGCCCGGTTTGCGTAATGAGCACAACTTACGAATGTCGGTTCGTTCCCCTTCTGTGGCCTCTAGAAGGAGCCATATTCACGTACGACCGCAATCTAGAGCATCGAGCTACTCATATCGAAGCCAATCGTCGTTGAAATCTTCGACGTTTTCATACTCTTCAAAGAGGACCGCAGCTAGTTGGCGATCTAAGCTGTTTCAACACGAAACGTATCAAGGTCCTTCTGCGTCCAATCTGAGAGCATTGAAGAGTTCTCGCATTATTGAAGCGACGCTGCTGGGTCTGTTTATTCTTGTCGCGAGCTTGCTGGAGCTGGTTTGTGGAATTGCCGGATGGAGCATACTGGAATCAAAGGCTGTAAGTGAGAGTCACTGATTCGGGTTCAATGTCACGAGCAAAGTGCTGAAGCTGGCTGTTGCCTATTCTTCTGGCTCGTACAGCTTCAAACTTCAATGAGCTTGGGCTCCATGCTGTTGAAAATACTGCCGATACTAGGAGGTGTCATCCTTTCTGCTCTTCGGAGCTCGGAACCTGCATACGGATGGCAGACACGGCATGTGATTGTGAAGTCAATCGATGAGGGAGAAGGATTCTTTAAAGATGGAGCTAGTTATAGGTCCGGTTTGCGATCCTAGATAGACATATCTGGCATGTGTATAACCTATTTTGCTGCTACCATCGACGGGGAAACTGGAGAAGCAAGAGGAGGGGTTTGGAAGTGTATAGTTTGTATGTATGGACAGTCGTAACAAACAATGTAGCAATCGATATTAGTTATTGTGTTTCTCTAATCCACCTGTCAAGCCCGTCCGATTGCCTTTGCAACTCAGCGCACGTCGGTCCGCTTGAATGCATGCTTATTGAGCACCGGCGAACACGATACTCAGTACTGCGCTGCTGAAGCTCGACAGCAGGCGAAGTCCACTGAGACAAGGCTGGAGAGAGAGAGGCTTTCTTGTAAGGCAGTCGAAGAAGAGAGCGTGGTATTGACTGTCGTGCGAGAAAGATACGGAAAGAAAAGCAGGAAGCGAGGTCATCGAAGAGAGCGGAGATAAGTGATACGGCAGGCAGGAGCAGCAACTGCATGGAAGCAAGTCTGAAGAGCAGTAATCAGCCAGCCACGCTACTCCTCAACTTGGCCCGGTGTGCTCGAAGATGGCGGAAGACCTGGTGAGTGACTATCAGTCGTCGTATCCTTGATTAGCCTCGCATGCGCTGGATGGGTTGAGTGGATCGGATAGAGCAAGGCGAGTCCGCTTTACTGATGCTTGTGCTCCATCCATCAATCACCTGCTGCACACCCATCGCTGGTTGGCTTCCTTCTCTTGCAACCGTCCTTCCGCTGGTCGATCTCCATAACGCCATACTGTATGCTCCTGGACAAAATGACTTTCCGTCATTCAAACGAAAACTATGCTACACAACAGATCCTCTATCTCTACGTGGATTCAGTGCTGCGCACAGGCGTGTCTGAAAACCTGACTTCGGCAAAATCAAATTCCGAGCTTGTCAAATCGTTAGAAGTCCTTCTTGAGCATTCACTCGCATGTCCCAAGCATCACTCTACTCCACTTCCATCGACTTCGTGCTCCTCTCAATCTATACTCTTCGAAGGTGTTCCTTCATTGACTAGACCAAGCAAAGCAGATGAAGAGTGCGAAGCTGTAGCTTCCTGGTCATATATCCCTCCTCCCTCCTCTTCGACAAATGCAGATAATACACCTGCATTCGTGACTATCCCAGCACAAGATAGTATACGTCAAGAACCAGCTGTGGCTTTTCCGGAAACGAGGGAAGCTCTAGATGTCACTGCAAAGTTCTTCTATCTCCCACCTAGCGAGTATTCCCCTTCTAGCTCGACGTTTGCGAATGATTCTTCAGCTGCTGGCTCCGCATCGCCGATATATGATGCTCTCGATCCAGCATGGATGAGCGAAGCACTTGAACAATTGTGTGTAGCGACTGGCTTAACCGAAGTGGACACCTTCATAATCTCATTCCCTGGTCTAACTTTTGATAATTCGGTCAATGGGGAGGATTGCTGTGACGATACAAACGCACGTACGAATAATAACAATTCTATAGTGAAAGACGAAGACGCTATACGCAGGAACGTAATCAAAGTATGGAAAGAAGCATCGAAAAACAAACATCTCTTATCGCTTGGAGTATCGGAATTCTCGCTTGATAGATTGAAGTGGTTGTTAGAACAAGCTAAAGAGGAAGAAAGCGAGCTTACAAAAGACAAAGAAGCATCTATCTCTGCTTCTAATGATATGTTATCGGAAGAAACCGAATCTGGAAGGGCCAATACCACTGGAATCACAAGTACGAGATTTAGGAAACCAAGAGTGTGTCAAGTGAATACAAGAAATAGATGTGATGTTCCAGCTGAACTTGTTGAATTCGCAAAAGAGGAAAATGTGGATTTATTGGTACATTCAGATTGTAGTGATTTCTTACCTCCGAGAACGTTCACGAGGTTATTAGCGAGGTATGGAGCTAGACTTCCATTACCACTTACGCATCGTGGTATTCTTGATTTTTCAACTCTTTCCTCTAAAAATCAACATAAAAAATCTGCCTCTTCTTCATCATCATCTTCTTCTTCTTTAAAGAATCAAATAGATTTGAATAAAGCTACTGCTTCTACTTCATTACAAGGTCGCTTGAATGGCTCAGAGACAGTACACTCCAAAGAACAGGAGGAAGATGAGGAGAAAGAAGCGAGAGAGGTACTTGGAGCTTTATCGGCAAGATGGGTATTGAAATATACTGTCCTTATAAGGGATAGAGCACTTGTTGCTGACAAGGGGTATATCGTAAAAGCTAGTAGGAATGCTCATTGAAGCAGGTATCAGGAAGGCTTCGTGTAGTCGTTGTATAAAGAGAGGATGGCAGATGAAGGCCATTATTGAACTGTGTTCTTTTTCGAGCAGTGTCGGGTTTGCTACGTTTATTCTTTTTAGAACATCCACGTTGCAGAGAGATTGATGTTTTGCTTGTGTAAAGTACACAGGCATGCTTCGGTGGTAGCATAAGTCATAGTCTGTAGAGCCCAGCTGTACTCAGCTTACTCTGAACTCGTCTTGCTTGCATTGCGCTTCTCCTGCGAAAGCTGCTGTCTCGTTACTCATCTGGCTGAGTCAGCCTGGTCGAGCGTCGATATGCTATGCCGAGTAGCAACAACAGGGAGCAGAGAACCACTACACAGTGTACAGTATGGATTGAGCTGATGCTGTAAGCTGCTTTGTATTAAGCGTGCGTGTCTCCTGCCTCGTTGAGTTTCTCCTCCACCCGCCGGAGTGATGCTCGTTCTGCCAGACTGCTCTCGCTCTTCCTCCATCCAACACCATCTTCACCTCAAGAGGAGAGAAGAGCCCATCTATCTGGACTGACGCGACTGACTGCACAGCACAGCGTCAAGATACTCTGCCGTCTACGACTGTCTGCATCGATCTGTATAGGAAAGGAGAAGTGCTGGCCTCAGTTTGACCTATCCTAGTCATCGTCGTCCATTCACCTTGTGTAGATTGATTGAGAGCTTGTTAGAAGTAGCTAGCTAGCGGGCAAGCAAGCAAGCAACAGCACCTCTATACACCATACCACTGCTACTGCTGTTATTGCTGCCGTGCGCTTCTCCCATTGCCTCTCATGGTCGCAGAGAGACGAGAGCGCAAAGCTGCGCCCACCAGCTGGATCCAGCCTGAGCCTGCAGGAAAGGGCAAAGCAGTGAGCAGGAAGAAGGCTTCGTCGTCGTCGTCTGTCAGTAGCAAGAAGAAGCAGGCTGCTCAGCCTGTGAAGAGCAACGCTGCTGTGGTTCCGTCTGCGCCTGTCAGCCATGTCGTGCAGCCTGAGCATGGGGGAGATATGCAAAAAGATGCGAGCAATGGAGGAGGAGCTGGAGGATACCAGCAGCAGACATCTCAAGGTGGAGCGATACAGCAGTCCTCGCTCAGCAAAGGAGGAGCCGGGCCAATTGAGACGGAAACCGGAGAACAGCTATTCTGCATCTGTCTCGGCGTAGACAATGGCACACCTATGATCTTCTGTGAAGCTTGCGAGAACTGGTGAGTGACGAGCATGGCTTCTATATCATTCCCACTACTAATGCTGATAGCATTCTACAATCCTCCCAGGTTCCACTTCGAGTGCATTAATCTCTCAGAAGAAGATGCCTCGAGAATCGCTACCTACTATTGCGACATGTGCGAGCAAGCTGGCTCGGGAAAGACTGAGTGTGGGTGTTCTCAATACGGGAATTTGCCTGCTCCTATACTGATTTCAAGCGCATTCCTTCTATTCCACAGGGTCATACGATGCACCATCCACATTCGACGAACTACCTTCATTCCCTACAGCAGAGGCGATTCCAGACTCACCAGCTCGTCTCACGCTACCCTTACCAACGCCCTCGACTTCATCCACTCATCCAATTCCCTTGCCACCACCTCCTCCTGTCATGACACCCTCGGATTCTGGTGAAGAGCACGATAATGCCGAGGATGGAGACTATTTCTCGTCACGAGAAACCGAATCGAATCTTCCTGGCAAGTCAACCAAGAACATCAACAAATCAAGCTATTCTTCAGCAATTGCAAACAGTGAAGACGAGGAAGAAGACGACGATGAGTACGATGAGCAAGGTGCCTCTTCGTCATCCAAGAGAAAGAAAACAGGCACAAGTAGATTACCTGCTCTACCTAAAGGAAACCAAAGAAGAAAAAGCTCTTCTGCTGGTACTAGTAATCCCAAACGGAGAAAAAGAGTTGTCGAAGATGAAGAAGAGGCTGAAGAGAGGAGAAGGAAGGCTGCTTCGACTGGTCAGGTGAGTTCTTCTTGTATACCTGAAGAAAGTCTGTCCGGTAATATACTGACTGTTGTTTCTCGTTTCCTATCAGTTCTACGGCAACGCATCAAAGACAGCTGCGAATCCGAGCGACCCATTGTCCAATCCGACTCGCAAGCACTGTATTGAACAACTCGAAAAGATTCTTTCAGCAATATTCACAGCGGCTTCTACTTCCAACTCGACGAACGAAGGTTCAGCCCCAGCCCTTACGACAGTATCACCAGAGAAAGCTCGTGATTACGCAGAAGCAGTTGAACGAGAGTTATTTACCCATAACTCTGAACCTGATGCGAAAGGTGTTCTAACACACAGCAAGAAATATACAGCTAAATTCAGAACATTACATTTCAATCTCAAATCTAATGAATATTTTAGATCAAGAGTTGCTTCTGGTAATTTAGATGCAAGTGGTATTTATAATATGAATCAAGAAGATCTACTTTCACCTGAAGTAAGAGCAGAACAAGAATTAGAAAAAGCAAAATTATTAGCTCAAAGTGTTAAAACTGAAATTGAAAAACCTAAAACTAAATTAACTCATAAAGGAGAAGAAATTTTAGATGAATTTGATAATGATGATTCTCGGAATAATAGCGGTAATAATGGTAATAGAGAGCAAGAAAGAAGAGAATCGATGAGCGTAATTACTGGAGATACACCTTATATGCCAAATGATGGATTCGAAGCGTTTAGTGATAGGGAAAGATCAATGTCTCTGGCTGGATCGCCTCGCTTAGGTGATTCTCCAAGATTCGGTTCACCATCTGCTGTTTTTGCGGATTCGCCTTCTGGAAGAGCCTATTCACCTGTTGTAGAATCTCCACGAGGCCAGTCTACTTTGGATTTATCTGACAAGCCATCATCTACTTCTCTGCCTGAGCCATCGGAACAAGATGAATTCGTAAGACCCGCTCTACCGCATCATGCTAGATCTGATAGCCAATCGAAAGTCAAGCTTGACCTAGACGCTGTCTGGAGTAATTTAAAACCTGCTCCAGCTTCGGCAAGTCCAGAAAAAGAGGATCCGGAGGGAAAATCTGGCGAATCTGGCAAAGCGAAGGATAACAAGGAAGAAGATGATATGGATACGGAATCTGATAATGAGGGTTCTTCAGACGATAAGAAGCAGGAAGATGCAAAGGTGAATGAAGAGTATGATCCTTTTGCTACTGATGCTAGAGAGAAAAGCAATGCCGATGAAGATTTTGATGCTCTTATGGGTGGAAACGAAGCATCGCAAGATAGCATGAAGAAGGAGTCGAAAGCACAGCTTGAAATGGCGCCTCCTTCTCCTTCGGATGTAGCAGATGAAATTGCATCACTTCCATCAGTTTGGGAAGGTACCATCTCTCTTGTGGATGAAGGTAACTTCCCTGCTCGACTCGTGCAAGTTGGCGGTACACCATTCGGACCGCACCCCTCTATCTGGGAACGTGTTCTTCCTAAATCGAAAATTGAGATTACAGGAAGGATAGACGAGAAAGCTGCGAGCGAATATGTAGTACAAAGCAACTTTTCACAGTCAAGGGAGAACATAGTTCTTGCTATCTTACCTCATCTTGAAAAGGACTCTCTTTCTTCCCCAGAATCACAAGCAATTGACGAAAAAACAGAAGCTATGTATTCAAAATTGATAGCTATGTATTCTGATAGGAAGAGATATGGAGTGGCCCCTCCTTCGACTGAATTTAGAAAAGTTACTAGAGATCATTATATTGTTCCCTTAAGGAAAGATGCTGCTTTACCTGATTATGTTGAACTTTTGGATTCGCATACTTTACCTGAGAAAGGTCATAGAAAGAGAGATTACCTGCTTAGCGTTTTAGTACTTCAAAAAGGATTGGGATTGAATACTACACATCGGTCCTCAACGTCAGGTGGAAGCACACCTCAATCATCGCAAGACAAGTCGTCAGGAATTGCAAATAATCAAAACCGCAGTCAACTACATCCTCCGTTGCATAGTGCTGGTTCCTCTTATATGTCACCGCTCGGTCAGCCTGGAGTATCAACGCAAACGCCAGGGTTCTCGTCACACATGTCTCCTCCTTATCAGCCTCCTGCGATCCCCTCGCAAGCTCAAATGCCCAATCAGCCCGCTACTGGAGCAGGACTACCTTCCCTTGATCCAGCGGCATTGCAAAGTTTACTGTCTAACCCTTCCCTATTGCAAGCCCTCAGTGCAAGTGGGCAACAAGGGTCGCCGCCACACCCCAGTGGTACACCGTATGGCGCATTCTCGCCTCCACAGCCGGGCATTACAAATTCCGGATACAACGCAAGTGGTATTCCCGGTATCTCTGGTGGTATTCCATCGGCTGCTCCTGCGATGCCAGCATGGAGTACTCCACCAGTACCGCAACAACAGGGATATCCTCCTTTTCCTCCACCTCTTACGCAAGCTGGACAGTGGAACCCAGCTGGTTCACCACCTTGGCAAGGAGGACAGCAACCGCCTATGGGCGGTCCGGCAGCTTGGAACGCGCCTCCCCAGCAAAATCATCCACCTGGATACATTGATCCGGAACGTATCAAAGCAGCATCTGCAGAAGCTCGTCTGATAGCTGAACGAGACCGACAGGAGAAACTTCGGTCGGGTGGTGGCGGACCATCATCATATGGAGGAGGAGGCGCTAGTGGTGGACGGTCAGGACGAGATGGAAATCGGGATAGGAATGAACATAGAGGTGGAAGGGATAGAGGATTTGGAGGCGATGACAGACGCGGTGGAAGAGGAGACAGACACGGGAATGGTAGGAAGGGCGATTCTTCTGGCAGTGGAATTAATCAGATGCAGGCTGGTATACAGGATAGAGGATGGGGAAGACGGGGATGACATTCAAGATCTTTTATATGTGGCTTTAGTTGAAGAAGGATTTTCCGCACGTGCTCCTATCAAGGTCATTCAGCTGACAGTTAGGGGTCCACAGACTGCTTGAGGCTTGCAAGTAATCGTTTGTAGATGAGTTTGTTGTCATCTCTACTTTCAAAAGCTCACTAATAGTAGAACAAAAGAGGGTTTGCGTAGTTCTTAAGTAAAGTATAATCTGCCCTTCATATACGCGCATTTTTGCCACCAAAATCTTGATGCTCACGCGGCCTGTTGCTTGCAGAACAGCTTTACTTAACACCAAACGGACTACAATGCGAATAATCACACCTCGTACGCTGAAGTAGAAGGCTGAAGAGTACCCTCTGCTGCTCAGCCGGTCCACTCGGTCGACTGGGTCAACATGCTGGAATACCGGCCAGGCTACTCGAATACCTGCCTACCACTTGATATCGATAAACCTCATGCTGCAGCGAGCAACAAGTGGAGCTACATAGTAGGCCAAGTATATTGTCTCGCTGTTTTGACCTGCTTATCGCTTCTGTCGCAGGATCTGGACAGCCTTGCAGCAATCGTTACCGATCAACCACATGCCTCTACATCAGCAAGTCGTGCTTCAATCGACCTTTCGCAAGTTTCACGAGCAAACGGACTCAAGCGATCCCCTTCTCCTGACGATGGCTTCATCAAAGCACCCGAGAATGCTAAGAAAGCTCGCACAGAACGTAGTACCGCTTTCAAGCGCGTACTTACGCATACATTCAATTTACAGCCATGTCGTGCCACAAGTCGAAAGAAAGGCTCTAAGGATCATGCTATGTACCCCGATGCCCTACAGGCCAACCTTACTGCATTTCCTACTATCAAGCACGACGAACATGATCTAGCATGCTTGTCAGTGGCCAACTTCACTCAGACACATGGTTTTGTATATCCATTAGATCCAGAAGACATCCTAACATGTATCTGTCTCTTGCACGATGTAACGGACCTCATACGGCTGCAGGGCGGAAGGATGAACAAGGTATTAGGGAAAGCCAAAGAAATTGAAGGCCACTTGTCAAAGAAAGAATTGGCTCTTGACTTTCATTATACCTTGGAAATTGAAGTCCATCTTGATCTCGCAAACCTTCGAAATGTCAATACGGAAGGAATGAAGAAATCAGTTGCAAGACAGGTACCCTCCGCCATTGAAGGTATCCTTCGGCGCGCTTTTTTGATGGATAGGAATCAGGACGCAATCAGGAGACCAGTCGAGGAGCAGTCTAATACCAAGTACAAAAAAACGGATCTCGCATGGTTTTACGCTTGTTTACCTCGGCCGCCGGTGGCAGGCAGCTATCAGCAGCAAGACATCAAAGGCAAGGGTAAGGCCAGGGATGCGGATCTCGAGATAGACGAAATCACAGGGAGCAGGCCAATTGAGGCTCCTGGTCTGGTACCTAGACTGTAAGAACTTTATAGCTCAAAATAACAACGACGAACCAGCTCTGACGCAGCGGTTTGTAGACATCCCTTCCAATGCAGATCGCTCGAGTGGATGCTTTACAGAGAGGGCAAAATTGTGACCGGCCATGATGAAAGTGACAAAGCCCTTGTACAGCGTATACAGGAGCCATCTCAGCTTGCTGAGATGCACAGAAGCGCAATGTGGCACAGGGCTCGATTCGACGATGGGCAAGATTGGTGGTTCTGCCCCACCTCAATGGAAGTTTCCAGAGTTAATACCGCTGAGGGGGATTCTGATATACTAGAAGGCAGTATATTAGCCGAAGAAATGGGTCTGGGCAAGACAGTCGAGCTTCTATCCCTCATTCTGCTTAGTCAGGAGCCTGAACGGAATATGCTTCCAGCTTACGATGCAGAATGGCTGGCCGCGGATGTACAACCCTCGAACCTAACTCTGCTTGTTTGTCCACAAGCTATCATTGGGCAGTGGCACGACGAAATATCCAGGCATGCACCTTCGTTGCGAGTTTTACGTTATTCCGGGATGAAGACCACATATCCTAAAAACGATGGCAAAGAGGTCGCAAGTACAATAAGGAGGTTCGATATTGTCCTGTGCGATTTTGATACTATGTCAAACGATCTTGCTATAGCAAGGAAACCGCGCCTTCATCATACAAGAGCACAAGTGGCCCGCGGCAATCGCGTTTCGTACAGACGATCTATTCTTGTGGGCATAGAGTGGCTCAGAGTCGTTCTCGATGAAGCTCGTGAGTGCATTCTATCATGGACAATACATCATCGGCTGACTGCTGCAAAAGAAATGGCCGCAAGTACGACAAGCAGTATCTCTGAAACGGCAAGCTGGATACCGCGAAAGTATAGCTGGGCTGTTAGCGGCACGCCCATCAAGCAGACAATAAAAGACTGTAAGCCTAAATTAGGGTTTCTTCGTATTACTGTTCTAACTCCATGTCCACCGCCGATAGTGGCCGGACTTCTCATGTTCCTGCGTATATACGATGTTGGGACCAACCATTCATCGTTTCAGAAACTACTCAAGCCCGAAATGGCGGACCTTTTCACGAACCTGATTTCGCGCATTGGTATCCGAACTGTTAAATCCCAAATCGAAGGAGAGCTCTCACTTCCGCCTCAAGAGCGTTTCATCGTCCCAGTCAATTTCACTCCAATCGAGTTGTACAATTATCGTGCGAGATATGGCGATGCTTTGACGGAACTGCAGCTCCACATGGATGCCTCTCGCTTGAATGGTGACTGGTCTATCAATCGGGCATTAATGGTAAGATATTAGGGTTCGAATCATCAGCTACTGTAAGGGTAGGCTAATCTATCGTTTGTTTTGACTCTTAGTCACGTTGGCTTCATACTCTCCGGCAAGCGTGCTTCTATGCACAAGGTGTAGGACTCGAAAGAGGGGCAAACAAGGCGCGAAAGCAAGAGGAGGTCATGATACAGTCGGTTCTTCTGGCTTTCGCACTTTGCGCATTCCTAATGTTTCATCGCTTCGCAGGACCCTGGATGACATCCTGCTCGACTTGCGGGGCAAGAACATTTCAGAACTACATAGCGACCAAAGATACGCCGCAGTTGCCAAGGTAGACCGAGCATATCGCATCATGTATGACAAAGAAGATTGCGAACGGTATGAGAGAGGTTTGAAGATCCTTGGCTTCGCCAAACGTGACCTGCATTTGCTGGCACAAGATATTTTTGGTAAGCAATAGCAATTCTGTGATTTCCTACGATCCTGACTTACGTCTCCCCTCCAGATGAACTGTTGATGATCTTTCCGGAGGCTCGCGCCACCACACCCGATAGCAGAGAACAGAGTAGTATACCACTTCCAGAACTTACTGCGTACCCCTATTTGACTGTCTTCCGAGAGAAGGTTAGAGAACTCATGGAGAAAAAGAATACGCAGGACGGGACTAACAAGGTCAGTCGATTTACTCCGGAACCGCAGCATTTTCGAGGCTGACCCTTTGAGCAGGCAAAAAGTGCAACGCGTCTGATAACAGCTCTCACGGGTAGATTGAGAGATGTGCTATTTATCATGCACAAGGCAGTCTTCTTCATCGGAAACGCCTATTTCAACATGGGCAACAAAGAGGAAGCAGAAACAGCTGCATACGCTGAAGCTGATGCACTCAGGAAACAGGTATGTTAGACAGCACTACCGTCTCACCCATGCCGAACACCATACTGACGGTGCATATAATATGCAGCTCTTACACGCGGACGAGCTGGAGGCTATGAAGGAGGTCAAACGATTGAAAAATCGCCTACGGGAGAAGTTGATTAGGAAGCAAGATGTCGTGTTTGAGATGGCAGAATCTAAGGGCGGATTGCAAAGTCGAAGCGTTTTCGAAGATATTGATGTGTTGTCAGAAGCAGCGAACAATATCGCGGCTTTGATGCTCAACTGGCGACAGTGTACGCATGTCCTGCTGGAATACTGCTGCAGCACAATGCTGAACCATCTCTCTTGCTCTGTAGTCATTATTGAGGCCTTGTCATCAAATTTGACGGATGCAGAGAGTAAGGGTTTCACCGTGGTGATGAGGCACATATCCTGACAAGGGATGATCGCATCAGTATCCGACACCGAGTATCAGGCGAAAGCTGAAGCGCAAGAGAAACTGGATATCTACATCGAATATCTCGGGCGAATACAGTAAGTCGCGCCAAAGTCCCAATGGCTACAATCCTTCTTTACCAGGTCTGATGGATGCCAAACTTTCATAAGGGCTGATTGGGTACAGCTCCTTACGGGGACCAAGAGTACACTGGCTGACAACCCCACCACTGGCGGAGGAGCGAATCCAGTGGAAAAGCCTCCTCCGGTGCCAGGCGCTCTCGTCCTTGCAGATATGGTCGACAACCCTGGAATGTCGAGTCGTAGCAAGAGGAAACAACAGATGAATCGCAACAACGCAAAGGCGATCATAGCAGCAGCGGATCCGGCAACGAAATTGCGGAGAGAACTGGAAGGCGAGCGAAAGAAAGTCGTGCCGAGCTTTATGCTGAAGAAGAAAAGGCAGCCACGCACTGCAACACGAGGTAATGATGAGGACGACGAAGACGAAGATTTGGAAGAAGGTTTCGCTGCCGATACATCTTTGCGTGAACGTCTTCGAGGTCTTCAAAGACTGAAAGAGAATGTGTTGCGGGAGGAGGAGGAGAGAATAATCGCGGCGGAAGCCAGTCGGCTGAGAAAAGAATTGCATGAGAAGGACAAAGTCATTGAAAAGCTTCGAGCAGAGCAAAATATCTTTGCAGATGTGTACAATGGTGAGCTTAGGCAGTTTTCTCGATACGCGTGATTATAGGTTCACGTTGCTGTCTCTGTTCACCAGCTCGAGTCAAGTTCTACAGAATCATGCAAGAATTTGGCGACTCTGTTGCTGTTCTGCCGGACGAGGAAGCCACTCCTGGAGCGCTTCGCGCTGAGATCGAAAAGTTGCATCAACGAGAGGTAGAACTGGACCACCAAATGCTAGCAAAGATTGCCAGACGGCGATACCTGGACAGCTTGAAGGATGCAAACTTGGCGGAGGATGGTTGCTTGATCTGCGCAAATACCGAGATCGGTCAAAGTAAGAGCGATGGAGGATGAGACTCTCTCGGGTCAGGAAGGTAGCTGATTACGACCCCCTACAGTGGTTCTGACTCATTGTGGTCATTGCATGCACGAAAAGTGCCTTCGTACATGGTGCACGCGTTCTGGATCACGTACATGCCCCGTCTGTCGGGCATCGTTGAACCGTGAAAAAGCTTGGAGAAAGATACGGGTTGAAGGCCTCGAGTTCACGATTGATGCAAAGCCATCTGCTGACATCAATGGCACGTCACTGGCTGTTGACGGTCATGCGTCCGGTAGTCAGCTACCCATAACGGGAACTGCGGATATGCAGCTTGACGAAAGCGATATTCAAGATCCGGATGACCCAGCACGACAGCTCAATTTCCTCCCACCTGAGGAGGTAGAAAACATTCTGGATATGCCCTTAGTTGGCGCTGGCTTGGGTACTAAGTTGGATGCAATTGTCAAGCACGTCAAGCTCCTTCGAGACCGACATCAGGCAGCTATCGAAAGGTACGATGAGAGAATGTCAGGCAGCCAAGAACCTCGAGATCGTTCCGTTGCCACTCATCCCGGTGCAAACATTTCGGAAACAGAACCGCCTACAGAAGCGAAGATTCTCATTTATTCGGCTTGGCAGTATGCATGCGATATTCTCGCAGCTGCTTTCAGACGCGAAAAGATCCGCTTCGTTAGGTTGGAAGGCGGAACCACCCAAGGAAAGAAAGAAAGGGCTCCTTTAGAGTTTAAGGAGGATCCAGAGTGTGCCGTCTTTATTCTACACGCAAGAAGTCAAGCTGCTGGTTTGGTAAGGCTGCACATAACCTATATTGCAAGTACTTTACGCGAGACTGACTAGATCACGGCCCCCAGACTTTGACTGCGGCTAGCTATGTTATCCTCGTTGAGCCTCTACTGGAGCCAGCTTTAGAAACGCAAGCAATTGCAAGAGTACACCGTGTGGGGCAGAAACGAAAGACGACTGTCTTCCAATACATCATTCCCGATACAGTCGACGAACGCATTGCACTTCTTTCATTGCGCAAGTGGAAGCACAATATCTTCAGTCGTGCGCATTTCACTGGAACAGTACAGGAGTCTACTATTAGCGCTGCGCCGGACAGTGAACAAGACAAGTTCAAAAGATCATCAAAACGCTTCAAGGAGATGGGAGAATCAAAGAAGGACAAAATCATCGATGGCGACAGTCTTACCGATGAGGATTTAGCTCGTTTAGTGCTAGACAAAGACGGTATGGTGACTCTGAATAATGTTCGACAGCAAGTTGCAGCTATCAAAGCGGAAAAGGAGGCAAGATTAGCTCAATTGAAGCAAGAGAGGCAGCGTCTAGGTGAGGAAATCATGCAAGCAACTGGTGCAGATCGAATAGCTGCGGAAGATTGGGAAGGATGGGATGTAGGTGAAGAAGTTGAGGATTGGGTTGATATGGATTAGCAAGCGTGCATGATTTGGCTTATGGGCTCCGTAATGGAATCAGTTCATTCCCTGTCAGTGCTAGAATGAGTGTACTTGACAGTTTGCAACGTCTATCTAGAAACAATGCGAACTCGCATCGCTGGATTGTAACAGCACAGATTTAGCTTCGTTGGTATGGAGTCGCCCTTTCTTGCGGCAGGCCACTATCATTCTCGCTTTGCTTCTTAGCATTGATTGGAGCAGGAAGAGCATTGCTTTTTTTCGATGATGCTACATTGTATTTGCAAGGCAGTGACGCCTCTAGGAACGCATTGTCATCTAAGTATCCTTCCTACTGGACCATCAACTCTCCTGCATCTTTGACGCTCATTTCACCAGTACTTTTAACCTTAACTTGCCAATCATCTAATCTTTCCCTCAATTGTTTGATACTATCTAGATCAAGTACTTTAGGTTGAACCCAGTGAACTCTCACAACGTTATCAATTTCATCAATTTCACCTTTAACCAAATTTAAAGATAAAGCTTTCATAAGTAAATGTTCTACTTCACTAACTGGTATATGAGTAGAAGAAGAAATCGTAGTAAAAGGTATACTTGAACGCGAACTTGTTGGTAACGAGAAAATGAGTGAGATTAATGACATTAAACATATTTTTGGCCTCAGGAAATCAATGCTTGAAGCGAGGAGAGGCTGCGATGACAACGTTTCAAAGATCAATTTTCATTCATGGCTTTCTCGTTTATATGCAACTCACCTCTTGTTGAACATAAGGCAATAAGCTCTCGAATTTACCCAAACTTCCAGCATTGAATGCGAGTAATAATTCATAAAGCCATGAATATTCACTCTCTTTAAGATCGAGAATAATAGGATGCATGAGCAATTCACCAAAGTTATAAATTGTCTCACCAAGTAAAGCAGCAATACCTAAATCTCGACTTCTATTAACCCTTTCTTCTTTATTTAAGCTTTTTTGTAGATTAGTAATATCTAAACAAGCTAAATAAAGTAAAGAATTTTTATAATAACCAACATAATCAGCTTTAGATTTAGCTAAATCACCTGAAACTCTATAAAATGAAGAATAAACATTTGAAGGTATATTATCTGTTGCTTCTAATTCTTTTGATGCTTTTGAAAGAGATGATTGTACTGTTGGTAAGTCGCCTTGTAGTAGACTGAAATGAGCGGATTCACAGAGACATAAGAGGTAGGCTTCGCGTGTGGTTGGCGTATCGACTTCTTTGAGGAGGTTTTGGAGGAAGGAGAGTGCCTGTGCGGGATCTAATGGGACACGGAAGCAACGTTGCGGTCAGTATGAATGACTTGCTTTGATTGAGTTATGTGTTTGTGAAGATGATAGAAGAATGCCATCGCTGCTGTATTGATGGCCAGTATAGCGCGTGGCGGACCAGCCAAGTATGACGAAACACGCTGCAGCATTCTACTGAAGGTTGATGCCAGCACTGGAGTGCATATCATCCATATGCATGCTTGTTGTCGTCCTTTCCAGACGTAGCTGATCCTGGAGCGTGCATCCACAGGTTGATTACGCGGCGTAATCACTCCAGCATGGCATTGCAGCAGTATGGGCAGACTTGAGGTGGTGACTGGCCAGCAGCATAGACTACTGATGCAGAGCGCTGGATACAGTATCATGAAGGCAACCCACCCTCATACTGTCCAGCAACAGTCGTCGCTATTTCGACGAGTCGCCGCTGGTCGAGCTTCTTGGAGAGACCTTTTACGAACGAGTCGTACAGCTCAATCTGGACTGGATGCGACTCGGGGTTGGCGAGCAGGGCCTGCAGCTGGTTCGTGAGCTGGTGCCACAGCTTTCTGCTTGCGGTGTCGTTGAGAGCGTCGAGCTGTTCCTGCAGCAGTGACGACGACGGCGAGGAGGGCAGCTGGGCCTTGATGGCTGCGATGGCCGACGAGGTGGACGCAGAGTCGACGTCCATGTTAGCAGAACGCTTGCTTTGTAGTGTGTCTTGTAGTCCTATAATGTAGTATGATTTCGATGATGTTAATGCGAGATCAAGGTGGATACTAATCACGATAATGATGGACATGCTTCTCTCTTCACTATCGACTGCAGTACATTCGACATGGACTGGATACAGTGAGCACCGCAGCCATGTCGCAATAGCACGGCAGCAATTGTCAGCTTCATCACTCATCAAGCATGGCGGCCTCCAAGGCACTCGCCATCACCCGCCCGCCTGCAGCTGGTGGTGCGAGCAGCAGCGCAGCCAACAGTCCGCGACTCCAGGAAGCAAGCACAGCTGGTGTTGGCGGTGGTGACTCGTTCAAGAAGCCTCTTGGAGCTGCGAACAATCCTGGTCAGTTCTGGGACCGACCGAGCGTGTGATGGACGAGGGAGTATGGACAGGCTAGGACAGAGAAGCTGATATTGGACAATAATCCAGACACGAGCAGCACCACAAGCAACAAGCTTTGCAAGAACATCGCAATCTTCGGGAGCTGCAAGTACGAAGGCAGAGGGTGTGCCTTCTCGCACGACGTAGAGGTGCGTATGGCCAGGACCTTCTTCCCGACGCCTACATCGGCAATCACTTACACTGCATATGCATTCAGGGAAAGCGGAACAGCAACCTCGCAACACCCGCCTCATCAAGACCGTCAACTCCTTCGTCCGGCCTGACCGCTTCCTCGCTGGCTTTTACTCCCAATGCAGCCGTCTTCACCCCATCGTCCGCCAACACATCGCTAGCTTCTCCATCTCTGACGCGCGCTCCTGGCAATACATCCACGCAAGGAAGCAATTTAGCATCTCTCGTAGCAAGTGCGAATGTATTCGTCCCGAAATCAGCTAAAAGCGCGGTATCGACACCAAAGGCGGAGGAGACGCCCCAGCCGCAACTAACACCCTTAATCGGGACTACATCTGCATCTGCTGCTACGACTGCAAACAGTCAAGGAAAGCAAGATGATAATATCGCTGACGAGGAAGAGGAGGAAGATTTCGATGGTCTGAATCCATACGCTGCTGTTCAGTCACCAGCTTCGACATCTGGCAATCTACCCACACTCTCATCATCATATCATTCCGCTCATTCTGCTCCTTCAGCAGCTTCACAATCCAACTATGATCCTCAGACTCCTGCTTTTGAACCCTCTTACCCTGTTCACGGACAAGCTAGAATTCCAGATGAAGGTCATGCTGGTCAGCAAATGCAGGAGTATGGATACGACTCGTATGCCGGTGAAGGACATCCTATGCATACTCAGGGATTAGAAAACAGCAATCCGTATCTAAATGGCGGAATGCCTGGGATGGAAATGTACAGCCAAGGCATGCATCAGCCGGTGAGCAAGACATTGACACCTGGCCGGTTATTCCCTTCTCAACAAAGAGCTGATGCTTTTCATCTTCTTTTGATACTATGGTACATACATACAGCTACAATACCACTTATATCACCCATCTCTACCACATTTGACACCGACTCATCTATCACAACACTTACATCTAATGCAGACGTTCTTCATGTCACCCACCATTAGAGAAGAGTTACAAAGAAAACAAGAAGCTTGTTATCCACCTTCAATGTTGAATTCTAATCGAGATCTGTTACTAAATGATAGATACTGGGGCCTTGTTCCTCTTGATAAGAATCAACCTAATGCTAGAGGTGAAACTATCTCCATGAGATTGTATGGCTGGAGAAGTTGGTTGTGGAGGTGTACCAACGATAGGGACGGGAAATTGTACGCCGTGAGAAGAATGGAAGGTGAGTATTCGAGCCCTTTATGCAGGGTTAAGCATTGGCTACCGGACTTTGCACAAAGTAAGCTGATCCACTGCGGTGCCTTAGGTTATCGACTATCCAACCCAGAATCCATCCTACTCATAGAGAAATGGTCCCATATCCTTCATCCGAATATAGTGACAGCTCGAGAGGCATTCACGACCCGCGCATTCGGAGACCACTGTGAATTACTTGCTTCCGTTTTCTCGTCTTCCCAGCCAGAGGAAGGAAAACCTGAGCTATTCGAAGTTGCTGACAATATTCCGTATTTTGTTTTCCCAATTAGCCGTCTGCTTCGTGTACGATTATCATCCGCTATCATCATCCCTCCTCGAGGTGCATCTGACTACGCCAGCAAGGGGTCAGCCTCAGCAACCCCCTATTCCAGAGCGTGTACTCTGGAGCTACCTTGTTCAGCTTGCATCTGCTGTGAAGATGGTACACAAGGCAGGTATGGCAGTAAGATGTTTGGATCCGAGCAAGATCATCATCACTGGAAAGAATAGGTGGGTCTTGGATGATTTCTGGATGAGTTCTCTACTGTCGGAAGTGTAGACTAGGAGCTGAGCTTTGCCTAATGTTGCAGAGTACGCATCAATGGCGTCGGCATATTGGACGTGATAGCGTACGATGGAGGCAAGAATACTGCTTCATTCCAGGTTGGTTGTGTACCTTCAGTCCTTATTGCTGCAGACATGCTGAATCTCATCTGATCTCGTGTCCCTGATACTTTTAGCAAGAGGATCTTTTATCTCTGGGCAAGCTCTTCCTTAGTCTGGCATGTCGATCTTTATCTGCTATACATAGTATTCAACAATCGCTCGACATGGTAGTTTCCCGGACCTACTCATCAGATTTCTCAAATGCATTGCTTTATTTGTTAAGCAAGCCTAATCCACAAAGGAAAAACATTAATGAATTTTGGGGAATCATTAGTGATCATGTTGATGATGATTTTAGAGGAGCACTGGACCAGGCGGACTTATTAGAGGGCGATCTTACGAGAGAACTGGAGAATGGTAGATTGTTCAGACTGATGGCCAAGTTTGGTTTCATCAATGAGAGACCGGAGTAAGATCTTAATCAAATACTGCTTATTATGAGAAGTGCCCATGCTAATGATGAATGTATTTCGTTCTAGGTACGATCACGATCCAAGATGGGCAGAAACTGGTGATAGATATATCATCAAGCTGTTCAGAGACTACGTCTTCCATCAGATCGATGAACATGGAAGACCAGTCATTGATCTAAGTCATGTCTTGACTTGCTTGAACAAGTTGGATGCTGGAGTGGATGAGCAACTTGTTCTTGTTTCGAGAGATGAACAAAGCTGCTTGATCGTCTCTTATAGGGAGATTAGAGCTTGTTTGGAGAATAGCTTCAGAGAATTGGCAAGATAAGATTATAAGGAGCAAAACTTTAGCATGAGGGCTATACCAGGCCTGAGCATGTACATGCATCGATTTACGGCAAGAAAGACAGACTGAAAAGACGTTCTACAATAAAAAAGCACAAAAACATTATAAAAAACCCCAGAGGATCATCCATCTGATCTTCCTTATTTACTCTCTTAGAAAAACTACACAGTCATCATGCAATTACAACATACTTTTTTACACTTTCGCGGTCGGACTTGCTTGATCATCAGATGGTTTGAAGGTCTGCTGACCCCTGCCATCTTCATACATGTATTGCCTGCTCGCGTCTTCACTTGCACTTCAAGAGGCGCTTGGACTGCTCGCCCGTCTCTACTTGACCGACGTGCGAAAATGCATGCATCAACAGCAAGATATGGTGGATAGCACGCGGGAATGAGGATACAGATTCAGCATACATCGTCTTACCATTCTACGTGTGAAGCAGGATGAACCACCCTCAGCCTGGCTTAGTGCGGGACCATGACCCGTCGGAGTTGTCTGCTGCGATGGCGAGCATGACCGTAGCGAAGAGTCCAGCGAGGCCAAGTGCATCATCTCCCATACCACCAGTGAAGAACGTATGGCAGTCCAGGATTGAGCAGCAGCAACAGCGGATGGCGAGGGAGGCTGCAGAAGCAGAAGCGAGAGTGGCAGCCAGAGCGAGGGACAGAGAACGCCAGGAAGCTCTTCTCAGAGAGCATGTGATGCAGCAGCGGCAGCAGCTACAGCAGCAGCTTAATTATCATGCAGCCGCTTCGAACGGGCAACGCTCGTCTCTCCAGCATGGCTATTCCTCTCACTACGATGCTCTTCATGCACGTGTCGGCGGACCGGCTTCACCTTGGTCGCATCCCGGTGCATACGCTCCTCAATACAGTCAGCCAGTAGTGCAAGACTCTAATGCTGGTTCTGACTCAGCAAATGAGCAGACAGTGTGGAAGAACGGCCTCGTTCATGATGATAATTACCCACCTGGCCCGCCACCGTCTGTTTCAAATGCGCCTCCAGGCCATGCAAGGCAAAATGTTGCTCAAGAGAACAAGTCTGGTCATGCCAATGATTTGAATGCTCAGGATCGCTCGCTACGAAATGGAGACCGCCAACATAGTGCAGGCTTTTGTGATCAATTGGGTCATTATATACTGCAAGTCCTCCTCCCACCCCTCCTCCCGCAAAAATGGCAATTGAGCCTCATGGAGAACGGAAGAAGGAACATTGAAGAACTCGCGCAGTCTATATGCCCTGGAGCTGCTCTTGTCCCGTTTGGAAGTGTTGTTAATGGACTTGCTTTAAGGAATTCAGGTGAGTGGTTATGTTGCAATTACCATCACGTGTTTTAGATGCAGTCACATCTAGATTCAGGGTAAAATCCGCTTTCTGGTAGCAACGGTAATCTCTGATACATGTGCTCTTTTTCTCAGATCTTGACCTGTGCCTGGTTTTAGACGAGAACGTAGCGTCCCTGGCTGAAAATGAAGAAGAAGGCGAAAAAGAAGACAACACGAGAGATAGTCGTGAAATCTTGGAACGACTAGGTAGTTTGATAAGAAAGAAAATACCATATTTATATTGTCAATATAAAACCCGTGCTAGAATACCAGTTATAAAACTATATGCAAGAAGACAAATAATTGGGGGTTTTGGATCAAATTGGAATCATTTCAATGCTGATATTTCAGTTGGAAATGTATTAGCTATTTCAAATACTAGATTATTAAAAGCTTATTGTAATGTTGATGAAAGATTTAAGTCTTTAGTGTTATTTTGTGAGTAGAATTCACTTTTTCATTTGGAAGGGATTTATGTTGCTGTCATGCTGATTCCTCAACGTCATGACCGCCAAAATAGTGAAAATATGGACTTCCAGACGGAAAATCAATGAAGCTTTTCATGGGACTTTGAGCTCGTATGGATGGTCTCTTATGGCTGCACACTTCTGCATGTATGCTTTGGAAAACCCTCTGCTACCGTAGGTTGACTGAGAAGATCTCTATATCAACGAAACCGACTCACTCGAGTCATTTGCTGTTTTGAATTTGTCAGAAACCTGCAAGATATAGAGCGGCCGTCTGAGCCTCAGGAAGATGATATCGTCGAAGGGTATGCTTCTGGTCTACACGTTCTGATGGGCTTGTATGCTGATAGTACGCGAATCCTCAGCTACGACGTGTATTTTTCCAAGGATTTAAAGCGCTTGCAAGATTACTTCAAGACTCTTAATCCAACATCATTAGGAAGCTTGATAATCGATTTCTTCAAATACTATGCATCTAAATTTGATTATGAGAATGACGTGATTAGTATCAGGAAACCACAGACTAGGAAGATTGATAAAGGATGGGAAGAAGATATGGATAGGGACCATAATTTCATCTGTATAGAGGTGAGCAAATTCTCTTTCAGGCTTTGAGTGGCTGACCAGGGAAGGGGAAAAGTCGTTGGCCGGGATTCCACTCTTCTTTCTGATTCTCTCCGAGTCAGTTGCTAATGGTCTTACACTTTCATAGGACCCTTTCAAGATTGATTACAACGTAGGACGAGTGGTGCAAAGTTCTGGCTTTGAAGTAGTGGGTTTCCAGCTTATCCACCAAGATATCATGTTTGGGATTTTTGACATGGACCATAATAAACTACAGATAAGGCAAGAGCTGATGCGAGCCAAAGATATACTCCAACACGCGCAAGATACACGTCAATATATCGGAATGACGATCAATCATCTCTTGGAACCGGGCGAAGGGATTATCAAAAAACGATTGAAAATATCAAGAGAAGGGGATATTTTTCAACAAAATCATATGAATGCAGGAAGAATAGTGCCCATACCGCCTGGAGGTGGAATGTTGGCTTCTTTACCTGTCTTGGAGAGTGTGATAAGAGAGGATGATTTTCCTGCGCTTGGTTCAGCTGTTACGCGGCATGTGCCGTGACTTGGAGTTGGATCTGGTAGGATGACTGTTCGTAAGTCTAGTGAATCTGAACGCACTTCTTCGCGCTGCATGGCTGAGTTGTGTGTTCGCGGATAGGCATTGAACTTGTTCGAGACCCCTATGTGCGAGGGGTTTGTGCAGACCTATTTCTGCAGTAAGCGAGTCGCATGCTAGAACATCGCATAGGATTCTGTAAACTGCTTTATAGATGACGATTAATGAGTATCTGTTGTTGTACGGTATTCAACACTCGACGATAATGGTCAACAATGAGGGCAGTATTTTGCCACTTGGCGGTAGTCAATCTTTTTTGCAAACCTCTCAGATGGACAAGTAATGTATGCATAGGTCGTCAAAGTGTACAGAGAGTGTAGCCGAGCAGCTACATCGTCAAGCTTTGCTTACGACGAACTCGAAGTAGTGTTCGCCACTGGATGATCAACAAGTTGCTTGCGAAGTTGGGAAGGTTATGCTGCTTTGACTTGTACGATTGACTGTTCAGCCTGCAAGTGAGCATCAAGCACTCCTGCTACGTAGTCTGCAGTCCTATCTCTATCCACCGTCATCCAGTCGCGCTCCACTCGCGCTGGCCAGCTGTCCGCCGCATAGCATCGCATAGGCAGTGTGGATACATGAAGAGCATATTGCAGCACTGAGGAGGAGGAGGAGACAGACAGGAGGAGCAGTGGTCTTTCTTACTCTTTCAAGAGGTGTCAAGTAGCGTATCCATTGCTGAGACCACCGTATCCCCAGCAAGTCGCGTAAATTGTCACCTATTCCACCTGCAAAGCATCTACATCAAAGCAACGCAACAATGGCGACTGCACTCTCCAAAGGCAAAGGAAGCACTGCAGCTGCTGGATCGTCTGACTCTTTGTCACCTCGTATGACCGGCAGCACTCGTCTCCAGTCGACTTCACCGCGCTCTCCAACCTCGCCTCTGCTGCATGGTGGTGCAGCTCCATCCTCTGCTACATTGACGTCGGGTGGTGCTGCTGGATACGCTGGCAGAACTGCAGGGAATAGCAAGAGCAGCAGCAGTAGTAGCAAGATACCTGCACAACCTATGAATGGCCTATCCCCGACGCTCCCATCGCATTTCGTCCAGTCCCATCAGCAGTATTACCACGAACAACCGCGACATCAGCACCAGCAACAGCAACCGCCGCCGAGATTCAGGCAGCAGCAGCAGCAAGGACAACAGATGAACAACAGCACTCATGCTGATGCCCAGCACGCTAGCTATCCAAGTCCCGCTGCCTACCACCACACCCTGTCACCCATTCCATCCACCTCGGATTCTGCATTGCCCTCGACAAGCACTGCTGCTACCTCTTCGAGAAGCCACTATGTCAATGGCAGCAGTACATCGGCCTCATCCAATGCAAATGGCTTGTCAAGTACGAATAATCCTACGATAGCAAGCATGCAGTCGTTGCATCACCATCATCACTATCAGCCATCGTCCTCTTCAAAGCAGTATGCTCACAGCAATCAACAAGCATCAGCATCAACCTCAGCCTCGGCATCCACCTCACCGCACTATAACACTACAGCTCCATCAGCATCTTCATCCTCATCTACTGCTCATACTGGATCCCATCATCCAAATTCACACTACAACCCATCATCAGCTCGCCTACCGCGTCCCAGCGAGACTTTCACAAGAGAACTGTCAAATGTACTTCAACATACTTTTATTCCTTCGATACTACCATCTGCAGAAGAGTACAAAATAAAAGAAAATGCTAGAAAATATCTCGAATACCTCGCTGACAGGATTACTCCTGGTGCTAAATTGCTACCGTTTGGTAGTCAAGCTAATGGCCTTGCTTTGAGGAATAGCGGTGAGTTTGGGAGCATCAACACGAGAAGTATCCAACCGAGGTCCCCTAGCTGATGCTGCTCAACAATCTTCTCACTTATCGTCGTCATGCTACAGACATGGATTTATGCTATATCTCGCCACCGGGCAAACCACGCAAACCTCCCTCGGAGTTGGTAGAGCTGCTAGGAAGGATGATAGAAGTAGAAGCACCAGTATTCGCAGTCAAAATGCTATCTAGAGCCAGGATACCTATAATCAAGTTATCACCGTCACCAATTTATCATTTACGGAGGCAAGAAGCGGAATTGAACGCTCAACAGCAAGCTAGTGCATCGACATCGTCACACAGTTATGCAGAGCTCGATTCAACGAGTGTACGGAAAGTCTCTTCAGCTTCTGCACCAGCTTCGGCCGGTCCTACTAGACCTTCTTCCTCGTCTAATGACAACACGGCAACGACCGAGTTTAGCAAATCGAACAATACAAGCAATGCGATAGCTACGTCAATATCACCAAAACCACCAACTCCGCCTACAACCAGTAATGCACCTTTGCCTTCCCCGCCGCCTATGCCGGAGTATGGCTTGTCGTGCGATATAGGCTTTGAAAATCGCTTGGCGCTGGAAAACACAAGGCTGATATTGACCTATGCAATGGCTGATCCTCGTTTGAGGACAATAGTACTGTTCCGTGAGTATATCAGACCTTGACAACGCCTCCTTCTAAAATGCCATATGAACTGAGCCTGTACCATACCGTGTTTCGAATATTCGTAGTCAAAGTCTGGACGAAGAGACGGAAAATCAACAACCCTTACCTTGGTACTTTATCTTCCTACGGTTACGTACTCCTCGCGATACACTTCTTGATAAATGTCCGGAAACCGCCCGTCTTGCCGTGAGTGCACCCTGTCTTGGCTTGTAATAGTGTTCATGCTCAAAACTAACATAATCTTGCACGCGAACTTTACAGTAATCTGCAACGCCTGAGACCAGCTGGCGCGATGCCCTTGAACCCAACGGAGTACGAAGGTCGAGATATCTATTTCTTCGATGATCTCGAATTATTGCCAAGATATTGGCAATCTACAAATCGAGATAACGTAGGAGAGTTACTTATAGCTTTCTTTCATTACTACCATAAAGAGTTTAGATATACTTTCGATGTGGTTAGTATTCGTTCTGAAGGTGGTATCTTGAACAAAGTTGTCAAAGGGTGGATGAATGATCAGCCTGTTGATACTGCTCTTGATGCAACAACTGGTAAAGATGGCACGAATGTAACACCGGGCCAGAATAGAAATATACCACGAGATCTCAACAGGCTTTGCATAGAGGTAGGAATTGGATACATATTCATGCCTTTGCCCAGTGACTGAACTGACTTCTGGTTATTTCTCTAGGATCCCTTTCAAACGGAGTACAATGTGGCAAGGACAGTTACGGTCGATGGCTTGTTCACCGTAAGCAGATCGAACGTCTATCAAGTACACAAATGCAGACTGGCTGACTGATAAGTTTCCATGCTGATAGATTCGAGGCGAAATTGCCCGAGCGACAAGCATTCTTCGGGGCACGCGGTCAGATGTAAATGCCGTAATCGCTGAGCTGCTCGAAGAGCGAGAAGATTATCTCGTTCAAGCACCAGCACCTAATTCCAATCGACGGCGTTCAGCACCTTCCCCTCGCTTGCAGCCATCGTTGCTTGCAACGCATCAGGATTTCAGGGCTTGGGCATTGGCGAATGGCGTTCCCCATGCTCAAGGAGGTAATATGCCTATCTTCCCTCATCAGCTTTCCGGATCGGCATCTCTCATTGATGATATGAACGGTACCGGACAAGGTACAGGCATCACTGCTATCAATGCAGAAGCTTTAGCACGCTATCAACAGGCCTCACAGGCGTTATCGCAGGCTAATCTACAGCAACAGCAAGCACAGCAGCAGCAGTTGCTCGCTAGCTTGCCGGCACTGATGGCTGGTACAAACCTACGGAACTCTGCGCGTTCTACCTCGAGACGGTTTCATGAGCATAGCTATAAGCAAATGAGGCAACAAGGGAGTTCAGCACATCAGCAGAGCTTGTTTGGTCATCAACTGCTCAGTCCACAACAGTCTCAGCAGGCTTTCAGCAATACCGCGATGCTGTCCGCTGCCATGGGATATTTACAGCCTGCTTCGGTCTTCTCTCCTTCGACCCAGTCATTCTCAAAATCGCAAGGCGCATCAACCCATCTCAACAGACCGCCTATACTTGAAAGAAGAAGTTCTTGGGATGGATCGGCCGCGAGTGATGAGACTAGACAGAATTATAGAGGGACCTCGGCTATATCGGAAGCTGGTGTTGGAGCTGCTCCACCCGATGTCGGTACGACAACTGCACCAACCAGCCCGGCGATGCATAGCGGTCAATTACCTGCATTCGCAGGTCATGCGATGTACTCTACTGAAGCATCGAGTATAGCTTCACCAACCCTTTCTACTGTTTCTATCGCTACGGCTCCCGCTGGATCTTTCCACCAGTACGCTCCGAACTCAGTCCAAGACAGGCAAGGTCGAGATCAGCGCAATCAATGGCAGTCTTCTTACACCTCTTCCTCCACCTACCTAAATTCGCCCTCGCATGCTTCCGGTGACGATCAACGGAGTTCTAAAAGCCCGGGAGGATACGGCTACGGCAGTGCGCCCCTTGCCACGGGCACTTCTCTGCCCATGCAGACATACCCAACTGGGTTGCCAATGGGCAAACTCCCAGCTGCTGGGGGACGGTCTGTCCCCTACGCAGCACGACCATCAGAAATGGCAGCCGTGCCTATTGGAAGTGCTCTCAGCACTACAAGCACTTCGACAAGTCTATTAGCGTCTCCTGCGAGTGGTGCACCTCACGCGAGCTTTGAAGAGAGAGATCCAGTTGTGGATGATGGGGAGATACCTTCGCCCAGCTCGATACGTTTTGGCAATTTCGACGCTGCTTTCTACTCCTCGGAACCTACGGATATGGCCGGCTTGGGTCTCTTTGATACATCGTCAACTTCTTCAGACACCTCCCCGCTATCCTTGTCGGGAACTCCATCATTTGATGATTCCATCATTCCCGAAGAAGTCGAATTGCCACCTCCAGTGCGACTCCCACCTCAGCAGCTAGCCACCTTCACCGCGAGCATGAGAGCAGCACAACGCTTCCGACCTCAATTGGCAGATATTCCTGCTTCACCCGCTGCCAAGCATGGCCCCGGCCCTGATGTTTCAAGTCGGCGACCTTCTTTGCAAAGCAATCGCAGACGTTCTGCGGGCGATGAAGCCGGATTGGGATTAGGAGACGTAACCTTTTTCGGCAAGATACCAGTCAGCAAGAATGAAGACGAGCGTGAAAAGGCAATGGCAGCGCTACTGAAGGAGAGTAGTAAAGATTACAAGCCTTCAAGTCTACCTTCCTCCTCTGCGACTTCGCAAGTCAATTCAGCTCACATTGAAGAAGGTTCGACGACGGGGTCAGTGGCTTCTTCTGCCTTCACCAACGATACATCGGCCATCTCTGCTCCACGTAAAGCCCCATCATCTCCGACGCTGCTAACAACAACAGTCGTAACCGCTTCTCCCTCGAGCAAGGCCGCATTGTTCACCGATAGTGGGAATATGCAGGCTGCAGGACGATCTGGACCTTCATATGCCGCGTTGGCAGCGTCGAGACTGACTGTATCGCGCAAGCGCACCGGCGCTTGATCGAAGACTTCCCGGCATTTTTGTATGTCCAACCAGCATTCTGTTGTCTATGCGTTAGAAGGACTCAGAAATGACTATATACAAGAAGGCTATCACTCAGTCTTGAAGTGAAGGCATCTCATCGGCGCCAATAACGATACGACAGCCAATGTCTGGACATGGATATTTTGATGCAGTCCAGGCCTCGAGCACGCCTCTGCATTTGGATAGGCCTCTTGCATCAGCGACCCATGAACACCGGAATTGCTCTTCTTGGCAAAAAGGCAGAGCGGATTCACCTGTCGTTTGGGAATGCAATTTCGAAACAACACCAGCGCCTTCCACTGTATGATGTCCAGGTCATCACCATCGCTACGACTAATAGTCGCTGGAGGACATTCTGGCGCGATCTGGTTTGTAGGCCTAGTAGTGCATCGTTTCAACGAATAGGACAGTATTATACTATTGTCATTGGGTCATACATTGCAGTCAAGTGACGCGACAGGCATATCTACAGAATACATGAATCTTCAGAAGCTGATTGCCACTAGCAATTGCAATAAGTTATCGCCGAATTGTCCGGTCCCGCTGCTATGCTTGCGTCAACGCTAAGTTTCACTGTTTCGCATGTCTTTCACCTAGCAGCGAGTCGTCGCCAGATGCCTAGGGGCCAAATCTTGCACACCCTTCTTCTTCTTCCCTTGCAAACACTTTGAGAGCCTCGCAGTCGATATCAACCAATCTGCAGGCTTCTTGCAAATCTCGCTCGAACTTCACAAGCGTTTCCAACGATGTTGCAAGTGTGGCTGGAATCTCACCGCTGAGCTCTTCTAGTCTCGGAAACAGCCTATTCCTCAAAGCTTCCGTGAGAGCTTGCAAAATGACACCAGCCGACTCGTTATCGATGAAGCACCTTATCTCCAGCTTGCGGGCTTTCGGTGCATCTATACGTTCAAGTAGGTGATATAGAAGAGGTACCCGGCAGGAGTCTTCATCACATGCTCCAATCAAATCAACGGTGTCGTTTGTAGACCAATCGTATCCAAGACTTAGTAATACATTTTGCAGGGACGGTAATTGAATCGGTGGAATCGAATGTACACGCATAAGTGTGTTTGGCTGAATCTGAATCCACAAGTCTAGATGCGAAAGAGTTCCAGACAGAAGGGCGATCCGCGCCCACTCGTTCTCAACATCTTCGTTCGGGTCGCGTTCAGATGAGATATAGAGCGTCTGGAGCGATATTCCCCGTTGCAGACACTGGGCTTCCAGAGTTTTGTATGTAGAATTGCTGATGTCAGGCCTGTTCCGGCTTATCCGGGGATATTCAGTGAGGGCAATGTTCTTGATATGCGGAAGGCTCTTCAGCATTGTACTGACATCGCAATTCAAACTGATGATGTCCTCTAATTGCAGTCTCAACAATTGCAGATTTGGTAACTTGATACAAGCGAGCATGTATGCAAGGATGCTTTGAGCGCCAATTCCAATGTCGGTGATATCGAGGCATTGTAGATTCGCCAGTTCTTCAGGAAAAGACGCTTCAGGCAAAGGGATGATATCTGCCAACTCGTTTTGTAATGCTAGTACGCGTAGCGACCCGGCGGACGCCTTGATCATACGTAAAGCAGTCTCAAAACCTGTGAACTCGGAGCTATCTCGGTTCCAGGAGAATCGTAATGTGTGTAGAGCCGATGCCCACAGTCCGGAGCTTCTTTGGAGCGAGAGCTCCCTTAGAGCCCCTCTATTGAGCCTGGTTTGTAGACTTGCCGGCATATCTGCTACGTGAATGTCGCTGAATTGCAAAGATGCAATCGTGTGGTTCGGAATAAAGCTCCAATACCTCACGCACTTTTCCGGTGGCAATAGCCCTGGGTAAATCGTCTGGATGGGCATCGAAACATACTTTGTGCTCTTGCACTTTGCCAAGACACAACTGGAGCATATTTCTCAGTGCACAAACAAGTTTGGGATGGAGCGACACGCTGTCCTCGCTTGTCAGTCTTATATCTAGTGATAGCCTCGCAATACTCTTCACGCGGTTCAGGATTTCAAATAGCACACCCACTTCGTTCGCAAATTCCTTGTCGTCTGCAAGAATCTCAACAAGGCTGTAGGTGAGCGTTTTGATATGCATGCCTTGGAATGGGCCTTGCTTGCCAGGGACAGTCCCTCGGAAGAGCTCGTTAGACATTCGAGATAAGTCGGGCAGGCGGTGCGAGCTTAGATCCAAGTGTCGAAACAGGAAAGGCCTGGCGAGTATATTGAGAGAGCGGCAGACGAGTGATAGCCTGAGGAGAGACCTGTGGGATGACTGCTGCAGGATCTCGCGGATAACATCATCTGGTAGAGCTATGAGGGAGAGCGTCGTCTTTGCCTGGCCTGGCTTGTTAAAGCCGTGGCTGGTAGAAGGGTCTTCATCTGTGTCAATCATGCCAAAAGTGGGAGGCAGCCTGGCTTGAGGATTTGAGGACCCGATAGGTGTAGAGGAAACCCATGAGCGCCTCAGCTGCAACCTTGGTAGTACCAAGGAGCGGGATAGTCAGTTCAGTCAGTAGTGGCGAGGTGAGCCGTCCGCGTGGAGGCCAGCGTCCGCCCTCGCATTGATTTTCAGATAAGCAGTCATGTCTGCAGGAGCTATGCGTCATTGTGTCATTGTGTCAGTGTGTCAGTGTGTCATCTCTAGCTGTGTTGTCTTTATTGTTACGGTGATTGGTGAGAAAGAAAGCCAGGTAGAGGATTTCCCTATGCAGAGATACATCGGCTCTCCACCCAAGGCGTCTCATCGGCACTGATAACGAGATGACAGGCAATGTCAGCCTAGTAGTGTATCGTTTCAACGAATAGGACAGTTTTGTACTATTGTCATCTGGTCATACATTGCAGTCAAGTGACGCGACAGGCATATCTACAGAATACATGAATCTTCAGAAGCTGATTGCCACTAGCAATTGCAATAAGTTATCGCCGAATTGTCCGGTCCCGCTGCTATGCTTGCGTCAACGCTAAGTTTCACTGTTTCGCACGTCTTTTATCTAGCAGCGAGTCCTCGCCAGGTGCCTTGGGGCCAAATCTTACACACCTGCATACAGGACGCCTTGGCTTTCAATATCAAGGCTAAACAGCCCGTCTCGAATGTCCTCTGGCCGAAGATAACCCCTTGACAGCGCCTTCTTCTAGAAGAAGGGAAATGATCGGGAACAACCTGTACGGGTTGATGATTGCGAATTGACAACATTTTGTTCAAGAATACCAGACATTTGTCGGACATTTTGTATAAGAATTCCGGACAAAGTCAGGTACAACTTTGTCCGACGTTATGCAACAAATTAGTAGTGCGCCAGGAACAATTTGTTCAAGTTTCGGCTAACAAAACGCAGTGAGACTTGCAACAATTTGTTCAAAGATGTAGCTCATTTTGTTGTGTTAGTACAAACAATTTGCTTCTGTTGTGTAAACAAAATGTCAGTTGCTGGACCACAATTTAAATGCTGAAACAGCAACAACCTAGTCTGACTAGCATTAGGCATCTTTATTGCCTTTTAGAGCCTCCTCCTCCTCCTCGCCCTGTGCTACAGCGTTGGCCGACGCTTCTGCACCCGTTCGACAGCAGTCTTCAGGTGAACTTGACCTAGTTTAATGCTAGGTATGGGAAGCCGGCGCTAATCGTCTGGTCTTGGAGCAACGGCAAGGTCAACTATGTGACCGAATAATGCGAGTGAACGTGTTACTAAAAGAAAGTGAGTAGATCTATCTGACAACGGAATCTATACTGCGCTAATGGAAAGTCTTCTTGTCTCTAGAATCTTCGCTGTGGCTAACGCCACCATCTTCTTATCAGCGTCATCGAGAAGACAGTCAAGCTCGCATGGCTTCAACAAAATTCAATCTGCTACATACTGTCCGATTTATAGCAACAATTTGTCTCTATCTGAACAATTTGTTCACGATCATTTCCCGTAGTGTCTCCTTCGCTCCAATCACTTTGAGAGCCTCGCAGTCGATACCAACCAATCTGCAGGCTTCTCGCAAATCTCGCTCAAACTCCCATGCCGTTTCCGATGATGTTGCAAGTGTGGCTGGAATTTCACCGCTTAGCTCTTCTAGTCTCGGAAACAGCTTCTTCCTCAAAGCTTCCGTGAGAGCTTGCAAAATGTCACCAGCCGACTTGTCATCGATGAAGCACATTATCTTCAGCTTGAGGACATTCAGTGCGTCTATGCGTTCAAGTAGGTGATATAGAAGAGGTACCCGACAGGAGTCTTCTCGACATTCTCCATTCAGATTAATAGTGTATCTAATGCTTCCGAAAGCCACAGATACATTTTGCACGAACGGTAATTGAATTGGGGGAATCGAATGCATACGCCCCAGGGTGTTTGGCTGAACCCTCTTGTCCAGATGCGAGAGAGTTCCAGACAGAAGGGTGATCCGGGCCCACTCGTACTCAAAATCTTCGTTCGAGTCGCAGCGAGGTGAGGTATAGTGGGTCTGTAGCGATATCCCTCGTTGAAGACACTGGGCTTCCAGTGTTTTGTAAGTAGAATTGCTGATGTCAGGCCTGTTCAGCCTTACCTTGGAAATCTCACTGAGGATAATATTCTTGATATGCGGAAGCCTCTCCAGCACTGTACTGACATCACAATCCAGACTGATGATGTCCTCTAATTTCAGTCTCAATAATTGCAGATTTGGTAACTTGGTATAAGCGAGCATGTATCCAAGGATGCTTTGAGCGCCAATTCCAACGTCAGTAATATCGAGGCATTGTAGGTTCGCCAGTTCTTCGGGAAAAGACGCTTCAGGCAGAGCGATGATATCTGCCAACTCGTTTTGTAATGCCAGTACGCGTAACGACCCGGCGGATGCCTTGATCATACGCAAAGCAGTCTCGAAACCCGTGGATTCGGAGCTATGTCTTTCCCAGGAAAATCGTAACGTGTGCAGCGCCGGCGCCCACAAACCGGAGCTTCTTTGGAGCGAGAGCTCCCTTAGGGCTCCTCTATTGAGCCTGATTTGTAGCCTTGCCGGCATATCTGCTACGTGAATGTCGCTGAATTGTAAAGAGACAACCGTGTGGTTGGAATAAAGCTCCAATACCTCACTGACTTTTCCGGTGGCAATAGCCTTAGGTAAATAGTCTGGATAGCGACCATCGAGACATACTTTGTGCTCCTTCACTTTGCCAAGACACGACTGGAGTATATGCCTGAGTGCACAAACGAGGTTGGGATGGAGCGACGTGCTGTCCTCGACTGACGGTGTTATACCTAGCGATAGCCTCGCAATACTCTGCGCACTGTTCAGGCTTTTAAGTAGCACACCCACTCCTTCCGCAAATTCCTTGTCGTCTGCAAGGATCTCAACAAGGCTATAGGTGAGCGTTTTGATATGCATGCCTTGGAGTGGGCCTTGCTTGCCAGGGGCACTCCCTCGGAAGAGCTCGTTACACATTCGAGATAAGTCGGGCAGGGGGCGCGAGCTTAAATCCAAGTGTCGAAACAGGAAAGGCCTGGCGAGTTCATTGAGAGAGCGGCAGACGAGTGATAGCTTGAGGAGAGACCTGTGGGATGACTGCTGCAGGATCTCGCAGATAACATCATCTGGTAGAGCTATGAGGGAGAGCGTCGTCTTTGCCTGGCCTGGCTTGTTAAAACCGTGGCTGGTAGAAGGGTCTTCATCTGTGTCAATCATGCCAAAAGTGGGAGGCAGCCTGGCTGCAGAATTTGAGGAGGCGATAGGTGTACAGGAAACCCATGAGCCTCAGCTGCAACCTTGGTAGTACCAGGGGGGCGGGATAGTCAGTTCAGTCAGTAGTGGCGAGGTGAGCCGTCCGCGTGGAGGCCAGCGTCCGCCCTCGCATTGATTTTCAGATAAGCAGTCATGTCTGCAGGAGCGGTGCGTCATTGTGTCAGTGTGTCAGTGTGTTGTGTCAGCTCTAGCTGTGTTGTCTGTATCGTTACGGTGATTGGCGAGAAAGAAAGCCAGGTAGAGGATTTCCCTATGCAGCGATACAGTGGCCCTCCACCCAAACCGCGTGAGTCAACCATCTGAGACTAATTCTATGGGAAGACAGGCTGTAGTGCAAGCTGAATCTACTGTACTTAAGTAAACGGGGATAGCTTCTTTGCAATACTCCGTCTAAGTCACGCAAAAGACAGACTAACTGAACTTTCGTTTAAAGACAGCTTGAAATCTGCTGGGTCCTGGATACATCGGCATGTCGGGAGGGTTAGTTGGCAGTGATCTTGTTCTCATTTCCTGCGTCCTCATTTTCGTTTTCATCTACATCTTCGTCGTCATCGTCCGAGAGAGCGTCCTCCTCGTCCGAAGTGATGCAATCTTCGTGATCGTTATTACCACAACCTAAATTTTCTCGAGAAATATAAGTTATCCCAGAACAGTCGATGTTCTTCGTTTGACACATAGCTTCGATGGTGGATCGGAGGCTCTCAAGTTCTCCCGAAGACATGTAGGGCGCAGCCATAATAGCACCTGCGAGGCATTCAAGAACGGGGTACATGCCAGAACAGAGGAGATCTTTGAGCCCTTCATAGATTGGACGAGCCAGGCTGCTGTTGACTAACAGAGTGGCTTGTATAGTTCTTACGTTTGGACATATGAACTTCGTCAGTAGAGCCTTCAACTTGGCTTCAGTTGGAGAGTCATTACTCTCAGCTCGAACTGGTCCAACAATTATGGAATCGGACAATGTGACCGCGAGTGTCTCGACAGAAGAAAGTAGTAGCTGAGCAGACGATCCGTCGATCCCGTTGAGAGAAGTAACCTGTAAAGTGAGGGACAACGACGTGATGGTGTCCGCCAGAATTTCAAGACGTTGAAACTCGTGCTCAAGCTCTTCGGTACTGTCGCAGCGACTCTTGACTGTGCATTCAATAGCAACACCCCTCGTCTCACAGGCGACATGCAGATATTCGAAAGGAGAACCATCAGGCTTACTCGCTTCATTGGCCAATTTCCTGCCACTTTCCACAAATCGGATGTGACAAAGTTTTGGGAGGGCATCGAGCTTAGGTGTCACATAAACAGCGCCATTCAGTATATCCTCTGTGTCTAAGATCAACGTTCTGAGCGCAGGCAACATCGCATGCGAGAGGACAGTGTCGAGGAGGGAGCCATTCCCTGAATGCCAATCGGACAGACGAAGTTGTGACAGTTCAGGCAGAGCTAGCGCCGTCGACCAGCCTTTGGGCAGCAGTGATTGTCCACGAGCAAGCACATTCTGAAGGGTGAGCGATTTTAAAGTGAGTGCGCTATTGCTGCAAATCTGATGTGCAGCTGCGAGGGCGCATTCATCTTCATCTTCACCGCCCCAACTCAACTTTAAGTCCTCTAGCTGAGGAATGACAGGCAATGCATCAAAAGTTCTATTGCAATCTTGAAGCGATAGCCTCTTCAAACTTGAGGATTGCAAAGTTTGAATGAGTTCTGGTGAAAGCGATTGAACAGCTACACCAATAAAGCGTAGCGATCTGACTTTGTCGGGGAGAATGAGCTTAGAAAGAATTGCAATCTTCCTAGTCAAGATACCATGGTTGTTATCTTCCACTTCTTCATCTATGGAAACCATGGTACCCTCAACATCTAGGCTGATTTCGATAGCATCGACCTTATTTTCGATAGAGATGAAAAACTCTTTGATGGCTGGATAGAGAAGATTGTCCGAAACCTCACTTCTATGTTCAGATAGGACGAACTCGATTTCGAGTGTTGAAATACTGCGAGTGGCGTCTAAAATCTGGTGAACAGCCTCATTTTTGGCTGCAAATTCCTCCTCATCGAGACAACTTTCGATGAAGCTGTATGACAGAATACGGAGGTGCTGATCTGCGAGAGAACCCCGAGTCTGGTTATCTCGCCTCCCAAATAAATCTTCATGCAGGTTTCCAGCTACAGAAGCACTGAGTTCAGCAAGATTGAGCTTTGCAAAGAGTTGAGGAAGTACCAATTTACGGAATTGCTTGCATACTAATGAGACAGCTTGCAGAGCACGACTGGCGACCTGGCTGAAGATGAGACCTAGGACCTCGTCGGGGAGATTGGTGAGAGATGGACACATGCTCAAAAGCGGAGGAATTGAGTTTTCACACGCGGCGACACGTCGAGCTTTGAGTCGTTCCCTGGCAGAACAAATATAGTCCTTCAGGTCTGTCAACTGTTGTTGCGTAGTCTGTGTATGTGAGAGAAGCAAAGCCACACGAGATGATCTTTGGGCAAGTCTCTCTAGCAGAGGCGGGTGGGCAGTGCTAGGGCCAGGATAGTCCCAGCTGGAAGCTAACCGACCATCAGTCAGGCCAAGGTCATAAGGCAGGCACGGTCGTGAGGTTCGAGAGTACATCAGTACGTTGACCAGGAGCCTATTTGCACTCAAGTCGTCGATGAAGCAAATACCTCGGTGACCTTTGGTGACCTCGTCTCTGGCAATAACCTGGACAGTCAAACCCAGAAGCGTCGAATGCGCACTTGATGCTTGAGCGATAGAAGTTCGTTTCCCAATCCGATATAACCTGCATACTTAGAAGGCAAACGATGCTGAAAGCCATCACACACAAAACAGTCAAGTGACAGAGACATTCTAGAGGGATTCGAGCTGTAGAATGCGATGGGCGGGGTATTGTCAACTTTTGCATCAATGAACATAGCTGTATTAAGCCGGACTTACTTGCTGAGCCAACTCTTCCAATTCGCGCTTGCTCGAAAGGTATTTGCCCTGAGCCTCTTCGAACTTGGCTTCCCATTGATCTCTCTCTTGCTCTATGCGTGCAACTTGTCTTTCGAAATGTTCTGCCTTGACGTCCATTTGTCTGAGCCTGTTGCCCCAGACAGAAAAACAGCAATAAAGAGTGACAAAGCATCAGCTGGAAGTTCATTGTAGCCGCGGGAGACTGCCGCTATTCAGTGATGTAGTGACTTCACGCACTTGTCGGTCGTCTCTCTGAGGTTCTTCTCGGCATTGTCCAGTTCCTCCTCAAGAAGAGCAATCTTTCTACCAAGAGATTCGTTTGTATCCTTATGAGCGGATGATTCCTCTTTGGCTGATTTGTGCTCTTTGAGGCTGTCTTCGGCTTTCTCCAAGCTGTCCTCTGCGATGGATAGCTTGTGCTGGAGTGATTGAATCTCCTGGTCTTTGACGAGAACCTCATGCTCAAGTTTCTTTACTTTGGCTTCTGCTTCCTCAGCTCTTGTTGCATTTGTGTCTGCTTCAACGCGTAGTGCGGCGAGTCTCTGTTTGATTGATGAATTCAGTGTGGCAGTAACAGGGGGACGCGGCGTCAGGATGGAATCGAGTGGTGGGGGATGATTGATGCAGGACGTCGCAGCAGTCAGCAAAGCACACCAGAAGCAGCAAACATGCCCTCACTCACCTCTCGAATGCGGTCCTGCACGTCGTGTGTCGGTGTGCGTCGAATTGAGCGTGCGGACGGCGCGTAAAGGTTGGATTGGGCGGCGGCGGCGGATAGAACAGCAGCGTCAGAGCAGGGCAGTCACGATGAGCAGTGTCGACCACCCACCATGGCGTGCTGCAGATGATCAGTATCGAGTAACCTGGTCGACGTTCCACTTGGTTGGCTGAGAAGAGAGCCGCGTGCAGGCGAACTGGAGGGGACGATGTTCCTCTGCACACGACCAACACGCACTCGCTCGACAGGAACTGCAATGCACAATGCACATATGAAGATATATGGTGCAATGATTCAACACTGTTTCGGACGCCATGTCTCGGTTCTGCACGCCCTGGAACACCCCTGCATGTGGCTACTATAAAGACTAGGACTAACGACTGGCAGAGTACCGCTGACTGGCTAATGTGGGAGATGCTGCTTCCGTTCGCAGCAGCATGCGATGACATGCACTACGCGACCCTGATGCTGCGATAATATGACACGGCTGCATCGCCAGTCGCGCACTCCAAGCGAAGCAGGCGATGTTGCGACATTGTGATGGACCTTTAGCGCTCGTACACTTGCTTTCTGGTCTCTTACGAATTCATAGACTCCATCAACATACATCGTTGGCTATAATGTGGGAACTACCTAAGCTTGGCGAGGTAGGCCGGCCTGTCAATGCTCTTCGACCGTTTGGACATGGTCCCGACCTACCCATACTTACACGCATTGATACGCCATGCTCCAGCCTACCTTGGTGGACATCAATCAATCACTCGTCACCGCCATACCGGTAGCATATTATGCGAAGTAGGTGCTAGCCTATGTAGCCTGCTCAATGGCTACATTAACCTGCGGCATTGATCTGAACTCCGTCACGAAAACAGGACCGAACAACTGCTCCACTATCCATTCCAGCATGCTGATAAAGTACTGCTCAAGCTCGTCGACCTAACGGTAGATAAAGATTGTAGAGTGACAGTTGAAGTCGCTTTCAAGGTCAGCCATTTCAAGAATATGCTTAGAGCTAGTCTTGTGGCTATCGAAAGAGAGAAAGAGAAGAAGACCAAGAAAGAACAGAAACATGAAAGCCTCTCTGAGAGCTTCAGGCATTTCATACATGCCTCTTGATTACTACTTATCCGTCGTTTACCATTGCCCGACCTTGGACCTGTGACAGGTTGTCGAGCAGATCGCTACACGGCTTTGTGACAAATGTTAGCAGGCAGTCAGTGTATACCGACAATGTTGTAATCTGAAATATGTAGGATGAATGTCCCGCTATTATATATGACTTCGCCACTCAGCCGTCGATACACCTGCCGCATTTCGTCGCCATCCTTGCACCCGCTCCAGTTAACCACCCGGAAACATGACAACACGTCAATAGCGCATACAAGCTACCACCAAGCACCGTATATTCTACTGGCCATGCGCTTCTTCTACGATTCCGCAACTGAAACAGAGGAAAGCGAGGCTGAACGGCAGCATGGCGGTCATGGCCTTCCAAACGATGTTAAAGGCAAAGGGAGAGCGAGGGATATATCGAAGAGTGCGAGTCCGAGCAGGAGGTCTCACAGTGTCCGAATAAGGTAAGTTTTAACCCTGATTCACCAGCCCACCTTCCATGTTGACCTGTTGATATGCTCCACGCATCCGATCAACCCGATACAGCGTACCTCCAGTATCTTCCACTCGAAGCATGCGCGACACAGGCGACAGGAGCAGACTACGGGCTTCGACATCTTCTGATTCTTCTCTGTCGGATGAAGATGAGGATGACGACGATGACGAGTCTGACCTGGATTCGGATGAAGGTTCGGATAGCGGAGCTTCGTATTCGGGGAGTGACAGTGAAGAGGACGAGTTCCCTGTCAATCCCACCAGTGCAGAGCTTGCAAAGAGAAGGTGTGCTGTAGAGTCCACGAGCAATCCACCAAATTCTAATCTCAACCTTGTTCTGGGCATCGTGCCCTTCCAACAGGCGTCTAAGCCAGTACCCAGCTCAAGCCGACCCTCTAGAAAGCTATTTAGCAAAGCAGCAGAAGAAAGCATGGGTGTGTTGTAGTTCTCCGTCCAGCCACAAATTGAGGCTCGCATACTGACTGCAACAATCTGTCCAGCAACAAGCGCAAGCAAGCCACAATCGAGACCTAGCAGCACTGCGAAGTATCCGACTCAACGCATTCGCACAAGCATCAGAAGAGAGCAAAAAACTTCAAGCTGAACAATTAGAATTAACAACACTATTATTAGCAGATATGAATATGAAACGACAAAAACAAGAAGAAGAAATTGATAGAGAATTTCAAAATAGAAATAAAGCAAGATGGAATGATATAAATCGTGCTATTTCAGAATTAGAAAAAGCTGAAAAAGAACAAGCTATTGCTATTATGAAAAAACAACAAGAAGAAGCTGAATTAAAAGCTAAAGCTATGAGAGAAGCTGAATTGAAAAAGATAGAACAGGAGAAGGCTGAGCAAAAGAAGATAGATGAGGAAAAGCAATTGCAAGAAAGAGCTCTACAGGAGCAGAAAGCTAAAGCTGAACAAGCCGCTAATGAACGTGCTAGGAAAGAGAAGGAAGAAACTGAAAAGGCAGCTGCCAAGACAGCTACTGGCGCTTCTACATCTGCAGCCACCGTTCCATCATCTAGTGCAGGATCCGCACTCTTGGAATCTAAAGGCGAATTCGAAAGATGGCACGCCAAGATCAAAGAGCTCAAACAGACAGTTCTACCAGCCGTATCAAACAATAAAGAGCTCAAAAACGCTTGCTGGAAGGTTAAACGATCAATATCAACACGGATATCAAATGTAGCAGCATCAGCTACAGATATAAAAGATACCTCGAATGCAATCAATGAGCTATTGCAAGGAGCAAAGACTGCGAATGAAAATGCTTATTTATGGTCTCTGAATCTATTAAGCAAGAAGATTACAGAAATGGCTGGAAACAATTCTGAACCGGATTTATCTCCTGTTACTTTTGCTTTAGCTCAAATTGTTATTGCATTATTGTTGGCGGATCATAAAGCTTTTGGAGAGATTCTCATGGCTAGACTTGTTAAGAGATGTCCTTATATCGTACCTTTCTTCCCTTCGAGGGGATCGGTGAGTGTTCATTGAGACTGGAGTCTTCTCCGCCCGTAAAGACTGACCGATCTTCTACTTGTATGTATAGCTCTCACCCGCAGAGCATAGTAAGCTTTTGGCACGTAAAGAAGGCGAACCTCCCATCAGTTACAAACAACGGATGAGCGGCATTATCTCACTCTATGCCGCAATAGTCCAGACATCCCCAAGTACCGTACCTCAACTCACCTCGAACCCCTCAATCGTCAATATACCATCGTATTTCCGTCCTGAAGGTGGATGGCGCTGGCTCGCTCTTGTTGTTCGACCACCATTACCGCTTCTAGACGTCACTGCACTATTGTTACGTACTTTTCTTCGTATGGTCAGCGAACGTTTTCATACCTTGTTTGGCAAACAGTACATAAAGCTGTTGCGAGCTATAGCGGAACAAGCTATTGATCAGCAAAAAATCAAATGGAACGATAGTGTACAAGGTGATATTAGCAAGATTAGAATAATGATTGGAGAATGGATGGAGAAAGGTCAGATACAGGGTGCAGAGGGGCGTATACCTACGTAATGCGACCACGACAGTTTACATGACGACTATAAAGATGCGTTCTTACCATCTGCGAATGGAGAAGAGCGCAAATATGCAGTGACTCCCGAATAATCGCTAATTTCAGATGACATGACCGGCTAGGCGCATTTATGCTACGGACCGTCATCGGGCCCCTGGAAGCCGACAAGCAGCCCTTATTCGCTCTCCAAAATGTTCTATCTCCAAATGTGGATCGGCACGTTCTCTATGCATTCAAAGCAGGGGACAAATGACATGGGTCATGATATCCGGCAAGCAATTAGCTTTACGACCGTATATATAACAGCTTGGCAGATTGCGCTAATGAGCGTAGATTATACAACGACAGTGATGGGCTATGGAAGACCTGTATGTCAGTTCGAAAACCTAAGCCTCTAAAGCGTTTATTGTTCACTAGATATACGGCGCATCTCGGCTGCAAAAGAGACTGCTGAATTAGATACACCCGTATACAATCATACGTCAAGGTGACATGTTGCACTTACCGTCTGCATCTAGTAGACTGCCTTCTTTTCCCACACTTTTCGGCAATATCGTAAGCTTTGTAATTGACGGTTCTGTTGTTTTGTTTCTTTCCGCAACTAGCCACTGCGAAAAATGCGTTCGAACAAAGAGCTCGCACGTATTACTGTTTAGAACGAGGATCAGCATCGCACACTAAGGGGATAAGTGTTCACTAAAATGCTTCTTACGATTTTATCAATTTGTTCGTGTCAGTCTTCGCATTGATTGCTAGATTATATCGCTGTCTTAAACTCGAATTCGAAGCTGATGCCCGGTCGTCAATTGTTTGCTCGACTACATCACTACAACTTGTCGTTCCAAATGAGAGAAATGTTCGTGATGTGGAATTGACCAATATGGCGGATGGAGGAGGGTAGGCTTCAAGTGTGGCTAAATGGGTGAAATACTGATCAATGACGATCTTATCTTGTTCTTTTATTTGTAGTGTGTTAGAATCAGCTTGTTCTTGGGTAGTAATGGGTACTAGCGCCATCGCAACATCATCGTTCTGGAAGAAAGAAGCGGAATTTCGACTCAGCCAAAGGGAGCAAGCTATATATTGTTGAACGAGGAAGAAGAACTTACGCTGAGCACTTGACAAGGAGTGGCAGTGCACTCTTTACCAACGTGAATACTCGGAATCTGATGCCATTTCGCTTTAAACTTAGACTGCAAGCTTGCTTCAGGCAGGCTGCCTTCACTATCTGTATGTGAAAGTATTTCCTGAGAACGAGCAGAGTCCAATTCCGGATGTTCAGTAGACGTAGCCTGCGGTGGTATGGTATCGAGAATGGCTTCAGATATAGCTTGTGCGCTAATATCGGTGGTCGCGCTATTCGGAAGGTCGACTTCAGCGTCATCTAGCGGATTTTCTTGTGTGCCAGGTTTGCGATCATCGACCACTGCAGTGGGTGCTTGAGCGACTTCTGCTACTCCGCCATGCAGGCTGGAGTCAGGGTGAGTATTTGTACTTGTTTCCTGAGAGACACTATCTCTCGCCCTTGTCTTCCCTGTATCACTGTTCGATGAGGCGTTTGTACTGAACAGACCAAACGTCGGGATCCAAGCTGATCCAGAAACTGTACGTCTGCTGTCCGATTTAACAGTAGATTCTCCAGTCTCATTTGAAGTAGAAGTTGCATGATTCGCATTGACAGTCGTCATAGGCTTCTTTTGAGCTTTCTGAGTCGAATTCAGCGGAGCGGTAGTTGATGATGACACAGATGAAGTGCCTGGTATATTTGGTATCGAAGGTAAATAATTTGTTATTCCTCCCAAATGTTGTAGACTTTTCCAAGTTGAAGTAGAAAAACTACTTTGTTTCTTAATTTTCCTATCTTTCCCTTTTTGAATATTTGATTTAGTTGTTGTTGCAGTGGATGTCATCATGCCTTGGCCAGATCTCGCTTTCGGTATAGAGAGGAAAGTGGCCAGATGACAAGCGAGTGCGAGACGATCTGAGGAAATTAGAGGGTCTGAACAGCCCTTCTGCTTTTGTTCTTCGCTTGTTGTAGAAAACTTTGTAGGTGTCTCAAGTATACCTGAATGTGAGACTGCCACTATGCTATATCCCGAAGGAGGTTGAAGAAAGTGGCGAACAAGGCTAGGTGGAGCTCGAGGTATGCCTTTTACATTTCTCTGTCAGAATTACAAGCAATACATTCCCGATAAGCTCAAAACGATGCTTACCGAGCGGTATAAGCTTTGGTTCATTTCTCCACCTCTCGAAGAAAGTTGACACTTTATCTCGCAAGGTGTCTTGCCCTTCAATTTGTAGTATATTCGAGAAAGTGCCGTTCAAAAGCTTGAATGAGGAAACAGAATATTGGTTAATCATTACGCCAATATGGATTGTAGCTGTTGTGCAGATACACACCCTAAACTCTGCATAAGCTCGTCTGAGGAGATCTTCAAGCGCGGTATTCGGGAGGAAGGACGAAGGGTGCAATCTAGGTTGTAAGTGCTGAGATTTCTTGTGCGTAGAGTTCTTCTTTTCCTCAATTTCATTGGAATTAGTAGGCTGCGGCAGGTATCTATCAAATGCCTGGTACAAATGAAAGGCTTTAGTAGGCTAGAACCCCTGGTAAGGGCCTGAGAAGATAGCACTTACAGCTACGATCCAGTACTCGGGTTCAGGCTGGAGGAAAACGAGACGTTGATTCTGGGACTGAAGTACTCTGACTTCCTTGGTTGGATCTGGCTTGTCTGAAAAGATGTGCGAGTCTTCTGCAGTATCGTTTTGCCTGGAGGGTCTGCTTGCGAAGGATCTATGGGCCATTGCCACGGCAAGGAGGAATACAGGTCGGTCAAGTCGGCCCATCTTGCAAGCCTTTCGAATGTCAGCTAGTCACCTGGTGAAGTCTACCAAGCCTTGAGCGAGTCCAATCCTCCGAGCAAGCAGGTCGCGTTGACTGCGTGCATCTTCTTGACTGGTGCCACTACTAGCTGCATCTGCATCGTGCATAGATGGACCGTTCCTGCAGATTGTCGCATACAGCACGCCAGCACGAGCTAGAGGGTCGTATGCATCTTCATCATTGTCATCATCTTCAGCTTCCTCCCTGCCATTCTTGCGCGCTATCAGCTGCCTGTTCCAGACTGCGAGCCAGGACAGCGGTGCGACGAGACCGGCAGCATCTCGCATGGCCGTGTGTCAGGTTATGCTGGTGAATAGCTGTACCTTGATTCTATGTCATGCATGCATGTACTGCTTAGAAGCATTCTGTAATGATATTAAGCTCCATCATACACTCCGATACCTGCATGTTAATGTCCATTAATGTCCGATCGCCTTATGGCTTTACATGACACATCGTTGAAGTCGCGCTCTTTCTCTTTTCTCTCTTCATACAACAGCAAGACACCAGCAAATGAGAACATAAGCACATTAACAACTACCACATCCCATGGGCTTGTTCAGCTTCAGGAGTGTAACCCTCCGAAAAAGCAGCAAAGATGACGGCACCTCCGACAGGGAAAAGCAGCAGCAGCAGAGCCAGCCACACGAGACATCAAGAGTAGCGACATCAGCGACTGCGAGCAGCAGCACTCGCATAGACGATGGAGAGGACACCACTCTTGCGCCATCCGGAAGCAGGGCTGACCTGACCAACACTCGCACCGGCCAAACGGACACCACCGCTTTTGGGCCAGATTACGACCTGCCGAGGATGAGAGGTTTCAATCTATGGCATAGGTGGGTGCAGTCCTCACTATCTACTCTGCTTCTTCTAACTTCTAGCTGTTCGCCCTCTTCTAACTTGTAGAAAATGGTCCATCTTCGGCTACGCCACCTTCATCCTGATGTGCAACCTCGCCCTCCCTTGCATACTGTACTATGTCCTCCAAGATCATTCAAATCTCTCTGGACATGCTCTTTTGGGAGTCGCATCTGCTACTTTGGGCATTTCCAGCTCCTTCGATAACCCATTCAGGATGTGGAAGCGTGAGTGGCGTTTTTTATACTTGCTTGTGACCCATCATGCCACTTTCTTCTGCCCATAAGCATTCTGACATTCTCACACATGCTTCATTCCTGCTTCCTCTCGCAGTATGGAAGCACAGAGATCTATATGGACCCCTCAATGACACCGGACCATGGTGGCATCTAGACTGGACGATGCATCTCTATTCCTTTTCCTTATTTCCGATATTCGCAATTCCACTAGCAGTAGCTTCAAGTGTTAATCCTCCTCTATATAACTTCTTCAATATGTCAACTCCAATGCTCGTTTCTGTTCCTGGAATATTCTTCCTAGTCTCACTTTTTAAAGTGAAATGCCCTTTTTGGATGTCGAGTGACGCTCCGGGTACCGTTATGAAACCTGGCGTCTTTTATCTGTTTGAAGATATTGGTGCGGTCGATTTCAGACATGGGAAGGAGTTTAGAAGGCAATTGCATGCTAGGTGGGTTTGTTATATCTATCTATTGCTCATCTGAAAAGCACATCTGATACTGACTGGCACATCTTGCATCTTATAGGTACAACGCCTCTCCTGTCTATCGAGATCTTATATGGTGGGAAACTGTCTTCTGGGTCTATGGATGCACCGTCTACTTTGCAATCACTGCGGCCGTCAACTGGACGACACCTTTTTGGTTCTCTTTTGGATTCATTCTAGGGCGTGAGTGTATTCACTGCTTTTAAGGGTTCTCAATTGTGTTCCTAACTTCTCTTATTCACAAATGGCTACCTATAATCCATCTAGTGCTATTCCTCTGGCTTGTATCATGGGCGGCAATGTCCATTATCATAGCCAAGTATTTCCATAAAAAAGAAGAACGATGGCTAGCACTAAAAAGAAAAGGAGATGCTGAAATAGCTAGAGCAATGACATTAGAAGGAGCAAATGAAATAGCAATTGAAGCAAGTCGACGCCGTAAAAGTGAACATCAAGCTAGAAGAAGTATGAGCAATAGTAGAAGAATGAGCGAAAGGCATACTAATGAATTTAGGAATGATATAAGAGAACAACTTGCTAGAAGAGCAGCTACGGAGAATGATGTTACGGCTGCTAAACAATTTAAGAAGGAAAAAGAGAGAAAAAAGTTTCAAGAACGGAACAATGCCTTTGACCCTGGATTACATGCTATTCCATCGAGGCAAGTTGAAGACAATAGCAGATTGCTATCGCCTGGAAATGCATCTGGCGAGCTACCACGTCGTATCATATCGCCCGGAGAGGTGCCTCAGAGACAGACCGACGACATCCAGGACACAGCAGCAATGCACGTGGTACAGTCGCGGTAGTCTTCGAGTCAGCTTCGCTATTCATCAAAAGCACGCCTCAACAGCAGCTCCATTTCACTGTCCAATAATCGCATTTTCGAAACTTCTTGATTTACATTTGGATCATCTTTCATACTGCTACGCAAATTCAGGCCGGGCATCGACTTATGAACTGATTAACACCCCCTGTGTAGCTATATGTAGTAACTCATTCAATCTAACATGGCATTTACCGACCTCAGTATCAATCGGTGAACCTTCGTTGTATATCCATCACTGCCTACCAGCGTCGTTATTTATCTTCGTTCAGAATACAGTGTGCCATCCTTCTTAGTCAACTGTGGCAGTCTACTTGCATCAATGTATATCTCAGATGTATATTCTGAAGCTTGGATGATCTTGCTCCCATCGGCACGCAGCTTTCCAGCCGGTCTGTCCTTCTACCTTGTTCTGACACCCGAAATTCATGGTGCGTAGACCTCACCGCAGTCGACTGGCACGAGTGCCATATACATATGAGCCATGAAGGGCATCAGACGAGCATCCATACAGCTTCAAACAAGGTGACCGGTATCATGCATTGTTAGCTTAGGCGTGATCGGACGCTCTGCTGGTGCTGGCTGAAGACCAGGCAAGACAGCAAGCATGAGTGGACAGTCGACCATCAACGAGAGCATCTCCATCAAGCTCAATGAAGCTGTTGGGTCAGCTACCATCTCGCCGTCCGGACGAGACGTGGTGAGTTGGTGGCTAGAAGTGGAGCTTTATGCCATCATGCAAGCCATACTATAGAGAAAACGTCTAGACCAGCTGAACGTCTGGTATGCCTCTTCCACAGTGCCTTGCTGCTCGAAAAGGTCTCTTCATCGTCGACCTCGATGATCCCTGGGCCACTCCTCGCTTCCTACCTTATTACAGCGCCATCGTATCCGATGTACAATGGTCGCCTCACCCTTCCCGAGCACACTGGGTTGTATCTACATCAGGCAACAAAGGCCTCGTATGGAACCTGTCAGCTTCTTCTGGTTCTTCTCCCATCGAACATGTCACTCAAGGCCATGAACGGAGCATAACCGATATGAATTGGGCGGTCTTCCAGCCTGATACGCTAGCTACTTGTGGAATAGATGGAAATGTACTAGCCTACGACTTGAGATTGGGCGGTAAGAGGCCTGTTCTCAAGTATTGTGGATGGAGATACGGCGCTACTCAAGTCAAATATAATCGTCAGAATCCAAATGAAATGGCGAGTGCTCATGGAGAGTATCTCTTTATTTGGGATGATAGAAAAAGCTCTCACCCTGTCACTACCGTTCGGGCACATGAACAGAAGATTTATGGTATAGATTATAGTCGGAAGAAGAAGGATAGTATTGTAACATGCTCGTTGGATCACACCGTAAAAGTAGGAAACTTGCCATCCATCCGGAAGCTATTCTTGTGTACAGTTGCTAATACAATAATTTTTGCAGTATTGGACTTTGAACGGCCTCGAAACGATTGAAGAACCCACGCAAACAATCACAACTTCTTCACCAGTCTGGCGTGCTCGGCATACTCCGTTTGGTAATGGGCTCGTGACACTGCCTCAACGCTCTGAGTTTGCAGTCAAAATCTGGGCACAAGACGCACCTGAAAAAGAAGTATGGAAACAGTCAGGTCATTCAGATGTAGTTAGAGAGTTTCTTTGGCGAACTCAAGGTGGAGATGACCCAAATGACGATGATAGAGTCTTTCAGCTCGTTACGTGGGGCAATGATCAGCAGCTCTTGCTTACTCCTATACCCCAGGAAGTCCTCACTTCCGTTGGACATGTGCCTCATTCTCCCATTGAAGTCAGACAGACACGAAGACATGCCGCGAATATATCATATCGGGAACCTGCAAGTCTACCTAAAGCAGGTTCCTACCCTCAAACAACCCTCCCTTCAGGACTCAGTCATTCAGGACCTGGCGTCTCACCAACTAACCATTTTGGGACACATAGTACTTCAAATGGTTCATCAGACGACTACGCTGGAAGATCCAAAATGATACCTGGTGGATTACACAACTCACAAAGCTCAAGTGGCCATTACCCTTCAAACCGTTTGCCACTATCAGCTACGTCCAGATATGGAAGATCAGCAAATTCAGCAGCGAGCATAAGTTCAAGTGATGCCAAATCACCTTCTTTGGGTACTTCACCTGCGAATGGAATCAGGGGAATGTATCTGACCGACAGGAGAGTCGATTTAGATCCTTCTCCGAAAACTATCGATCATGGAAAACTGTTCTCTTATTCACAAAACGAGCCAAAAAGTGGTGCAGGTACTTTTATGACGCGGAACACTGGTAGACGACCAGGTGGACAAGATGCAGTAACATGGATGGAGGGAGTCAGAGTCGTCTCCACGGGTCAGAATGGTCAGCAAACAAATACTGCCACTACTGCCAAACAGGACACTACATTCGGAAAAGGCAAGAATGGACAAGACGTTTATGGTGAATATACTGTTCTGCCAGGTGGACAATCTGTTCCTGTTGACAAAGAGGTCGTGCCACTACACGAGGAACTTACTGCTATCGCCCGAGCGCTGCAGAGCAAAGTCCGTTTTGAGAAGGTGTGTACCGGTTTCAGGCGTCTACGATGGATTCTAACGGAGATTGCCCGCTATTTTCAATCTTGGCTGATGACAGATTCCTGCTGTAGATCGCAATTCCTAATCGCACGCTTGTTGTTGCGCTCTACGGGCCGTGGGCAGCCTCGGGAGTGTCGACCTTTCTGCGAGCGACATTCACGTTCCCGCTCGAGTATCCTAATCTTCCGCTCAATATTGATATAGAGCGTTCGTCAAGCATAAGCAACAAAGCTCGAGCCCGCATCTTAGCTGGTGTGCGCGGACTCGCAGCACGATATGCTAACAAGTCCAAGAACTCCCTTGAAGCTTGTTTGAATTGTCTGATGGGTGGGAAAGTCGTTGATCCGGACGATTTAGATGAAGAAGATGGTGATCTTACCCATCCTCATGGTGAACTATCTAATTTCTTGGTTCAGAGAATGAATGATGGTGAGGAGGAAGTGGATGAGGTAGACTCGGAAGAAGATTTGGAGAGACTCTTGGCAAACAGAAATTGTCCCTCACCTAGAAGAGCAGGAGCTGTTTTCAGCCCCACAGGTACACTGACATTTTCAATTCTTGCGCATGATGTGGTACTGTTTGGCTAATATTCATATTCGTATGTTCCAGGCGTTCTGTTCAGCTTTTTCCCTCTCGATAGCGTACAGCATGCTCAAGGTGGGAACGAGAAGAGAGGAAGATCAGCTTCACCTATGCGGAGTCGATCTCGTCCTCGAAGACGGCGACTCTTCGAATCCTTTGGTATTATTCCCTCCTTACAGTATACGAACCCTGAGGATATCGACGATGGGGAGGAAGCAATGCACAATGTCAACGATGAGGACAGTGACGAAGTTTTGAATATACCGAGCCTCATGATGGCAACACGCGTAAGATTACAGTTCAAATGTGGGATGGATAAGCATACTGACTGCGAGCCCGCAGCGTGGCCGGTCTCATGCCGGAAGCGAATCAGTTGGCACGTCAAACCACCTCAATATCCAGCTCGCAGGCACAGGCCGCGCATTCAACTCGCGCGTATATCGCCACGACTACGGCAATTTAGTCGGTATCGACATGACGCTGGCCTCGCAGTATACTCTTCAAGGCGATCTTCTGAGCATCATAACCGCCAACACAGTCCTAGTAAAAACCCGTGATTCTGCTTGGCTTGCGAAACAGGCATGGTCCACGCTCTTAGCCTTGGCTGAGACGTCAACACCTTCAAGCGTAAAAGATATGCCTATTAGGGGACTCTTCATCGGCGAAAGTATGCCTGAAAAGGTGTTTATGGATATGCTTGATATATTCTTTAGAATGGGAGACGTACAAATGACTGGACTACTCGCTTGTCTCGCTGAGCTCGACCGTCGAAGTGAGCTCATCCTGCCGTTGGCAAGCAGCTTAAACTCTGACCGATACCCTCATTTCAGCCATTCAAGCTTCAAGACCTTTGCACTCACGCAAATTCTCGCGGTCTCCTGGTAATGCAGGAGCCGTTGATTATTTCAGTCTCAAACCTACAAGGTCACACAGGACTTCCGGTGGTCCTCCGGGTACGGCCGGATCAGAATACCGACACGCAGTAGTCACGCCTGCAGGTATCGGTCTACCGCTTAAGTCCCCTAAAGATTGGGTTATCTCAGCGTCGTACGGAACACAAGGTTCATCAGCTGGTTCCTCTACTAGAGGTTCGTCTTGGGCAAACAACTTAAGTACCTTCTTCAAAGGTAGCACATCGGATAAAGGATCGTTCCCTAAGAGTTCGGGGCGTGACACGCCGCCCTCTGTGGGCCAATCAGGACAACCCTCCCCAGCCAGTCTTTCACCTGCCTTCGTGAAGCGGTCTACCATCGGACCCTTGTCAGAGCTGAAGAAACAAGGCGGAATAGCTTCTGGTAGACCTCTTACCGCTTCCGGGAAGCCGAAAGTTACAACTCACGTCAGCTTCGCCGCGACTTCGGACATGCCAGTACAGTCATCTCCCGTAGCGATGCCGAAGACACCGAATACCACAGGTATTAAGATCAGGGTTCGCAAAATGGACAGTCGCGAGCACTCTAGACCACCATCCTTGCTTCTCCATCCACAAGCTCAAGCTCAGTTGGAGTACTATCGGCTGCTCTATGCAGAGCTATTGCATAGGCTCCAATTGCCTCATCATCGAGTCCAGGTTCTCAAATTGACTCGATCTGTTGTGGAAGGCACTAACCGAGAACTTCTGAGAACAGTCTCTGGCCTTTCTGAACAGCCAGATTGGAATCTCAGCTTGGAGCAAAGCTGCCCTACCTGCGGCCAAGCTCTGGTGGGTAGGCATCCAGCTTATTGCAGTCAATGTAGACGAAAGCGCGATCCTGCCCCCTGTGCTGTCTGCCATCTACCTCTAGAAGGTAAGCGAAGCTGAGAGTTCCGGTGCGTCAACACTGCTAACAATTCGTTTATAACATAGGTCTCATCGAGACGTGTTTTGCATGTTTTCATTCTTGCCATCTGCCTTGTTTACAGGAGTGGCATGCAGACGAGGTCATGTGTCCTGCCGCTTGCGGCTGCAGGTCAGTGTTTCCAATTGGCAAGAGTCAGCTGAGGGTCCAGTGTCTGACATGTTCTTCTCGTATCAGCTGTGCCGACTTCACATCTGAGCCCAACATGACGACCTCATTTACCGAGACTTTCAAATCTCCACCCTTCGTGACGTAAAAGGCGAAGGTCGCTCTTGGCGAGTACCCAACAAGTGTGCGTATCTAGATTGTCGTGAACACACGGTAGATGTACGATTTATAATACACACAACATCAACATAACAAGGCTGGATAGAACCACGGAATAGTACGGCGCCTCAATCATCTTTGGACCATCGAGACAGTCGGTTTGCTTCGGCCCGTACTTCCTCATCATAATGCCTTTGTTCCAGTAGAGCAAGCTCATACCAAGCTGTAGCTTCGGTATTTGCCAAGCCTTCCTGGTCCGTTTCGTAGTGGTATATGCCATCACGACGTCGGTCTTCGGAGCGAAGCATAGACTCTAGGCAGCGTTCCTTTAGCATCAACGCCCGGATGAAACCGAGGCAGCGTAGAGCTGTGACTTTCGGCCAATGTAGACATGCTATGAGTAGTCTCTTGGAGAAAGCAAGGACCCTCGCTTGAGGATTCGGCATGCGTGTCTTGAGGAATAGACCCGCTAGAATGCGGAACATGACATCCGCGGAGGTTTGGTTTGAATAGGACGTAGCGGACAGGGATTTGAGGGTCTTGCGAAGAGTGGCAGGGTAAAAAGAGGAGGGCTTCTCTTCGATTGTGACGTCCACTGTAAGAGGAGGGATCAAGGCATATAATCTTGCTATCAGATCACTCAAATCGATATTAAGTGCTTCTCCTAGAAAGTTAACAGTGTATTGTATTAGTCATAGCCTAGAGTGATGCATTCAAGCTTAGGCTCACCTTGTCCGGACAACAAGTCTAAAGCTGTTCCAATGCATAGTAACTGCGTTCGGCTAGTCTGGCATTCAGCCGCCACTTGCTTGAGGACATTAAGCAGGTCACGGAAGAAATCGACATTGACCAGGTGTGCAAAGCGAGTAAGACCTTCCAAAGCGGCCGGTAGGAGTTCTTCGATCTTCTTTCGATCCGCTTCTTTTGGGCTTTGACCCTTGTCATCTTTTGCTATCGGCATCTTTAAAATGCGGAAATATAAAGCAAAAAGAAGTTTGAGGGTTTCAGTACTGTTTCGAGAAATTTCTTCTGCATTCATTTCATTTTCAGCTTCTGCCATTTCTTTCTCAATTTCTCGTTTCTCCTTCATTGCTTTACGAGCTTTCTTATTTAGGTATTGACCAGCGACGACCTTGCCTTTCTTGTTATATCCTGGAAATTTCTTCTCGCGTTGAGGACGGTCGACGGCATCTTGGGATGCTCGGATGCCGTGCTCAGGGAAACGTAGGTATAGTAGGCATGTCAATGCCGCAGGATGGATTGAGTAACCGCGCGCTTTGACAGTTCTTGATAGCAAGCGAACAGTATGCAATGACATGTTGCCAGATGTATCTGCTCCCAATATAGACGCTAATGTCGAGACACAAAGTTCCGACGACTGCGATAATAAGTGGCGTGAGTAACGCTTCAATGAGTTAGAGCAAGGACGTTAGCAGACTTACGCTGTCGAATTTCCGTCTCCCTAGAGTCTTGACTAGCACTTCGAGAATATTGGTCGCGAAGTTGAATTGCGATTTCTCTTTGAGGAGTTCACACATGCACTTTAACGCGACCGGTGCAGCAGGGGAATTGGCTGCACAAAACCAGAAGTCCCATCATCAGTGTCTAATACACCTGAAACCTATTTTAAGCAGGATACTCACCCTTGACTTCAGCTTCGCAAGTCTCAAGATATCGCCTATAGCAGTTGACGAGACCTTCCTCAAACTCTCGCTGCTGAAGGACTGCCTGTGTAGCGCGCATTGCCTTCTCTTTGTCCGTCACTGGTCGTATACGATATCCGCTGTGTATATGAGGTTTTCGTCAGTATAGTGACCGATGAAATGGAGGGTATATTTTGTGATGATGGACTTACGGAATGATATCTAGGAAGACAGCAAGCAGTGATAGCATTGCTAGTGATCGGATGGAATAGTCGATGGGTATACCTTCATCCTTCTTATCACCTGCATTGGGGTAGAACACAGGCATAGTAAAAGAAACAAGTCGCTTCAAGAGATTCATCTGGAAAGTCAAAGCATTGGAACTTAGCAAATCTGGTTCAATATCGCATCTGCACGAGATGTAGCTAAAGACGTCAGAAGAAAAGGTGACTTACGCCCAATTCGGGTTCAGCCATGATCTCCCGACCCAACACAGCTAATTCCTCTCTAGCCGCTTGGAAGCGTTCCACTCTATCCTCAATCTCGAGTAAGCTTGAAACAGCCGGTCTACCGAAACGCGCACCAAGAGGGTTGGGTTTAGGTTGAGCTGCTTTCGCTTTTGCTTGTCTCTCTTCTTCATCTTCTTCTGATTCATCTGATTCTTCCACAGGAGCGTGTGCGACTCTTGAATTCCGTTGTGACGTGGATGCTGCAGCCTCTTCGTCTGATCCATCTTCCGAGACATCGTCCTCGTCGTCAATATCTTCTGCTGAGTCCTCGTCAATCTGTTTGCCGAACACTGGAAGTTTCGTATGTCGTTTCTTGGCTTCCTCCTCCTCGCGTTTTGTTTTCTTCTTGTGGAGAGTGGCGTACCGTTCTTCCAGGTCTTCATTGTCTGATAGAGTATGCGAAGATCCGCTTTCTAGATCACCATCTAAGTCTTCATCAATTTCACTCCAATCTTCCTCATCACCGGACTGTGATAAATCGCTATTATCCTCATCCTCCTCCCCTGGACTCGAATCATCAAGTTCTTGTCCTTCAACATCGCTCATAACACTAAGTTCATCATCTAAACTATCATCATCCTCATCATCGAAATCACTATCTTTTAAATTTGCAAAATCATCTTTATCTAAATCATCTAGATTTTCTTCATCATCGGAATTGACCTCTGCTGCTGCTCTTGCGATCTTTGGGAGTTGCTTGTGTCGTTGAGAGTTGGATGTTTCGGGCTTGCTTGCGCGATGCTCGGACAGGAGGTGTGCTCGAGAGCTGTACGTAGCCAAATAGGCAAATGCATGGATGTATAGCAGATTGCATATGTGTGTGCATGTGGCAACACGTGAGTTTTTCAAGCATGGAGAATTGAGCATGAAGAGTGCATTGCGAGAGTCGCAACAGGACGAGCAGTGAGACAGTCAGTATACGCAATGACAACATGAATGAATGTATTTCAACCCACCGAGCCAGCTCATTCACATCGAGCTTCGACAGGAAGTGTGCCCTCTTTGCAAAATCCTGCTTGCCTGATGATGGCCCAGCGGCGTCGTCTTGATCTTCATCCTCGTCGTCGTCGTCTTCCGCAAGCATATCTTCAATGCCGAGGTTTTCCACATCATCATCATCTTCACTACCACTGCTGCCCTCGTCACCTTCTTCCTTCGCCCTGTTCTTGTTCTTCAGCTTCTGCAAGTGCGCAGGCAATTCTACAAATTCCTTGATGGTGGCTTTGCCCTTCTTGTCGCGGAGCAGTTTAGGCGCTCCATCTTCACCAGCAGTACTAGCAAAGGACTTCTTGCTGCCCTTCCTACTGCCCTCTTCAACCTTGCTGAATGTCGGATACTCGTCGACTGACTTCTGCTTGCTTGCGAGTCTGCTCTTCGACAGCGACGAGGGTGCTTTTCCCTTGTGCTTGCTTGAAGCTTGCTTGTTCGCTATCTTGAGCTTCTTGTTGCTGTTACCAGATGCAGCAGACGTGCTTGTAGATGCACGCTTCTTGCCTGCGTTGGCCATCCTTTGCAACTTGCTGGGTTGATAGATAGAGAAGCTTTGCACAACTTTTTAATCACGTGTGGATTATAGACTGGCAGATTACAGAGAAAGCATAGGCAATGGACGGGCTTGAGGAGGAGTGAAACACGATGCTGGAACTGCTTTGACTGACTGCGTATGAACGAACTACATGTATTGCTACAGCAACAGAAAGCGCAATACAAATAGCGTGGATCGCCACCACCCATTAGATATACGGTACTACGAACACAGGAGAAACTCAAGCCATGTCGAAACAATCAGAGCAACATCGGCCGAGGTGCATATGATTCAACCCATCACGGCGTGTACTTTCCCTTGTATTTGACTCTCCCGAGCTTGTCCTTTGCTGTAATGACTGGACTGGCAGCTGGACGGTATCTATGCTTGTCGGAGTAGCTGGATAGAAGATGGGCATCTACTATCAGCACTAGCTCCACTTGTTGCCGTGCATATTGTAACTCACGGCTCCACGTATCTGAACGCCGGTCTATGCTTCTGCACCTTGTCATTCGGGTCAAAGAAGTCCTGGACTATGCCACTGTAGACGAGACAATATGACCAGACCAGACAGAATAAGGGACATTGTGTCAGCCATGTAACAGCATCGGTGATGACCTGCACCCACCTCCTCCACACGTATATCCACCACAGGCCGACAATCAGCAGTCCAACCAGTGCTATGCGCTTGAGCAGCGTCGACAGCGAGGCAGCGCCTGGGCTTGCAGGCTTTGTTCGGACAGGGCCGCCATGGAGCGGGTTGTTCGAGGGCAGACGGTGCGCAGACATGGGTGTAATGATGGTTGGAGCAGATGAACACCGTCCTGCTGCTGTTGCAAGCTGTCAGAGGTGTGAAGTCTACACGATCACGTCGCGCTGTTCAATATATAATGCAGCGAATTGCACGAGTGGCTGCTTTGCTTCCCAGCCAACACCTCTGCATGCAGCTCTGCATACGGCTGCGAGGGAACATACACGTCCATGATGCGGACCCCCTGCTAGCTCGGCGCACTCATAGAAGCCATCACGCCCGCCATGGCACCTGGCCTGCGCAACCTGCGTTCCTCGATAGATGACGGCCATGCTGCATTGAACGAAGAAGAGGTTCCACTGGTGCCGCTGAAGAGCAGCTCATCAAAGCATACGCGTGTCTCGTCGCATGGGGATGAGAACGACGGGATTGACAATGATGACGGCGACGATGACAATGCCGACGGCTGGGAGTTGGACGACTTCCCTTCGAATACTAGCAGAGATAACCTACACGAAGCTGCTGCCTATGATCTCGCAACCGCTACAAGGCCTGGAAGAGTTCGCCTTCCCGACGAAGAGAAGGACGCCCCTTCTTCGAAATTGGAAGACGAGGATCCGGCCCTAGCTATGGTCAAAGCTGTAGTCCCCGAAACAGACGACCCTTCTCTACCGAACCTTACTTTCCGCGTATTAGTCCTAGGGAGTATTCTGTGTATCGTGGGAGCTGCGATCTCACAACTATTCTTTGTATGTATTGTATCTCTCGTCGAAAGGCTACAGGGAGAAGTAAGCTGATACTCATACCTGCACGAACACTAGTTCAAATCGAAGTAAGCAACACATCTATACGTTGTTCATTTGGGAGACATACTTACTTCGCATCTCTACTGTAAACCAGCGCACCTTCCTTCTCAGGCTTCCTCATCATCCTCTTATCCTATCCTGCAGGCCACTGGATGGCTCGACTTCTCCCGACACGCTATTTCGAAGTTCTTGGATATACGTTCACACTCAATCCAGGTCCATTCAACGTGAAAGAGCACCTTTTGATCGCAGTGCTAGCTGGATCAGGCTCGGGAGCTGCTTATGGAGCCGATATCATCACAATTCAAGATCTATACTATCATCAAGATATTGGTCCTGTTGGTGGTATACTTCTCCTCCTATCTACTCAGCTGTTAGGGTTTGGACTTTCTGGAATCGTCTATAATCTGCTTGTTAGGCCCAGCAAAATGGTATGGCCTTCTACCTTAGTTCCTATAAGCTTGTTCAACACTTTACATGGCACAGAGAAGGACAAGGAAAAGCTCACTCAGCTTCGATTGAGACTCTTCAAGCTTGCTTTCCTGGCAATCTTTGCATGGCAATTCATGCCCTCAGGTTTGTTTACCTCGTTTTTTAGAAATCTTATTGTTCCTTGTTCTCCTTTTGCTGATACGGGTTCATGAATAGTCGTAGCCCCTATCTTGACATCCTTTGCGACTCTATGCATCCTGTCGCCCACATCTAGTCTAGCGACTGCAAGAGTGCTGGGTTCGGGATATTCCGGATACGGGATGGCAAACTTGTCGCTGGACTGGGCGGTTATCGGCAGTGCAGGAGGTCTATACACACCTTGGTTCGGTAAGCTACTTTCCCTAACTGACTTGTAAAGAAGGTGTGCTTCAGATCTGATAAGTGACATGCATTTGCAGCCAGTTTAAATCGATTCTGCGGATTTTTCCTGATGATGTGGTTCATCGCTCCTTTACTATATTTCAATAATTTCTGGAACGCTCTTTCTTTCGATTCACCTATTGGTCCTCAGCTATACAATAAAGCGTTCGAAAAGTTTGATATTTCAGCAATTTTGGATCCAGTGACTTTGACTTTGGATCTCGATAAGTGGGAGACTCGCAAACCACTTCTCCTTACTCCGTATGAATACCTTGCGTTATCTTGCAAAGTATGACTTATTACTGATTGTATGCCGACGTGTCTTCAGACATTTCGCCTTGACATACGGCGTGTCCTTTTCAGTCCTTACAGCAGCAATAGTCACTGTACTTTTATGGCACTATGATGATATATTATCAGCTTTCTCGTCCAGGAGAGCTGCCGAACGATCCCCTCCGGATATACACGTACAAATGATGGAAGCTTCATACGAAGCTGTTCCTGGGTCTTGGTATGCTGCTATTGGAGTGTCTATGCTCTTCGCTGCTATATATGTCGTCTGGTTCTATCCGATGCAGTTACCCGTTTGGGGACTATTACTTTCGCTCGTGGTAGCCTTGGTGTTCCTACCTGCTTGTGGGATAATAGCTGCGACGACCGGTACTGTTATAGGTGCGTAACGTTTCCTGCAAACCTGACTGAGCGGCGTTGACTCTGACTGTCTCCCCACTTTAGGATTGAACGTTATAACGGAGTTTATCGCTGGGTTCCTGCTGCCTGGTCGACCTATTGCGAATACTGCTTTCAAATGCTATGGTTACATGGTGTATGTCGAGGACAACTTGAAGGGGAGATATCTTTCTAATCTCATTTTCTCTTGCAGTATGGCGCAAGCGCTGGCTCTGGTAGCAGATCTCAAATTGGGCTTGTATTGCAAGATCAAGCCTAAAGCAATGTTCATATGCCAGTCATATGGGACAGCACTGGGGGCTGTAGTGAATTACAGTAAGTGCGAAATCAGTTGTATAATGTAAACACGATGCTGAATCTTCCATGATGCCGCAGTCTATGTGCGTTCGGTCATCGATGCGAAGAGACCGTATCTAGATGGAACGCTAGAAGATCCAACAGGCCAATGGACGGGAAGAGCACCTCGCATCTTTTATTCTGCATCTGTGATTTGGGGCTTGGTTGGACCTGCTCGATTTTTTGATGGGAAATATCAGGTAAGTAATCGCGAGTCGCGCTAGCGCCTCTTTCACTTTGAGTTTGCTGCCACCTGACCACGACCTTTCTGCGCGCTCCCAGACGCTATACCTTGGATTTGCCATTGGGGCTGTCCTGCCTTTGATACCTTGGTACCTCAGCAAGAAGTACACGAAACAGAAATGGTGGCCGAAAGTGTCTGTACCTTGTGAGTCCCCTCTTACCTCCGAATCACTTTTTGCGAGAGCCGAACGACGTGCAATAGCTGACAACCGTTATGGTCCTTCTTTGAAAGTAATCTTGAGCGGGATGATGAGTGCTCCCGAAATACCTACGAATGTCCTCATTAGTGGTTTCCTAAGTGCATGGCTTTCACAGCGATATGTCTTAAAGAAGTACCCTAAGTGGTATGAGAAGTATAGTGAGTCATCGAACGGTTACCCCGTCGTAATGAAGGCTTCATTGACACGTTCAACAATGCTCTTCATGAACGGCAGACTTTGTTCTTTCTGCTGCATTAGATAGTGGTACATCTATTCAGGCACTTATCGTTTACCTGCTAGGCCTGGGTGAGTTTACAGAGTGGTGGGGCAACTCGAAAATAGACAGCGAACATTGTAGAGTAGCAAAATAGAGGTTTGAGTTGAGGGGCTTTGAAGAGATTTAAACAGGTGGACACGAGTTGAGGGAAACTATACCAGACGTGCCGGTGTACCGGTGGCAGAGGCTTTCTCATCTTTCGCGACTTACGGGTGCCGAGACGAGTTGCGAGATTTTCTATGCTGAAGGTGACTCTGCTCGCTCGCATCAATTACACAAGCTTTTCCTGCCTGCAGACAAGTGTGCACAACTCGACTCGGTGACGAAGCAATCCGGCGGCAGCGTAAAGCGCTGTCAAAGAGAATCAGGAAGTCGCTTCCACTGCAGGCATGGCAAGGCAATTGTGAACGGTTGCTGAAGCCAACTGAAAGTATCGTCATAGACTGTTTGTCCGCGGAAATTGCGCAAACGAAAGGTACAAACTTACTGCAGGGTAAGTGATATTAGGCTCTTGCTGCGCCTATCCGCATAGCAGCCACCACAGATATGAATGCTTATTATGAAAAACATGCAGTAAATGATACATGATGTACTTGTTAATAACTACACCCCCCTCACAGAAACTCAATTGTATTTTCATTCCAAAAACTACCTATGATAGCCAGCTACGTCTGCATCGAGCTGCCACGCCTTGAGCTAGGACAGCTGGAACTGCGCCTGCTTGCATCAGGCTTATTTTCAGTCGCTACAGTTGTGAGCGAGTCGGAGAATGGTGCAATGGCTTGACGCTCCGCAGCTGTTATCGATCCGAAAGAGCGCGTGATGTTTGTAGGAATCACGGTAACGGGAGATATTTCAGAGTCTGAGTCGTCCTTCTCCAAGAATCCCTTTTCCACGTCGACTGTACACTCTTCGATTCGGCTAATCGCAATGCCTTCGAATGGTATGGTATGTGTCGTGGCTTGCTGCGACAGAGCCCACGACACTCGACGACTGGGAAGCTCCCGTTCGCACGACGGTCGTCCCGCACCTGGGCCACGGCCGCCGGAATCATCAGTGGTCATTCTTTTGGATGTACCCTGAAGAGTGTCTGTGGACAGTTCATCTTGCCTCTTGTGCCTCGTGATATAGAAGAGTATTGCAGCGTTAATTGCGACTACCGGAAAGAATCGTTCCCTTTAGTAAATTTTTCATTTAGAAAGAAATGAGATGGGACTCACCGTCGGTGACACAGGAAGTCAGGCAAAGCCAACTGTGTTGATGACCCTTCATGATGGCCAGGATGAGGATATTTGCAAAACTTGTAATGAGTGCTGCGATTGCTGCTATGCAAGAGGTGCGGACAAGTGTCTTGGCTTTATTGAAGCCGGATTTAAGAACGGGCACGACGAAGCCCGCCGTCAGGAAGATGCTGACTACAGCATCGACTGTTAACATGGGAACTGTCGACCAAATCTTCAAGCCAATCTTGCAAGTACCATCGGGACTTAAAGTTGCATTTCGACCAACGCACATCAAGATCGCGACGATGACCCAGCAGACCACTAGCACAGCAGCTATGCGATACCACCACGAACGGAATCGGTCTTTAAGAGTGACGCCCTCTTCCAATCGGACACTTGAGTGGACCACGTTGAGCCGTTCCATCAGGAAGACTGTCGGAGCAGCATGTCAGCTTGTGGACTACCATACTCGGACAACCCAACACTCACGGTAAATCATTATTTTACTTGATGCATACACTAACGAGGTTGCAAAGTCAGCGGAAACCGACTTGCCGTAAGCCAGACACTTTAAGTGAGGCAGCTTACAGGCTATACACCACCAAATCCCAATCTCGCAAGCGACATAGTTGAGACCGCTATCAACGCCGAACAGAATGACAGCGCTTGCCCAACAAAATAGCCATGAGTCTATCAACGTAAAGACGATGAGTTGACGCGCGAGTCGAAGTCGACCAAAGCCTCTGAACGATCCGACGCTGTATAGTCGGACAGCGAGAAGGGCTGAGAGAAAGGAGAGTACTAGTAGGAAGTAGGCACATATACCCTGCGGAGTGTTAATGGCCAGAAGGAGAGGCGAATGGACGCAAGGTGAAAGTGAGCCTATGTCTCCACGAGCATAACACAGAGAAGGTAGGCAAACTGACCGCTTCCAGTGCTGTACTCTCCCAAGCGGTCCTCTGCATGGGCATTCTGGCTACCTTGCCTCGGATTGATCGGTAGATCACGTGTATTCCGCAGGATCGGCACAGTGGATGTGACCTGCTCTTGACTATACAGTCTACGAGCTGCAAATATGATAGCTAGCGTCCCAACCTACGATAGCTAGCGTCCCAACCTTCGTCTTGAACACAGTTCTTCAATGTTCGTAGTGCTGTTCTTTGATTGACGAGGTGTGCAAGAGCTCTTCCAATCTTCACTTCCTGCTGGCTGAGGGTCGTCGAGATGCAGAGCCAGAGCAGAACTGCAGGAGCTGAAATGGCGACTTTAGCACGTTTCTTGTTGCTTGCAGCTTGATGGTACCGTACAGACTGTCTTTGCTCCGATGGTGTTTCAGCTCGTCCACAGCTCAGCTCCGCGGAAAGATCGATGCCATCGTGGCTGGGGAAGAATGACAGCTGGACGGATTCGGATATGTGCGATAATGTCTTGAAGGAGGACAAGCTGCAGAGCTGCAGGACCACACACTCTACCTCTGTGGTGCAGGGAAGACCCAATCCAAGTCCAGCCAGTAGTGGCTTACGCTATGGTAGGTCAGCAAGCTGTAGCAACATCTTTCAAAACTTTCGATGCGCATCCCAAATGTCAATCAAAGTATGTGCTCGCATGCTCGTTCCTTCCCAAGTTCCCACAATTTTGGCCTGGAGCCCTGGGCATTTTCGCGTGGGATGGGCTGAGATGGCTGGCTCGAAATGTCAGTGATCAGGAAGTCACCGCCAGTCGACACTCGCTCGCCCGGATGCGTTCGCGGTTGAGGTGCGGGGGAGACGTTCAGACGCGCATCGCCAAGTGAGACTTGCATGCTTGCGGGAAGTTGCGGCTGCATCCCGTGTTGTGCTCTGTTTGCTTGTCGTCCTGATTTGCCAAAGCTTGACTTTGTTGCTTTGTCTGGCGACTGATCGACCGAACCGACTGCCGCTTCCGGCCATCTTTTTTGTTTGCGACGTTTTGCTTGAACCTCCCACGGCGGCCTTCAAAGACCGACACAGCGCTGCCTGTTTCGCACCCAAACGAGGTCAAGCACATGCTACAAGCGAACAATCAGCTCTATCGACATCAGCGTCAAGGCTGTGGGCAGCGGGCAGTAGTTTGATTCGTTTGGATGAAGAAACACGGCATCAGTTCGAATGTCTGCCCTCTCCAACCGCTACAGATGGAAGGAAAGCAGTACAGCTTCCGAGATACGGAGAATTGAATGATATAACAGCGAGGCAAAGGATCGCTGCTCGGACTCTTTCCTGCTGCTCGCAGTTTGTGCTTATGATAGAGCGCACGCGAAGGATCACCGTCCCATTTCAGGAAGATGATCGCGACCCCCTAATCACGTGACCCTGTATAGAAGACAAGCGTGATCTGGACAGGGTTCTGCTTTACTAGTCTCTTGAGTGACAAGAGCGAGGCCCTCTTTACTAGTCTCTTGAGTGACAAGAGCGAGGCCCTCTATGATAGCTGCACCAGCTGGCTGCGCATATATCCACCACCGTCTAAGCCACTTGATCTACATGCGAATGGCACGCCAAAGCGAAGCGTACCTGGAGCAATATCTCGTCAGCGAACCGCCTATCGCCATCGCACTCCATATGTTCAAATGAGAACACCTACATATTAACCTCATCTATAGGCTTTTCAGCCCCAATCTTTCTCACCGACAAACGTTCAGTTCTAAATCCTTCAGTTGCCCACAGGTCAGCATACCAGGGGTGCATGCCGGCGGAACGCCAGAAGGCTCTTCCTCCAACAGGCATTGCTCGCCTAGTGGCTCTGATAGTCGCCTTGAGAGCATCGATATCCTTCGGAACGGAACAGGAATACCAGTCCATATGATCCATGAAGATAGCAACGTCCAGTGAACCAGCTTCTATTGTAAGTAAGACATTGTTGAGGGAATCCGTATGAAGCCGGAAAGCCTCAAGAGAATTGCAATTAGCGGCTTTGAGTTGGTTGAATCCAGCTCGGCTGAGGTAAAGAGGTGGATTTTCTGGATGGTACTTTGCCATAAGGGTCAGGTAGTAGTGGTAGCCTTCTTTTCGGAGATGGAGATTGCGACCAAGGGGGTCCAGGGTATCGATCAGATACTGCTTGACGCCTGACAAAAAAGCGAGAACATCCGTTCAGCCGCGTCCTCAGTCGGCTTAAAACACGATCAACACTTACTGGTCTCTTTGGTAAGGACTGCAAGCTGATTCATTGGTACTCCCAGACTGTTCCACAGGAAGATTGGGTTGCTGAGTACGAGCTTGACAAAAGTTCCGCTAACAAGAACAGGTCGTATAGTCGACTCGTACAATCGGCGCTGCTCCTCCAGAGTCGGTGCATTAGCGAATTCCTCTAGCTTGGCTGATTTCCCGCTTAGAGTGAAGAGTAGCGAAAGCACCCTCAAAGCAAGTCTGAATGTCCCAAATCAGCACTAAGCCTCTTTGTATCAGTTCAACGCTGGTCTTACCCGCTGTAACCCTTTTTGTAGAAACAATCATCAAAGGCAGTCGCGTTGGTGTTCCAAAATGCATAGGCATGTGCGGACAGATGGGGTCCGATCTTTTCCTCCAGGAGTCGCTTGAAATTAGGATGTCGACCCTCACCAAAGAGTTGCCAAAACTCTTCGTAATTCAAAGCATTGATTGCAGCGAGTTTGAGCTCGAGCAGATGGCCTTGACAAGGGTTCACTACAAGTATGCACAAGTCAGTACTTATACGTAGATCAGTTACTGCTCCGTCTGCCTACTGTCTACGCAATGTATGCGTTTTGGTTTGCCTTCAATAGCATAATGTAATGCATTGTCTCCTGCCGAAGTAATGCACAAGACTGTATCCCTGAGATTAATCTTCATTCTCTTCATATCATCTTTAGGATCTTCCCAAGTGAAAGCATATATCCAGGACCAGAATTGCTTCTGATCTTTTCCATGGAAATATGGCATTCTATAGTTGTGTTTCTGATAATAGAAAGAGGAGAGTGGCGAGCCAGTTGATTCTGGTGCGATGCTGAGGATAGATTCCCGTGGTGATGGAGTACGACGAGTTTCAGGGCTACTAAAGTAAGCAGTCCTACGTGGAGAAGTTGGGGAAGATGGTGAAAATGCTTGTAGCGAAGGGCTGAGCATGAGATCTGGGATTGCATCAAGTGAGGCTGTGGCCGATAGAGATGGAGAAACTAGAGGCGTTAAAGGGTCATTGCCAAATGACGCTAATCGAGAAGACACATCTCGACGAGCTCTGCAGCCGAGCCAGATATAGTATGGTATAGAGGCGAAAGGTCCGAGATTGTTGCGAGCTGGGTGGTAGAGGGTCGTATTTCAGCTGACTCTCGGCTAACAGAGCTGTCATACGAAACCTACAGTTGAGGGACTTGATAGTTCCAAAGCGCCATTCCAGATCTGATGTAAAGTATAAGCCAAGCCTCAGCAGTGGAATCGCAATCTTTTAGGCCTTACAATTCCGTCGACTCGGGTGAAGGTCAACATGATCCCATTCGAACCAATGCAACCAAAACATTCTATTCCACCAATTACACAACCTCTTGATATCACCTGTATTTGCAACTGTTTGTGTCTGTGACGACCGGCCCGAAACGTAAAAGTCGACGCATCCGACGAGACCGCTCTGTGGGTCTAAAAACTGTTCTATGCGGTCTAGCATCCTGTTGAGAGATATATTGCCCTAGTTCAGCAAGGTTGCCGAGCCCGCAGTGAATCACTCCGAGGTCGCGTCGCTCACCCATAAAAATTAGGCACCATTGAAAGTGAGTAGCTCATTGTACATAAAGAGATTTGGTTGATTGGCACACCATCTCCCACATCTGGCAAGACAAAAGCGGTAGCATCTTGAGATATGCAGTGTACATTTTTCCATCCCTTGGCTGCAAATCTCTTCCTTGCGACTTGCAAAAGCGGTCTGTAGGAAAACAAAAGTGAATCCAAAGTAAGCTTGACACCCGCCCTACTTTAGCGTCACGTGATCTAGCCACCTACTCGCAAAGATCTATCAGGAAAATAGCATGGAAGAGTCCAAGATCGATGTATTCGCTCATCTTCTCGATATTATAACCAGTACCGCCACCAACATCGACCCAAACCAGTTTCTTTCCATTCCAATCTCCTCTTTCGAGCTGATCTTTCAGATGACTGGCTGTGAGTCTCAGCATGTCCTCTCTACCTTTCAACAGTCTACCCCGAGTAGCATCGTATATCTCAGCTTGAGAGCCGTAGAACTTGTCTAATCTATCTTTTTGAGCGCTTTCGTGCCCTATTGGTGCCAAGAAGCACGACCAGGCGAAACGAAGGAGGAGGTAGAGCTGGCTTCGAATGTGCAGGGCTAATACCAGGAACAGTAGGGCGAAGACGCTATATAGAACCGACGTTGATGTAACGGTCTGGAAGCTGGAGATAAGCGATGAGGCTTGAAGCGGGACTAGATGCTGTCTGGTAATGCTCGACTTGACGCGCCCAAGGTGAGGAGATACATGGCCAAGGTAGCCACCAACCTGCTGGAGAAGACCGCTCATACTGTTGTGAAAGACGAGGTCGTCCGAATGAACAAGCTGAATATCTCTGTTAGTCAGAGGAGAAGGAAAAGGAACAAGTTAGTCTTTCCGCCAATTCAATCGCATTGCATTCTATCCTCAACGCGTTCATGGCCGGCGGACTAGTCTGAAAAGCAGGGATAACGGCAGCTCTTTCCCGGCTCCCGAAGACAGAGATGAATAGGCAGTCGCGCGTCCCGAGTACTGACGAGCGTGCACGCCGGCGCGCTGACTGGCTTGCTTTTGTTGTTGGCCCCATGTTCGTGACTTTCCTGGGCTCATAGATTGGTGCACGTGCGTGGTCGGGCTTAGCGAAACGTGACATCGGCCGGACTACAGCAAGGTGTCAAAGAAGCCTTGCTGGCAGACTTGCAGCTGACTTAACTGGTTTCTCATAGCTTATCGGCAGGTAATCTTCAACGCCAGACGTGCTTGGAACGAGTAGGAGTTTGCTGCCTCCATTTGTCGTCGTCGCTGCTGGGCTGTGGGAGCTGATCCAGTGGAGGTCCAGGTTGAAGAGGAGCACGGTACAAGCGGATTGTGGCTATGAGGGAAAGGGTTCTATTGAGCTTTGTTATGTGGGTTTGTTTCCAAGTAGTCTTTCAACAGGCCAGCAGTGCGTGCAAGCATGTTCATCCTTGAGAGCCATTGCATCAATGAATCAAGACTCGGGGCGTACTACTGCAAGCCGTCGACACCAGCCAGCATGCGAGAGTGTGCGTCTGGATACAGGATGCATGTTCCACTTGCCTGCTCTGCGAGACCTGTTTGCAGCGCTTCAAAAGTTATGCGCAGCTTATATGCCTGCGTCTCCATGACAGCCTGTGCCGCACTGCATCTTGTCTTGCTTCGTCTATCCCAACGCACGTTGGAAAGTGCCATACACGATGCTTTCCAAGACGCTCCTTGCTCTGTGCTCCATCACCCAAATCGCAGCTCAGCGCAGCTTGGTCTTCACTGCCCTGTCCGCTGGCAAGAGCGATGATGCAGCTACACAATCCCAGGCACCTCCAGCGTGCGCCACCTTCCATGGGACATATGAGGGCACCTCGGTCTACGCCATAGATGAGCAACAGTGTGCACCTCGAGCCTGGCTGGACACTCTTGAAAGCGCGAGTGTGGTGTCTGCTGATGACCTTCTTGGCTGGAATAGCGCGGAGATCCTACTCCACGTACAGCCAGCGCGTATATCTGGTGCATCACATCCTACACCTCAAACATGGTCTCAAATGGTAGACCAGCATCTATCTACCGCTATATGGCAGATGGATCAGCAGAACCAGCATGTTGCGCATCCGGAGCAGCAAGTCCTAGTGAGACCGGTAACTATAGCCCGGCCTCGACTATTACACCTCGACAGTCAGAAGCCATCAGCGTTCTATTCCCTTCCCGCATCAAGCCTCCCACATGTGGATTCAATGTTCCCATCAAATTCAGTACTGGTTGCAGTTTCGCAAGATCCACTTCCTGCTCCTCCCCATCTTGCCCAGGCCGAGAAAGCCCCTCAATGGCTTCTCGATAGTCTACGTGATGTACACTACTCTCCTTTAGTAGATGCCATGCTACAGGATGTGAATCCGAATACGATAGAGAAAGATGTCAAGCACCTCACAGCTGAAGATGGTCATTCAGATTGGAGGACTAGGCATTCCTTCACTGAAGACGGAAGACGAGCTGGGAAATGGATAAAATGTGAGTGTCACTTTCTCTTATCAAGGTACCAAGCTTACATTCCAAGGAATTCTTCAGATTTAGTTGAGAAGGAGGCTGGTATTAAGTGCCGGTACCACGAGCACGACGAAGGCTTCTCACCCAATATCATCTGGTAAGATCATGTGATTCGGGAAATCAAATTACATCATCCGAAACTGAGTTTGTTTGCAACGGCATTGTCTTCCTAGCTACTTCAAAGGCACAGAAAATCCTGACGAACTAGTCATTCTCGGTGCGCATTACGACAATCGTGGTACATTTGGGCATGTTCGCGCACCAGGAGGAGATGACGATGCATCAGGCGTATCGGCTCTTCTCTCTTTAGCACGCCTATTCAAGTCTTACAATATTCAATTCAAGCGTACCGTCGTACTTGCATTTTTTTCAGGCGAAGAACAAGGATTATGGGGATCAAGAGCTTATGCTAAGCTCTTAAAAGAGGAGAAAAGGAATGTTAGATTAATGTTACAAGCTGATATGATTGGCTATCATGCACCTGGAGAACCTATGCAACTGGCTTTACCGGATCAGCATGATACGATAGAAGCTGTTCGTCGCTAGTTCACTTTTCGCCCTTGCGCGTCATATGTCTGACTGCTTTTCCCCTCTACAGCGCTGGCTTGTAGGCAATCTCAGCATGACCTATGTGCCTGACTTGCAAGTAGGAACGACGCCTGCTTGCTGCTCAGACCATCAAAGTTTCGACCAGCAAGGCTTTGTTTCCACCTGGGTATTCGAGCGTAATGGACCCATGTAGGCCACCTTTTCAAGCAGTGCTATGTAGAGGAGAATTGTAAAATTCGTTGCTGACCATACATTACTTAGTGCTGATCCTAAATATCACAATTCGAAAGACTTGAGCGATAGAGAAGGCTATGATTTTGAACAGATCGCAGCTATTGCGAGAGTGATGGTGAGTGCGAGCATATTCAAAAGCAGGAAAGGAATTTACAGTTAAATCATTTGCCCTTTCTTTTTTCTTTTAGCTTGCAACTGTGTTAACGGTGGCCGATTTCACATTGTAGACATACATAGAATTGTCAGCATATTTCTAAACTCCAGGTTTTCTGTGTCACTGCGGGCGCGCAAATGTGAGAGGAAGGTGTGCAATTGAACCAGTTATTCGCAAACATATGCGACTGACAAGAACTCTCACAGCATGTCGGCAAGAGGGCAAGCCAAATCAAATAAGGCATATATAGATCGAAGAAATATTTGCATAATGTGGTACATGAGTACATTGTTTTGAGTTTAGAAGTTTAGAAGGAAAGGGGGAAAGTGCTATCAGCCCTCGCAGCATGTGAGCCACGGTGAGCTGAGAAGTAGTGGGAAATAATACAACTGCCTTACTTGCAATCATAACTGGTAGGAAAGGTGGAAGGAGTTTGTTCGAGGTATTTTGCAGCCATGACTTCGTTGACCTTTCATTAATACAGATATCACTAGTTTTCGTTTGGCGCGAACAGTACGCGATTTGACATAGATTGGCGGAGCTATCCAGGAGGAGAGAGCGATATTTGGCAAGATAAAGAGGATGATTTTTTTGACTCTCAGACTTTGTTGGGTATTGAAGTAATGTACCTAGTTGAAGGAGTTGAATGGAAATGGTGTCTTTAAAGATAATACTATGGAACTCCAGGGATAGCACAAAAGGATGTCGGGAAAGGAGAGACCGTTCAAGAACATGGCTTTCCGTTACAATTTACGCTTGACGGCCTTGAGAATGCACTGCTGCTTATGGATCGCACATCGCACCTCCTCAGGATGTGAAGGTGGGCGCGAGGGTATCAAGTCTGTTGCTTAAGTATGACCATTGGCCATAAGAGCAGCATCTGCACGAGCTAAATCACCCTCTGACAAGGTCTTTGTCTTGCCGTTACCAGCGCTATTTGGGGTGCTCTGTCCACTAGCTAGCTGAGATGAAACGGAGTTACCACGTCGCTTGAGAACCAGAGGCTGTTTGGAGGGGAACGTTGTAAATGAATTATCAGCCTGATCGCTCCGAGCGTAAACAAGCAGACTAAGCCGAAGTGCTACTTACGAATGGATAAGCATCATCTGGGTCGTTTTCTTCGGTATTAGCGCTTCGCCAGTGTGCGGAACCCATATAATCCGAAGTGCCAAGAGATTGCATGTCCTCAGTCCTGATTGGGGAAAAGACGGTGCAACGCCCGGATATCAGCATAAGGATGTACAGACAACAATAAGGTACCGCGAAGTAAACGTCCCAATACTTACAGGGTACCAATATCACCAGGAGTCATCATGCCCGATCTCAATCTAGGTGATCCAGGAGCAGAAGCAGGGGGCATTCTAGCAGTACCAGCCGAGAAATCGAAATCATCTTCACCAAAGCTATCAGGATAAGCTCTTCTTAAAGCTAGCTGTCTAGCTTTAGAATATTCCAATCCTAATCTTTTCCAATCTAGTAATTCAGATAGACGCTCGGTGCGATTACGTTGATTGATACGCTGTCTTCGTGTCTTTTGAGTGAACGAGAACATTTGATCTGTCAGTTGATTGACGGAATCTTCGACCGATTTGGTTCGTCGATCGGTGATGTAGATACCGTAGTCTTCAGAGTTGTCAATGAGTTCATCGAGCCAGCACTGGAGACACGCTCAGACAGTCAGTACTGAAATATACCACCCTGAAGAAGGAAGAGTCTCACGCCAAAGCCTGACAAGTTGGTAGTAACACTTGGAATACCCATAACTGTGCACTCAGCTCTATAAAGTTGAACGAGGTGGAGCAACAGGTCAATTGTCACATTCCTTCAAGTTGAGAAAAGTAAGAAGTATGACTCACGGAGTATAACCCCAAGGTTCATAATAACTAGCGAAGACGCCCAAATGGCAACCTCTAACAAATTCTTCATAATCCATACCAAGGATTGGATTATTAGAATTCAAGAATTCAGGATGGAAGACGACTTTAACTCTATCTGATTTTCTATTGAAAAGTTGTACTCTTCTAATTTGATTCAAGATAGGATCATTTGGATCATCTGCCATATTGTGAGTTACTACAGGAGGTAAAGAGTTTCTTCTTAGTGCTAGTGCTCTTCTCTTGATTAGGATCTTATCCTCATCGGTGAAGAGGGAAGAGAGATCAGGTACTTCTGTTCCTTGTTCGCCTCCGTATCGTGCTGTTCGCTCGAATAAACGCTTGCCAACTCGATTTTGAATCTCAGTCACCGTATCTTGGAGTTGCTTTGTGACTGCCTGCCCCTTGAGCGCTTCAATTGTATACGAGTGCGTGGCAGCAGGCATGATGATAAAAGCGACAACCGTCATTTTGGAGCCAGAAGATTGTAGGCGGTAATTTAGGCCTGGAGATACAGATCAAGAAGAGAAGCGAAACAGAATATCAGTTCGATTCATTGTTCTGCTGAACTTCTGGCACAGAACGCCCTCCTGGATGAGTGCCTTCTGAGGAGAATACCCTTGTGAAGGGAGAGAGACTTACGAGCCAAAGATTCAATAAACATATCAACACCTTTATTCCTATATTCATATCTACCAGCAGTAAAGAAATATAAGGTATTATCTAAATCAAAGTCAAAATGACCATAGAAATGACCTCTAACGAAATCATTAATTTTAGCTTTTGACATTGCATGTAAATTTTGGAATTCGTGCATTGCTGAGAATTTGACGACGTTAAGACCGTTTGGAAGGACGCCATCTATATTCAAACAAACAGGAAAAGAAGAAAACAAACATGAAATGGATTAGCATGGTTCCATTCTTCCCTCTGACACTCGGTAAGTTATGCATGCAGCTCACCTGGCTTTCTCTTCAGCAAATGCTCCGATTCATATGCAGTGATATGCGAAACGGTAGTAAAGACGTCCGCGCAATGGGTCGCTGCTCTTTCGATACAGTATCGATGGTAGATTCCTCTTTTACCAGCTTCATGGTCTACGTCGAAGTACTGTAGGTTGTTATAGAAATCAACACTGCCAGCGCATAGATAGCGTCCTAGGAGAGTAGCGTGTGTGGTGAAGACTGTAGTAACGTCGATATGACGCTTGCGGACTGCATTCATTATTCGGAAAGGTGGTAATAAAGATAGAGGAAGGAGGTAGAGCGAGAATATGAAGATGTACAGGAAGAAGAGATGGAATGGCACTCATATCAGAATGTTATTCGAAAGAAGCCAAGCGAGAACGCAAAGTTGACTGAATGCTTTGGAAACTCACCAATTGGAATAGCAGCGCCGGCTAGCCACTCGTGGAAGTGTGCAACGATGGCTTTGTTACGTTCTTGTGTAGTAAACTGGAGGATGGAAGAGGTTTTGTTGAAAGTAGGATGGTCCAGTTAAGCAGTATCATTTGAGGTGGTAGATTGGTACAGGGAAGACATTGGAAGAAAAGTATATTAGTCTAATCAATCAAAAGCAGGCTGATTATTAAAGGAAACTTTGCAGCTTACCTCTCCCAAGAACCAAGCTACCAGATAACCAAAAACTACAGTTTCATTTGTTTCACTATCCGAAGGAGGGGTAGGAATCCCCGCCAAATTCCAAAGATCCGATTTCCATTCATCTAATCTATTCATCATTGAACCAGTATCAAATAATAAAACATTTGGACCACCTTCAATCAACCATCTACCATATAAATATTTAACACCTTTATCAGACATTGATTTTAATGTTGCTTTTAATTCTGGCGTTGATGGTTCTGTGGCTTCTACTTCCATAGGCGCACTTTTATAACTTAATGGTCCTATTAAACAATAACGTGATTTATATTCCGCTACCGTTACGGGGGCTTTGGTCTTGATGACGGTGTAGACTGGAGATTTGCCGGCAAGAGGGAGTGGATTAGGTATGGTCAGTACAAGATAGTTATACGAAAGAACCTTGTTTCAAGTGCGAGTGGAAGATGGAGACTCACTACCGCCGACTGTGAATTGCAGAGTCATGAAGAGACGCAGGTACGAGGTAAGTCGTGAATAGGGAGACAAGAAGATACAAGTCAGCGTAGTTCTCATAGTATAGCACCTCGCGTCTGAATATCCATTTCTGTCTATGCCCATCGTATACAAGCTGGTCCTACGGAACCCCACTAGATTCGCTTGCTTGAAGCAATGACGTCTGGAGAGAGATATGCAGGCACTTGACTCACCCTTGTTTGCGACCTCTGGAGAGCATCAAGTGCGGTGTGCATGTCCAGATGTATAGGGAAGAAGTGAGCCATATGTTTGCATCCATATATGCGGGGTGAGATGGGGCATTTTTGCGCGATTGAAGATTGTGGTGGTGGTTGAGGATTGCATGGGAGCACAAAGAAGCCATGGTGAATACAGACGATGAGCATGTCAAGAGAGGGACAGTCAGTAGGCAGAGCAGACCAGCAAAGAGTAACAGAATGGACGGCGCACCCCATGCTATCTCGAAGCTGTAGAGTATGCACACCACCATTCGTCAGTATGCGGCACATCGTCAAGGGATGATCGGGGCTCTCATCTTGCAGAGTAATGGAGGATGGAGGAGTATGAGAGAAGTACGAGTATACACTCACAGGAGGTGGTTCCTCACGTCTCTTGTCGACATGCTGGGCTGAGCTGTCTCGAGGTGTGGAAGTGTGGATGGATTGGGTGGAGGGAGAAGGGCAGCAGAGGCTAGTCTGCTCTAATGGCGTGTGGATTGACTGTAGTTGTACTATAGATGAAGTAGAGCAGAGTGAAGCAGTGTAGAAGAGAGAATAGAAGAGAGTCAGCTATACCACTCCATCCACTCCATGCTCCTCTTTGGCTGATGCTCCAGCCCACCGCCCTTCTTCTCTGCTCTTCCTTTGCTTCTCGTTCGCCCGGGAAGCGACAGCGGGAAGAATGGCGGCAGGCAGTGGTTGGTGTTGTAGGGGGTAGCTTAGCCGTAGTTCCTGCCTCACCTTGTATCTTCAATGGTATGCAATCACTCCAGTATCGTTATGTCTACCGTCTCACTACTCCTTGTGGAGCAGAATCAACCGTGTCAAGTTGAAGCGGGGCACATGAAAGTATGGTACGTACTCTCTCTGAATCTCGGCTATTTCTCTGCAAGCGTCATATATTTCATCGCAATCGACCGCTGTGTTCCAGGCACTCTTTTCTCTTCATTACTGCTTGAAGAGCAATCTATGACGAAATGGAGAGGAAGCTTGATAGTGTGCCACTGGAGGGTGGGCCCATAGACTGAACTCTTATCCCGTGTTATAGGATTGACTAGGGCTAATCAAAAGTTCGATCATTTCATTACGAAAGGTTAAAACATGCTACAATCAACAATAGTAATCACCTTCCATTTTGTCCACTTTTTTAATAATGGATGGACCTTCAAATGATTCTGTTCAATTGTCGCATTGCAACTTGACAGTCTTCTTGCACTCTGATGATTCTCTCTAGCCTTGACTAGAGCGCATCACACAACCCGTCCATCAGATATGTTCGGAGCAAGCATCGAGCAATACATGTAATCCTATCACTTACTCCCCTCACTTTTTCAAAGCTTGTGAAGAAGCTAGCCCAGTACAGTACGACTCTGTCTAGGAAGAATGCCAGTGAATCGATGGTATGCATGAATGCTAAAGTACCCAATGAACACGATTATGTCTCATCTCTGAGCTTTCCCAAAAGAATGCAGCTTTGCACTTCTTCTATCCTCTCTTCCTCTTTCTTCCTTCCTTCTTCTCTCCTGAAAGTGCGTTTGACACTTTCCGATCATCACTGCTGCAATGATATGAAACACAAGCTGAGGGGGAGATGGATGGAAATGCAGTTGACTGTTTCCTCTCTCTCTCTCTCTCTTCTCTTCTCTTCTCTTTTCTCTTTCCATCGTCCCCCCTCTGCCCTCTCCGTCGTTCGAGATTGCTATCCTGCCACTACACCCTCACGTATCCAGGACATTGGCAGCACTGAAGAATCGAAGACAGCAAAACATCGAGACACAAGGTTGAGTCAAGATATCAAGGTCGCTCAAATACTTTCGTGAGTGGTTAGAAGTATCATTAGACCTATTCTAGACATCGTCTGACTCGTATCTCTCCAACGCTATGAACCTCTTTCCATCGGTCTGTTTGCTCGTCTCCCTGTCCGACTGACCAACCATTCAACACATGCAAGTCCTCCTGCACAGAACGGACTTCTTCCCCTCTGACTCATCTACATCTACTACCCTGGATGCATTGACGCAGTACTGGGGCTTCACTGACAGTCCTGTCAACTGGAGTGTCTAGTCTGACTGTCTCTTTGCTCGGCAGTCAGTCAGAAGGTCATCCAAGTCATCAAATACATCCTTCCGGTCAACAATAAGGCAGATAGACCAAGAAACGATACGCTGAAACCAATCAAAGAGTCTCCTCTTCGTTGAACTGTTCAGCTGTCACTCTACTCGCAGACTCCCTCTTCTCATCTGTATCTTACACAGTATTCCAGCCAGTACACAAAGCAAGTCATGGACTCATAGCAATACTGCAGAGACCCGTCAACTCATTCAAAGGCAAGTCATAACGAAGAGGTCTGTCAAAAGTGGTTTCTACATCCAATCCCTTCTCACAGCCGGAAAAGACAGTAGATTTGAGAACTTGACAGGATTCGACACCGCATCATCTAAGCCCCGCTATTCCCATTATTTCTCTATCGTATAAAGAACACAATGTATCATCAATATCATTCCACCCCTCCGCCTCCGCCTCCGCCTCCGCCTCCTCTTTCTGCTGTCCATCAAGCATCCCCACACCCTATAAGCCATGAAACAAATCACCCCTATCAACTTCCTGCTCAACAGCGACAGCGCTACGATTCAGGAGAATCTCATCTTCCATTCAATACTCAAGCGTATGATGAAAATCAGTATCATTTGCATCAGCAGTATCATCAAAACATGCCCACATCATCTACCCAACCACTCATGATGACGCAACAGCGGATGAGACATCCTTCTTTTCCCCCTGATATGCCGATGCAGATGCAAGTACCCCAACCACAGCTAGGCCCACCACCGCAACTAGGCCCACAACCACAACTAGGCTTACACCCGCCTGCGCTATCAGCAATGCCTGAGTATGCACCGTTTCAGCCCCATCAGCGAATGACTTCCGAAAATATTCTACCGACTCCACACCACTTCCCTCCTCCACCGCTAGTGCCTGCACCACATGGTCTTCCGCTGCCTGAAATTATACACCATACGCAGCCGTACATCCCTCTTCATGACCCTCATCATGTAATACCAGACTACGCTACTCCTCCGCCGATAGTCCAGTCTTCGAATCATCATATACATCAAATGGCCAATGAAGAGCATGAGCAGTACTCCAATTTTCATCCGGAATATCACATTTCACCTTTTCAGCGACAGCAGCAACAGCGAGGAGTGCATCATACTTTATCATCTCCCCATCATAATCAACAAAGAACACCAAAACAGAAAAGATTCTATTCTAACCAACCTTCTCCTTTTCAATCTCAAGTGGTTAATACTGATAGACTTAAGGAAGAATCTTCTCCATTTAGATATAATTATAATAGACGTTCTTCTATCGTTTCTAATTCAGGTAGTACGGTTCAAAATCATTCTAGATCTAGTAGGAAACAATCTATTAGTGTTAGACGGGGTGGAATATCTAAGGAATTACAGAGTACCCCACATATGGCCGTTTCTGGCTCGGGTGTACAGGAAGAGAAAGAGTGGAATAAAATAGGTTCTGGTTCTACTGAGGGTATGTTTTACTTTTCCATGAAGGAAAACATTCTGTTTCTTTAAGGCATCTTTCGCTTCCTTCTGTCTTCTCGATTCGAGTACGGTCTGACTTATGTGCCCTTTTCCCTTCTCTCATTGAACCTGTCAATTTTAGGCGAAGACGACGAGACTTTCACAAGGTCTACTTCAAACCCGGTTTTGTCTCCCCAAACTCAAGAAACATCCAACCATCATCAACAACATCAACAACCTTACATGCTCTATCAACCTTGTATGAATCCATCCTGTCCGAACATATACCATTACACCCAGCAAATTTATCAGCCCGTTGCTGATCCACATACGTCAGGCCTCATGGCATTAGTTGAAATACCAGGAATAATTCAAGCTCCTGCATGGTGTGAGCTTAAACCATGTGGATGTACGCTCTGCAGAGAGTGCTTCACTTCCGTCATTGCTACATGCGAGATTTCCTACCCAGTTCCTCCTCCTTCTTCCTCAAACTCAGCTCCGAATGGTCAGACTGCAAGCATCCCTGCATCTAGTAATATACATGAAGCTCAGAAGAAATTCAACTGTGTTGTTTGCAGGGCCAGTTGTACGGAGTTTGGACCTATTAATGGGGAACTTCAAGATGTCGTGGAAAGTGCGAAAGCTGCGGATGCGCAGTATGTCAATGACCATGCTACTGCAACTGGTGGCGGTATAATTCTTCGACAAGATGAAGTAGACAAGATAGAAGGTCCAATTACCACTGTCATACGTGACTTCGACGGCTTTCAATCAGCTCAGGATATAGCGCTGGGAAAAATCAAGTATCCTAATCCGAAGCTTAATCCGGATGATGGTACTTCGGGAAGTGTTTCCTGTTCCTCTACTGTCTCGCCACTATTACGGCCAGAGCTTTCTGAAACCTTAAACAGACGCGCAAAATCAGACTCGGCGCTTTCACTTCCTCATTCTCCTTTGTTCTTTCATGCTGAAAACGCCGGGGATCAATCCATTCCAACAAGTGAGATTAAGGATCTTACGAATTCAGTTGGATCTCTACACTTTCCAAGTTTGCAAAGAATGGAAAATGTGACTGTTCCTTCTAGGAAAGTTAGTAACACTACAAGTGTTTCAATTAGCACTACTGCAACTTTAGAATCACCACAAGCTTACTCGACACCTGATTTAGCTGCATGGTCAGCTTCATCTTCTGCTTCTGCTAGTAGTGCTCCATCGAGTCCTGTTACTATGCAGAGTCCGATATTGGCAATGCGTTTTGCAGATACGACGTTGAAGGAAGTACCCTGGAGACACGAAGCAGTACCTACGCACTATGAAAAAGGAAATATGCCAGAGAAGAACGCTCATGTAGTAGACTCGAAGAAGACATCAACGCAGGTAGCTACAACGCAGAACGAAAAGAAAGACCAAGGTTCAGTGGGACTAGGCTTGACTTTTGGGTCTGTGCCACCAAGTGCTAGCAGTGAAGCAGCTGCTGGAACCTTATCAGCACGTATACAGTCACAACCCGATCAGAAAGCGATATCAAGTAAACCTGTCTCGCGTGAAGGTTCAGTATCCCCAGCCAATAATAAAAAGTCGAAGTCAAAAAACAAAGATCCAACCGGCATCAACGTTTCTACCGCAGCATCATTGATGTCTGCTGAGAATGTTCACAAGTATGATGACAAAGGGCAATCTCCTGCGACACCTCATAGAAACACTCGTCCTGATGCACATGTGACTCCTTCTAGATCATTACGCGGACGAGGCCGAGGGAGGGGTGGAAGTGTAAGAGGTGGTGCGACCGGCGGTGGCGGTTACATTGCTGCTCATCAAGCACGAATGGCACAAGTAGCTCAACAATCTTCTCCCCTCAAGCCGTCAGCCAACTTCTCATTCAATCCCATACATAGCCGTACAAGCACACAGTCTAGCATCACCAATACGACTTCATCTCCCGCATCCTCAAGGGGATCATCGTGGACTTTTCACCCACATGGACGAAAAGTATCGAAAGCAGAAAATAGATCATCTATCCTACCTGATTATTTAGCTAATCCTACGCAAGAACAAATTTCGATTTGGGAAGATAATAAAAGCAAGTGGTGGATCGATCCTTGGCTGGGGAAACCTATGGGTGTCAGAGAGAGACTCATAGACGGTACGAAGGTTACGTGTGCATCTGATGGAAAGCCTTTAACGAGGGGTAAAGCTGCCGGAATTAGCTGGCCTGTCCTAAAGGTACGTTCTGTCACTCAGAACCGCTTGCCATAACTAGATATCGGTATCTGTCTGATATTGTCGTTGATTCAGATTCACAATATATCCTTTTCAACCACAATTATGGACATTGAAAGCTTCGTACCTCCTAGAGTACTAGCCCCTCTCGAATATAATGCTCAAGGAGTTCATTTGATTTGTGATTTGGCAGACGGGAAGACGCGACCTTATGCATACGTGGAATGCATATCCGTTGAAGCTGCTGAGCAGCTTATCAGGGAAGCAGATGCACAGTACCTTGCTGGACGTCAAGTCGCGTTTAGACCTGTAACCCAGAAAGAACCGGCTTTGGATCTATTTCCGAGCCTCAGGAAGGGTGGTTACCACAGAGACGTTATAGTGAGATCTTCCCCATCCAAGGCCGGGTTATCAAGAGGATACGCACATACTCATGGATCAGATGAAGCTGGCATGGAACTCGAGCTATTTACTGAAGAGCATTATCAGCAGTTCAAAGTACTTTTCGACATGGCTCTAGGGCCTCCAGCTAGGGACTCACAAACAGCCATCAACGAACCTCATCTACAGCAAGAACATGCGAACTCTTCCCTCTTTTACTCCTTCCCACCTGAAAGACCATTCGCTAGGCTTGTCAGCATGATCGTCAAGTACCCCTGTCATGCGAAGAAGAACACATCCAATCATTCTACTCAAGAATACAATCAAGAGATCGATTGTCTCTTGAGATGCTCGTTATGTGAGATATATCGCAGTAACTACCGAAACTCGGAATTGACTGATTGTGATATGCTTTTTCCGCAGACGCTTTGGACAAGCTGGCTCCACATGTCAAAAGTCGACCTCAATTGAGAAGCGTTGCCGAAAGGCTCAATCGAGCTGTTCTACAATGTCCTGGTACGTGATTCGCTCAAAGACCCTGGTCATTCTGGTTTCATTTTTGCAGTCTACCCCCGGCTAATTCTCCATGAATATTCTCAGCATTCGATGAGCCTCGTAGGGCCGATTTTCTCGCAAAATGGAATTCAATCATGTAAACCGCGCCAAGCCTGAATTCATGGACAACCTCGTATACGCTGTCCGGCGTAAAGCCTGATGGCGATACCTCAACAGCCTAAATCTATTTGAACCCTATTCTACCCCACTGTCGATACTTGTAATTTCTAAATTCTACAAATCTATCATGAAGCTTCAAAGACACATCCTCTCATTCATTTCTGCCCTTTGCAAAGCTGGCGTACAGATGTGAGACATAGTATACCCCAGTCGTTTAAAACCCACAAAAAACAATGAGAATAAAAAAGGTTCGCAAGTGAAGCATAGTTGGAGTCAAGCAATGTAGCTATAGTAAACTAGCAATGGTGAAGTGAGGCTGATACATGGTAATGAGCGGGCTTCTACATTCGGCACACCAGCCTAGCCTCAAAAATAGACAGTGCGTAGTTTCTGGACTGTTGGAATTTGAGCTAAACAAGGCTAAAACATCCACCGGCGGAATTATTGACGGTTAATGAGCCAGCGAGCGCGAGAGCAACTGGGGATCCCCAAATATTTTGCGCAGTGGCGCGTTAGCTTCTGGCCATACAGCCATTGGTGTGCCAGGCGTGTCTTGACCATTGATAGAGACAATGGCAGCGGTAGTCCCCCATGTTTTCGCTTCTTCGGCGAAGATCGACTTGAGACTTGTAAAACTACATTCTAACCGCCCTTGAGACCGTCTTGGAACTTGGCATCGCTACCGCTCTCTCACTAAAGACGATAGAAATAGGGGTCAAGCTGATATTGCCCCAAGAGAGCAGATTTGGCAGGATATTGCAGTTATGCCCAATGACTGCTTTGGCACACAATTTTCGGCAGAGGTGCATGGGGTGGTGCCGCTAGCGGCGGTGATTACTTTGCTGCTCATCAAGCAAGAATCGCACAATAGCTCAACAATCTTCGCTTCTCAAGATCATTGATTCTACCTATTATGTAGTTAATCCAACACAGGACGAATTAAAAGCATTCTTGCATAGCTCAAAATCAAATATCATACCGCAGAAGCACTTTATCTCTATAGCCAAGATCCAGCAGCTCTTCGATACACATGTAGAGGTCGTTTGAATCCTTTCCCCGATTCGTCAATTAGCTTTTCTACACTCGTAAACCCGATGTCTTCTAGTAATATCCGTTCGAAATCTTCCGGTCGTAATTTCAACTTGCTACAGCTCTCTTTAAGCTCATCAGATAAACGTGCTGCTTTGTGATAGGACTCCCAAGGTTGTGCTTCGAGTATAAAACGACCATCCGGATGGAGCGTGGTAAAAACGCGAGTGAAAAACTCTATCAGGCCATCATCGCCATTGTTGAGGTGTATCCATTTCACCACTGAGAGACTGCTCAAGTGAAAGATATCAGCATCATTTGAATCTAACAGATTGGAGAATGATACTTACGCCAGTATGCAATCGTAGCCTCTCTTGTCAGAAGGTATTGGTTCATTAACCCAATCCGCTTTTTTAAAGGTAATATTATTCGGGAACAAGACAACCTTTTTAGGCATGACGCTTCCTCGTGATCTCTTGCCATCTCTTCTTTGCGAGCGTTCTTTACTTTCCTCTAAAGTAGGCTTGATATACTGTCTTAGATGCTTGTCTGGCAAGGAAGGGAGATATCCGTACATCCTCGATAAAGCGGCAGGGAAATAGTGGGGTTCCGGTAGGGATGCTTCTGATGCATCCAGAGGCTCAGGAGAACGAGAGGGGTACCTCCGAGAGCGAAATGAGGCACGTTCTCTCTCGACAGCAGCTGCCTCATGAACACTAGGCAGGGGTTGCTGACTTGACCAAGCTATTCGCACTGCGAGATGGGCAATCCCGACGTTCAGCTTTCAAATTATGCTTTTGGATTGCTCGTATGCCTACCTCGCTTATGAGCTGTCCGAACAAGCTCAGAATCGATGTCTACGCCGGTAATACGATATGGGCGGAACTGTTGCGCTACAAATAGCGTAAAGGCATCGTATCAGATTGAACCCCGTACTTTTTAAGTTTAATTGAGGGTGCGTATCCTGAGCCTTACCAATTTCTATCGTTACACCTCCAGCATTGCAACCGATGTCTAGCACACGCTGATCTTGCAGCCATTCCTTCGGGATCAGTGCTAGACGGCCATCACCGGAGTATGGATCTTGACCCAGCCTTTTCTTGCCGTAGTATCCTCTGTAATTGCCTGTATTGATAGATGCATATGTATCAGTATCCTAGTCGATCACCATACTGTAGCTACATCGACAAGTCAGTCACACCCACCATGGATGGGCACAAAGTCCTTCTCTTTGCCTTTGCCTTTGTGACTTGACGAATCTGCTCCATTCTCTTGAGTCTCGTCTGTATTATCAGCCCCTTGCAGGTCGGCTGTCACAGCAGCAGTGCCATCTGCGTCTTCCAGCATACTCGTGCTTGTCGATGCCTCTACCACAGAATCTTCTTCTATGCTCGTCGACGGCTCCGCAAGTTGCGGCCCTGTCGAATGCACATCCAGCAGTTGTACTTCGTCGCCTTCCATGTTTGCAACTTGTGTTGGCGGCGAGAAAAGTGCTCCAAGGGATATGCTGGTCAATTGCAATATCAAAGACTGCAGTGGCAATCCTAACGTGCAATGTCCAAATCTAAACAGCGCAAGAGAGTCTTCATACTGCAGCTAGCATGACTGTGAAGAAAACTAATGCACTGTTTGTATTACGTGGGATGCAAAATTTGATGTAGTGAATGCAGGCGCACTTTGCCAAAGGGTATATCATATACGCGAATTGATATGTGAGAACGTGAAAACTCTATATGCTTGAAATATAGAGAGAGAGAAGACAGACGCATGCATTCCCCGATAGACAGCTACCCTCATTGCAAATTCTGCCAAGCTTCACTGTAAGATAACGTCAAACCAGACCATGCTTCGGGTGGCGGAGTTCATTTACAGCTGATCTAAAGCCCCATGGTACTGCGCTCGAAACAGAAGGTCCACTGCGAGATCTCCAACATGAGCTGTGTCGCCCTTGTTGTTCTCGGGACTCAATTCTGCATGCCCAAAGCATTCTCATCATCTTCCTCCATCTTTCCAACACTAGGCATAGGACTTTCGCTAGCCAGACTGTCCTGACTATCACTGACGACTCTATTGCTTCTTCCAACCTGTAGCAAGTCTTCGAAAGTCATGTGGTGATCATCATTTATTAGGCCGGACGAAGGTGGTGAAGCATGTCCATTCATTCCCGGTATGCCGTTGCCACTGACGCCGTTGTTTCTCAACTGTGCAAAGCCATTATCCAGCCAGTCTTGTGTAGTGAGGATATCTTGGCGAGGTGATGTAGTTGCTTGTGGACTCGACCTTTTCTGATTTGAAGCGACAGCAGAGGCCGAGACAGCGTGAGATTTTCCAGACGTGGAGGAAGGAAGGGCAATATTGCCTTCGTTTGCATTCATACTACTTCTAGAAGCACTTCTCCGAGCGGTAAATTGATCTCGCTTGTGAGACAGTCCAGTACCCTCGTCCATAGTACTTTCACCTTCTTCAAGCGGAGGGAGAGATCTCATACTGCCTGGACCGCCTAACGGTATACCAGGACTTCCAAGCGTACCATTTCCCATCATGCCGTTATTGTTGACGGCGCCTGCGAAGCCGGGCGGTAATTGATTTGGTATACTAGGCATACCAGCGACCATCGCATGAACTTCATACATTCTAACCCTCATTTCCAGTTCTCTGTTTCTTTCACCTTGCATCTGTACAAGCTGTTGTAAATACCTGATATATTCGACGCTCTTAGTCAATATAACACCTTTATTAGGCCTGTTCGAAGCGGCTTGTTGTGCCAATTGAGCTGGTGTAAATTGTGAATTCGATGAAAGTGTAGCAGGGAAAGCAGAAGTAGCATTCGAAGAAGGCGATTCACCTCTTCTATCGGGAGAATCATCGTTATCGCCTCCGCGACCATTGCGAGATTGACTTCTTGAGGTTGATTTCGCGCCGGGATTGCCTGTATCAAGCAATACTTCAGGGATCAGAGAAGCAAGTTCTGTAATACGATCATTGATATTGTCTCTTCGCCTTCTTTCAACTGCGTTATGTGACTCTCGCCTTTTGCGTCTCTTATCATCTTGCGGTTGACGTCTGCAGGAATCCCCAGAAGGGCCGGACTCAGCATTCAGCTTGCTCAAGCCTAAACGGCAACTGGCGACCTACCCTCTTGTAGAAGACTCTAAGTCCCCATCATCCTGATCTTCGGCTCCAGTTAATTCGCTAGATTGTTTCGACTTCGCACCCGAGCTTCTAAATCCTTCTTGGTGAGGCAGGGGCAACGGACCAGTATAAGAAGCCGAGCTATTCAGCATATCCATGTTTGTAGTCTTATTCCCTGCTCCCACGGTATCCAAGCTGGAAGGAGCAAATGTGGATGCATCGCTAGCTCGTTGCTGCTGACCTGACTCTCCGCTTTGCTGAGGTACGAACAGATCAAAAGTATTGATAGCTGTGTTTGCCGAACCAGGACGCTGAGTTGCCATTCCTGCAGTTTGAGCTTGAATACGGGCCTGGGCGAGAGCCAGAGCTTGTTGTTCACGAATCTTCATGAAATCGAAACCTGCGCTTGTAGCAGAAGGCGCGGATGCACCATAGATATGCTGTTCGAAAGTGGTACTATTAGGCTTGCTGGCTAGAGCTGCATCGATATTGTTATTTGGCAGGCTTGGGTACCCAGGCATATATGGTGATAGTTGAGGAGCATATGGATTCGGGTAGGTGGTCTGATCTTTGGTTTTGCTGGTATTGGAAGTAGAGACATTTGCTGTCTCGTTGGCGGAAGGCCCTGGTTGTTGCTGCTGAAATCCATTCTGGTCAGTCATGGTTGAGTAAGATGGGAGAGTCTGACTTACACCTCCACCTGCGTTAGTTCTCATAGATCCAGCTGGCGATATAGTTCTGGAGTAACTAGGTCTTCTCGTTCGACTTCTAGAACTCCTAGATGCCGAGGGAGCTTTACCGGAAGCTGGAGTTCGACCTTGGGATCTACCTCTCTGCTGAGGCTGCTGTCCTTTCGCATTCGTATCCTCGTTGGGCGATTCTGTGGATTTGCGACCAACATTGGCTCTTTCTACGTTCATCCCAGAGTCTGTACTACCCGGTCGCTTATTGTTCGCATTAAGGCCTTGCTGAAGGGTGTCGTTAGCTCCACCCACATCAAACAAAGGTGGTGATTTAGTCTGAGGTGCTGTGTGCTGCTGTTTAGATGCAGAATGCTGAGTGGGAAAGGCCTGTGAGGGGTTCAGAGATGTCGAAGAAGGGCTGTTCAGTCCATTTACCAGGAAGCTTGACGGGCTGAACGCGGATGAATAGCTGTTCAATTGGGCATGAGCCTGGTGTCTATGGAAGCTGGAGAGCCTCCCGTCCAAGTTGGATATGCTCTCGTGACTGCCGTTGATGTTCGCAAATGGATACACATTGTTGCCGGTGATCGAGGGAGTTGGGTCTGGATGGAGCTGCAGGGACGAGCCGACGGAGGGAGAAGGGAAGAGCTCGAGGGGCGATCTTGGAGTCTCCATGCCAGAGGGTAGATCTCCATCAGGACGGGCGAAGAACGAGTGCTGCTGCTGTTGCACCGGGTTGTGTGCTGCTGCTGCTGCTGCGAGAAAGCTGGACGGGCTCGAGACGTGCCTTGTGAGGTTTGGCGGGCCGGTGGTGGTGGTGGTGCTTGAGGAGAAGGCGTCCAGGGCATAGTTGGACACGCTGTTCTGGCCGCTGCTGCCAGGTCGATAGCCATGCCAGCTGAAGGTAGGGCTTCGTGCAATCTCGAATGGCTTTGCAGTCGTGCTGCTTGTGCTGACACCTCCGGGATGTGCATTGCCGTTGTTGCTCGAGGACGAGGCAGACGAGGCAGCCGAGGATGCACGCGGGCCGTACGAGGGCTGTCTGTGGGAAGAGTGGTGGTGGTGGTGAGCTGGATCCATGCTCGCCATGCTCTGCTGCAGTCCATCGACGAGGTCTTCTGTCGATATGCCACTGTTGCCGGCGTGGACGTGTGGGATTGCAAATGCAGACGAAGTGGACGAGTACGAGGACTGTCTGTTGTGCTTTGCGTTGGTGTTCCCGAAGAGTGAGTGGTGACTGTATCCTTGCTGCTGCTGCTGCTGGTACATGCTGCTGCCCTCCTGGCTGCCCGCGTTCAGGTTGGACAGCATGCTGGGATTGATGCCCACGTCGAACCCGCGGACCAGCACTGGCTGTTGCTGCCCTGCAGTCGTTGATGCCATGTTGTCGCTTGGTGGTGTTCAGTCAGTCGCAGTCCATGTAGCAAGAGTGGTAGGTAGCAGTGTCGGTAAGTCGGAGTCAGACGAGAAACTCTAAGTGGAAAAATGGGGCACCGCCCAAAACCCCGCCGTCGAGGAAGTGAAACGGACGAGGTATCGCAGGATGCGTTGACGGGGAGTGCAGCGAGTACTGGTGGATTGGTGTGCATATGCCACCATTGCTCACGGCTACAGCTCTTCTCACCCTGTCCTGTATCTTATGCCATGTATAACGAGACGTACCATGAAGCGTGGACTAGGTAGGCTCAGGCTGTCGGCTGGGCTTGTCAGGCATAATAATTAACCTCGGCTTACGCTTACAGCGATATAAGAGGCAGATACCTTGCAGAAAGTCACAAGCATACCTGTGATAGCCAAAACTCCTCTTCTGCTCGTTGATGCCTACTACTCGCAAGAGTATCGGGTCCACCTCAAGAAGTCGATCACGCCTCCAATCTGATAAGCGTAAGGAAGATCCCGTATGCTTGCAATTACAGGCTCAAACGAGCAAGCCAGACCTGCCCGCTCAGTCTACAGAGCCTGTTCTTCCCCTTGAAACTGTCATCCGGCACCTCGAGAAGCCAGCCAGTCGATCGTCCTTCGCCACTCTCACGTATAGTGTAGAATCGCATCTTCCGTTGATCCGCCTAAAAGAATGAACCGGGGCCCCAACCTCTCTGCTGCATGGTCAACTTATTATTGGTGTCTCTTGAATAGATTAATCTGTCCGAGTAGCCTAGACTGTCCCGCGGAACTTTACAACGAGAGGAACATTACAACGAGAGGCCAGTTCTGCTTGCTTTTCTTCTTTCCACTTTGTACAGACTACAGACCGCTACCTCCATCATTCACTACGCCGTGCTAGATACTATCGTATCCAACAATCATGCCTCCCTTCAGAGCAGAGCACCTAGGTAGTCTACTTCGTCCGAAAGAATTGCTAGAAGCTCGAAGTGGTTCCAGCAAGAAGTCAGACAAGGAAGTAGTTACCTTAACTGACAAGTCTATACAGAATGCTGTCGACATGCAGAAGAGATTAGGCTTCCACGCCATTACAGATGGTGAATACAGGTTAGTTTATACGCTATCAAGCAAATGTGTCTAATTCGATACAGATCCCTGTTGGGCGAACCGACCGGCTATACCGGCTCACAAAAGTCATGAGACAGCATACTAATGAGTCGTTAATCGTTTGAATGTACAGGAGACACATGTTCTGGGGCGAATTCTTTCCTTCTTTGAACGGAATGACCGTTACGCGAGATGTTAATATCGAAATGTTCCGGACTTATGTTCCGGGTGAGTTTACTAGGGCTAGACAGTGGCGTATGCCAGGCTACATCATTCAAGAATGTCCATACTGATATATTTCTCACTATAAATGCACTCGCAGACATCGCTGCGTTTATGGAGACGAACGAGAATCCGGATGAAACTGTCGTCTGTACCTCGAAAATTTCTCACAGCGGTACATCACCCTTCCTACCTGAACTCAAGTTTCTCCAGTCCATCACACCTAAGGAAGATCACCACAAGTTGAAACTTACGATGCCAGCTCCTGAATGGTATCACCTACGCTACAAAGAAGGAAGAGCATACTCGAAAGATGTTTATCAGAATGATGAAGAATACTTCAAAGATATCGCTAAAGCCTATCAAACGGAAATCAGCATCTTATATGATGCTGGATTCAGGAACTTACAAATTGACGATCCCAACCTCGCATGTAAGTGTATCAAATTCTGATTCTGTTACGCGTATAGCTAAAACCCTACCAAATGTTTATCAGACTTCTGTTCCGAAAAAATGTTACAAGGATGGAAGGAAGACACATCCAATAGTAAAACGTCCGACGAAATGCTGGATGCTTATATTACCCTCTATAATAACTGTCTATCTACACGTCCTACCGATATGCACGTCGGTCTTCATCTCTGCAGAGGTAATTTTGTCGGTTCAAGACATTTCTCCGAAGGAGGGTACGACAGAGTAGCAATCAAGTTATTCCAAAATATCAACGTAGATACCTATTACCTAGAATACGATACAGAAAGAGCAGGTTCTTTCGACCCACTGAAGCATCTACCTAAGAATAAAAAAGTAATTTTAGGAGTAATAACTAGTAAATTCCCAAAATTAGAAGATAAAGAAGCTATGAAAAAAAGAATTTTGGAAGCTGCTAAATATGTGGCTGAAGGAAGTGGTGAAAGTGAAGAAGAAGCTTTACAGAGATTAGGTGTTAGTCCTCAATGTGGTTTCGCAAGTCACGAGGGGGGTAATTTACTTTCTTATGATGATATGGAAAAGAAATTAGCTTTGGTTAGAGCCATTGCAGATGATTTGTGGCCTGGTCAACCATAATAGAGGGTGTGGATACTTACAGGCGAGGCTATCGATTACCAAGGGATAAATATCTGTTGGAGGGAATAAGTCAGTAAGTTAGCTGAGTCGTGAGTTAGCAAGTGGACCGGAACGCAGTAAACAGACATGATCAATGTTTTGTAGTTGAGAGCGGTCTCCGGCTATGTTCGTGAAAGCTATACAGCAGGAAAATCAATTATTCAAAAAAGCTACTCTGGCTAGCTTGATACACGATAACCAATGTGAATGGACTGAACAGATACCAGCTTATCAAAGAGTGACTGATACTGAGCAAACTCATGGCATTCTCTATTCGTTAAAAGAAAGTTCTCATGCTATAAAACAGATCATAACTTCGACAGGCGCATTCCAGCTCCAAGTTCTCCAGCTTTTATCTACCAACCCCAAGATCCCTCGTCTTCTTCTTCTTCCTCTTCATTTTCATTGACTAATCCCAAACCAGTTGGTGTTTTCTTCTCTTCCGGTGAATGAGTTCTGACACTATTGACAGGCATGCTCATTCTTTTGGCATGTTTAGCTCTCGAAGCTTGTATTCTCTCTTGAGCTGTCATTGGAGTAGGGGATAATGAACCTGCACGAATTGGAACAGGTTTTCTACCCATAGAGGCACTTAGAGGATCTTGTTGATCAGATTCATCATTCTCTTCATCGAGCAAAGATCTCGACATTCTTGATGTACTACCATTTGATAATGCTGGTGAGACCGCCTGGTCCTTCTGATCACCAATGTAAGATTGTTGATTTGCTTGCCATGCGAATTCAGATTGTGGTGATTTGGGTGTAGTTCTTGATGGTGTGCGTCCTAATAAAGCCGACCAAGCAGAAGGTCCACCTATACCACTAGGTAGACTTTTCTCATTATTGTCCCTCCTCTCCTTTGTCATTTGTATATTTTGAGGTGGTGGAGACCAATCACCTGTAGGTATTAATTCACCATTAACCAACATTAACTGTGTATTACTACCACTATGATAATTATCATCTCTGTTTTGATCATGAGGATCAGGAGTAATAGCATCATTTAAAGTTTTCTCAAATCCTTCCATTAGACCTAAAGCTTTCTTAGAAGAATTTCTCAAAGTTTCATTTGAAGAAAGCTGTGATGCCATTTCATTCCATTTCTTACCTACCATAGCACCCCAAGCACCACCTAATTCAAATGCAGTTGATCGTCTTCTACCATGCTTAACACCATTAACAGAAGGTTTAACGGGTTTAGGTGAAGAAAAGTCTGCCTCTTCCACTGATTCCCTATCTTGGAAGTATGAAGAAGACTGTGATGAGGGTGATCGCATTTCTTTTCTTGGCGATCCTTTCGCAATATCAATTCTATTTCGTTCCATATTTTCTCTCTTCTCTCTAGCTGAATCGTCTTCGAAATCACCACTCAAAGCCCATAAATCCCTCTCGTCATCTCCTGCTCGTGGTGTACTGTCTGTATTACCGTATGGCAACACAGGAGTTGCGATAGGTGTAGTATCACCCTCCTTGTGACCATTCTGATTGTCGCTATGTAGAGAAGAGACGCTACTAGATCGACTAGTGCTACTACTTGAGAAACGACCATCCTCACATGAAGAAGAAGGTGAGCTAACTTCAGATGCAAAAGTGGTATTTGTAGCTGTGCTTTCTTTGCGATTATGAGGGGAACGGCTACCACTTGGATGTCCCGCTGATGATCTTTGCTTTTCCTGCTGCTGAGTAAAGTAACGATGTGTGTGTTCAGCTCCTTCTTCGGGTTCTTCCTCTTCAGTGACAGTTTGTAAGTCATTCTGCGAAGGCGGTGGTGGAGCTAGACCTTCAAGCACTGTTGATGCGGATTTCATAACTCCTCCAAGCCAGCTCTTTGCAATCTTTTGAACGTCCAGAGAGGCGACAGGTTGCGACCCATTCAGAGCTGACAGAGGTGATGTCTGAGGAGATAGATCTGCTCCACCACCAAAGTATGGTGATCCATTCGATGGCGATGCTACCGATATCGAATGTCGGTTTGTAAGTAAGCGTCTCGAAGCACTTGCACTTGGTTTGGGCGAAGGTGAACTGATGCCTTCTCCAGGTATGGTTTGAGAGGAAGCTGACGAGCTCAGGGATGTAGAAGATCCATTCAATGTTGAAGTTAAGGATGAGAAAAGACTAGCTGCACCCGATGCGCTACCAGTTGAATGACTTGGAGACATGCTGCTAGAAGCTGGCGAGGTAGAAGCTGCCATTTCCCGCTGAATGACCATTTCCCATTTCTTTTTCAATGCAGCTAATTCAGTTTCATGGCGTTGCAATTCTTGATAAGGTAAAATGGGTGTTATCAAAATATCAGCATTGTGTGGCTCATGTCGGAGAGAAACCGCATGAAAGCCTCACCTTCACGCAAATCCAAACATTTACGTTCCTTCTTAGCTATAAAAGTAAGCAAGTCTGAAGATCTTGCTCCAGGCCCAATGTTCATTTCATTGACAGATGAAGGACTTGTTCCTGAGAGACTCGTCTGTCCAGCTGCTTCACTTGTAGAGGAGAAGTCTAAACTCTGGCGGTCCAAGCTCGTCCTTGATGGTGTTTGTGCTGCAGGCACGGTAGAGGGATACGGTCTCGCCGCAGCTGGGTCCACATTCTCCCCATTCTCTTCTTCGTCTTCATCTCGTATGGCAGTGAGCGAGGTTCGAGGTGTGCCAGTCGGACTATCATACGATGGGGATCTGGCATATGAGATACTGCTCTGTCGTCTCGCATGCGCTGATCTGCCGAGTATGCTTCTCCTGCCTGCACTGCTCCGCAGACTTGATGAAGCGGAGGACGGGGACGCTGCAGATGAGCCAGGAGAAGCTATGTTGTTATCGTCTTGCGAAGGTGTAGCTGACAGTGGGTGAGCGACACTATCCCTCGAAGTGAGGTTTTGTTCTTCGTTGACGTGATCGGGGGACTGGTGATGGTGCATTGACGAGGGAGTCGCAGAGGCAGCAGGAGAGGAGAGAGTCGCGTTGAATGATGCCAAGGATGTAGATAGAGGCGAGGACATGCCAGCATGCATCGACATGGGTCTCTGTCGCCTTCTGCCAGCACTGCCGGTGCCACTGCTGCCAAACGAGCGATGAAGAGGCGACAGCGAGTCGCGGCTACTAGCGGTGCTTCCTCCAGACGACAGTAGGGATGATGCAGGTGTATACTGGTGCTTGTCTGGAGTGCTGATTGGAGATGCAGTGGATGGACTGCCACTGCTGCTTCCGACGCTCAGAGAGAGTCGCTTGAGATGGCCTCGTCGCGGTGCATGTTGCTGCATGGGGCTGCTGGACGAGGAGGCGTCCATGCTTGAGGGCAGCCTACACCAGTCAACACAGAGTATCCCTACACAGCTAGGGTCGGGTATATGCTAGAGATGAGAGTCTCCAGTCTTCAACAGTGAGTGCGTCCAGTCCACCTGTCGACAAGTCCGGTCCAAGTGGGTGCTTCGACGAATAACCTGGATCTCTCCCACTGCCAGTAAGCAGTCCAGGACAGTGCAACCACGCTGCACTATATGTATCAAATGCAAGGAGAAGCACGCAGATGGAGTGCATCCATCCAGTCTGCCTGTCTGTCCACCTGTCTTGTCCTTGCTTTCGCCCATTTCTCGATCGCGAACAGACGCGTACAAAGAGACGCGCACGGACCTGCTGCTCTCCAGTCGGGAAATCCGCCACAAATCTCATCTTATACACTTGACACTGATATACAATTACTGGAGTTTCACACAGTCATTCCTGATAGTCCGTTATGCATTGCATCGTAGAGAGGGTGGCACGCAGCATTATTAATATCTAGTATCGAGTGTGCTTCTATTCTACAGCATAATGGCAAAAGCAACACCCGCAAGCAATATCACAGCTATACTGACGGCATTACTCCTCACTCCCGCTCCAGTCCCACTCCCCGCACTACCACCGTTCGCATTCGATCCTGTCCCACTTGTACTAGTCGCATTCACCTGTGTGGCCGCAGTGATGCTCCTCGTCGTAGGCGCGCCAGTATACGCTTTGATGGAGCGCAGCTCAAAATAGGCTGTATCGTAGTTCGATGGTTCACCTATCAGATCCGTACACAGACCAGAACATGTCTGAGCAAAGACATCTGCAGCTCCAGCCCTGTTTAATGCGAAGAATCAGTTCTCAGCTTTGTAGTTTCAGATCGACACGCAACAGGTTAATGATGCCTCACCATAGACCACACAGCGTGATATTAATGATAATGTTCTGTTCGGTGAAGAACTCCTCCATATCGCATGTCGTGGAAGGCCAAGCTGCAATCGGAGTACTCCAAGTATCGGGATCAGGTGAGCCAGATGTAATGTCCGCAGGGATGCTTGCACGCTGTTCGATGGAAACATGCACTTTGTTCAGTAATCTACATCGTCCTCAGAAGATGGGGTTACTGGGACTGACCGGCCAGAACCATGTCCTTATACCATCTCCATCCCATAGAGTCGCAAAGACGCCTCCTCCATTTTGTGCAAAAGGTGCTCCATATCTGCGATTGGTATATTTCAGCTAGGTAAGTCTGGAAAACTGACAAAGGTTTCGAAAAGGTGATTAATAACCTACGTCTGTTGATTGTTTCCAGCAAAAGCACATCCCTGATTACCATTCACTCGGTAATAGCAATTAGTAGAAATGACAGAAGATTGTTCATTATATGGGAATGCAGTATTGTTTGACTGTGTGCATCCATCGGCTGTATGTAAGGTATATTGAGCTGAAGTAACGTTGTTTACTGGAAAAAACGAATCATTGCGTTAACATAAGTCTTCAAGGTCAAGGTTCCGGCTCTCTTCTAAATGGAGGTATTACTCACCTCCCTCCCAAATATCAACTTCACCACCATCATCCGTCTTGTAAACAGATGAAAGTGTCCAAATAGCAGGCCAAACTGAGCATCCGTATGGAAGATGAACAGCATCTATGATATATAACGTTCCGAGAGAGAAAGAAGCGTTCGAAACAAGTTTTATACTGTCTCTTCCAAAGATAGGATTGCCAACTCCAGAAGTAACATTATCGACCTGATTGATGTGGAATCGGTTCGGAGGCAGAAATAGCAGGACAGTCAGCTCCTTGTTATAAATAATCGCTGGTTTTCTATGCGTGTGAAGCGGGTGTATCGGTTTAATTCCAGCCCCTCGGTTCGGGGCTGAACGGCGTATTCTGCTGTAATCAACCGATTTTCGCGTATAGAATTGCTGGAAAAAGTGTATACCGTAGACTACTATCTCAAATGAGGAGCGTATGGCAAGCTGCTCAGCTGAGATAATAGCCTGCGATGTACACCATGTCTAACATTTCCTCTCACGCAGCAGGTTATAGTTGGCTCTTCATGCTTGCTGCGCTTCTCGCCACCAGACTTGAATGCGTGCACCATGTTCAACCGCAACAGGAAGCCGGATGCAGTAGGGCAGTAAGTTAATTTACCTTGATGATTGCATTCCCAGCTGAATTGATGTATGTAAGATTGGAAGTCGTAGCCGCTTCTCTTGAGAGGTAACTGCAGAGGAGGCAATTATTCAAAACAGAAGATCGGACGACCTGTGTTCAGCTAACTCTGGATGAATACAACGAGGTAAAGCAGCTTTTGAAGCTGTAAATTGAACTTACTGGATATTTCCTCCCGTGGTATTGTCTATGACACTAGCATTATAGGTCCATTCATCGAAGAAAGTCGCACCCTCATAACTCTGTGCGAGATTGAGCGACATTGCAGACACTGCAGCTGAACCGAGTAAAGTGGCGCCCAGAATACGGCGCACCGTAGAGGTGTGTGAGCGTGGCATGGCGGCACTTGTCCCTCCCAGTACTCTCTCCTGCTCTTGGAGTAGGTGACACTTATCCGATGGTTTCGAGCTGTGCGAAGACGGCAACAAGCTTGAGAGCCAAGCAATTTAAATTCGTGATCGAGAGCAAATCAAGTCGATGAGTCTGAATGACACACTCCATGTCGGCTTTGTATGTTTCGGCAAGCTGAACGACCATGCAGGAAATCGTGCTGGCGTGCATGCTACTGCTGTGACCTGTGATTTGCCCACTGTCGTTCAGTCGCAGTCACTTATTCGGTTCACGTGTCTGATCCGACGGCAGGCTACTTACTCTGGGTTTTGGATGCATTGACAAACCTCATCGCGCCTAGCATTGGAATTTCCAAGTCAAGCCACTAACACCACTTCAGTACTGCAGTCCCATTGGAGTGACTAAACCGTACGCTATGCTTATGCGAATAACCACCCGCAGGATCCATCGACATCCGCTTGCCTACACGCCGTTGGAAGATTTCGCTGCTGCAAGATCATACATCAAAGCGCCCATACAGCAGAAAGTCACTCGCACCGTAGCAAGCTACGTATTCTGATGCCTGTGCGAGCAGTCTGCTCAAGATACAATGTGCCACACTCGCGCACATTGGACTCAAGTCCGCTTCATAGATCCGCTGCATAGATCCGCTGCACGTGTTTTCTCGCTTTTAAGCGACGGATGAGCAGTCTCACGCAATTACGATCGATAAGTGCGCTACCATATTAGTGTGCTTTGGATTGTATTATCATATTCTTTTCCTCAGACATCGTCGTTGCTGTTTTACGGGATGAATGTTCATCTTCAAATTTAAGATTACTCCGTGTCCACCTTATCTTTCCTTCCAATTGGTTCTTTCCTAAGAAGCCCTAAGAAGCACGGTCGAGCAGCCAGCGATGGCCTCACAACCACGGATGCCTTTCGATCTCGTCCTTTCAGGCAGGTAAGTGTGTCACTGTCGAATGCAGAAAATGATACCACATAATTTACTTCGCCTATTTTGAACATCGCATTGACGCTTTCTTACCTTCCATGTTCTATCTCATCAAGAGTCCACGTAGCTGGCGGTCTTCCAACGACAGTGCCAGATGTGCCGCTCTGCGTGGTGTTCCTGCTTTTCTTCATAGCTGGAGCAATCCTTAATGTCTGGCAATTCATCAAGTGAGCAACAGAGCTTGTTAGCACTTAGAGCCTCCTTCTAATGCCGGAAATACGCCTTATTTAGATACGACAAGCGTCTCAGGTACGTTGATCTGAAGCTTGCAAGACATAGTCAGGCAATGAGTTTATAATCTTTATCGACTCTGACGGGGTATGTCATTCGATTTGTTCTACAAACAGATGGCAGATGGCATTGTTCGGTTTCTGTATGGCACGCATAACGACTATGGTCATGCGGATAGTCTGGTCGCAAAAGCAAAGTAATGGAAATGTCGCTATTGCAGCCATCGTATTCTTGAATGCAGGTTAGTACAGTATATGCTAGGTCTCCGATGCTACATCTTCTTAGGTCAGCCACTCACACTCTCCCTCTACTATCGTCCCATGAATACAGGTGTCATTATCATTGTAAGATTTCTGTCGTTTAAAATCAGGCTGGACGTTGTAAGCTAAGGTGTCCATTGCTTTAATTCCCTCTCATAGTTCCTTATCAACCTAATGATGTCCAAGAAAGCGCTATTCCGCAGTCATTACGCTTATTTCACTGCAAATCCTGCCAAGAAAGCAATGGTGAAGAAGATTTTCGCTATTCTCGGGTTCATGCTTTTAGCGTTTCTGGTTATCCGTAAGTGTGGTAGCCATGCTGTATTTACGCTGTGAAGGATCTGATTGGTATAAGCTGAGCGTCAATTGCAGTAATCGTTGGTGCCGTGCAAGGATTTTTGACTCTCGACCCAAGTATTCAACGGACAGACACGATTCTCAAACGAATGGGTTCAGTGGTTTTCCTAGTTTATTGCTGTTTACCTTTTATCATTCTATCCTTCAATGCAATTTGGCGCTTAAAGACAGGAGAGCCAGCTGGTCGAGTCAAAGAGGATGGAATCAGACAGCCAGGTATTGGCCAAGAATCTTGGGATAGTAATGTCACTGTCTGGAAGAATACGGCAATACTGCTAGTTTCAGCGAGCTTGGTGACATTTGAATACGTAGGCTCGACTTTCATTTTTTACGACATTCGGAAACAAGGCTGATTGATAGCTCGTTCTCCTAAAATGCAGGGCATCAAAGTCGCTCAAGGTTTCGAATCAGCCACGATTGATCGTTGGTACTGGTCAAAAGCGACCTTCTATGCGGGCGCGCTCCTCCCAGAGACACTGGCATTATATCTCTTAATCTTCTCGAATATGGCAGAGAGGTACTCAGGCTTGGCGGTTCTCCCGAAACAGAGACCGCTTGAGGATGGAGATAACGCCACCCTTGTGAACGGACCTGAGAGGGGAAAGGCCGATACCAAGGAGACAAAAACGGCAGTGTGATCAGTTAAGGGACTTCGGCATCATAGAAACCTTCATTTTGCAATCATGCAGGGACATGCTTATTGTGCTGCAGCAGTCCACCTCGAATTTCATACTTGAACGAGAGGTCTGTTCGGACTCAGTACGTGTATTGCTGCGAAGAAGGGTGCAGTTTTACGATTGTCGTTGTTACAATGTGCGAGACGTGTCAATTCAGACGATGTACAAGATTACGTTAGCTGTGAGAAATGTGATTGCAAAGCGTAAATAGAGTAAACAAGAAATATTGCGTCGAGTCTCGATGACGTGATAGTGTCAACTGTTACACTAGAACAAAGACAGAGTGTTACGTATACGAATGTGCTGGTTTGATCTGAATGCCTGGGACGTGAATCTTGAGGTGACATGCTCGTCAAGGAAAAAGATGGGCTAGCCATATCGAGACAAAGATGTAAACGGGGCGCAGCCCCAAACTTCGAGCTGTCTAGAATTGATCCGGAGTTCAGAGACGGTGAGAAGCCTTCGCCCCACAAGTGGTGGACTCTTTGTTCTCCCATGTCATTGCACCGCACTGTATTAAGCGATATCGATATGTCAGTATGAAAAGGTACTGCGATGTCTTGGCGTCCTTCTCCTCATCGTCGAGCCATACTTACTATTGTACCATCAGGCTTTGGCCGGCAGTACTGATTGGATCTCAAAGTCCACTCATTCGGAAATTCCCCATCGGCACGGCATTCCCACCAGTGGTGTTGATTGTGGTCACAAATGGCCCTCCTGAGATCGCAGACGTGAAGCATTGAGTTTCCAGTCAATGCGTAGTGGTGTAGGCCAACCTGGCAGTCAAAACAAAATTCTGACGCACTGTTTTGCAGGATCACAGCTCCATGCCCAGGGTTCATCCCAGCCGGTTGGAGGGTCGCCTTCAACACAATCAAGAGCTGGCTGCCTGTTAGCGGTGTCCGCGGCTGACTGATATTCGCAATGTTGATGCTCGCCGCAAGTCGCTTTTACCTTCCAGGTGTTTGTGGTAGAATCACATTCGAGCGTCGAGCGGAGATCACCACTACAAGGTTCACTATCACTATGCGAAACCAATTGATGGCACTATTAGCCACTTCGCCTCAATCGAACTCTCTGCCAGTACCAACACAACCTACCTGTCCCTACAAGGCTTGCCAATCTTTTGATCCCATCGAGCAGCAACTAGACCAGTCACATACAGCACTGCAAGTGCTGCAGAGGGTAGAGTCGGAAGTGCATGCATGAGTCAGTAAAGAGATGGGTTGGTCACTAAGCTTAGAAACGGGAGGCTAAATGTTGTTGCTGGAAGAAAGAGAGTGGAATGCTCAATCTCTCAGAGATTGACAGTAACATGACAGGACAACGCTTGGATCACCTCCGTGACCTCAATCGGCAACCCGCCACGATGGCGGTTTGGAAGGTCGGCAGCAGGCTGGCTCCCGTGGTCAACGAACCGGGAATCATGAACAATACCCTTTCGCCGTGTGTCTGATGATCAAAAAGTGGTGCGTGGCGGAGTGTCTCCGTACTTTAGCTCAGGTAATGCGGCCATCACATATAATCATTAGATGACAGCTGTTATGAGATGAATGTTGTCTGATACACTTGGCTCACCGGGCCTCTTCCTTTAATGCTTTTTCCCGAGCGTGCGACTATTGCTTCTGGCGTATCTCTTGGGTTTGAAATGCCTGCATAAGCCTGGCTATCAGAATGGAAGATGTCTTTACTGAGAGCTTACACAGGATGGCAAATCACTTTGACACAGCTACATCGCTTCGGAGCTTGCTCCTTCAACTTACTGGCTGTTGAGATCATACTCAGATGCATCGACAAGCTCAAAGGGCCCCAACTGGGATGAGATATTGAGGATAGCCAAGTTAGCCGGACCGCATTTGTATCAGGATTTATATAAAGGACAATGATGAGATTATTGTAGGTGAACTTGTTTCTGCAAGATAGCACAATGTGCGAGTCATCTCAATTCAGACAGTGTACAAGACTACGTCAGCTGTCAGATATGTAATTGCAAAGCGCAGATAGAGCAGACAAGAAATAGTGCGTCGAGCGTTGATGACGTGATAGTGTCAATTGCTACACCCACGCTAGAACAAAGACAGAGTGTTACGTATATGAACGGGCTGATTTGCTCTAAATGCTTGAGTCGTGAATCTTGAGATGGCATGCTCGTCAAGGAAAGAGATGGGCTAAGCAGATCGAGACAGAGACGGAAACGAGGCGCAGCGCCAAACGTCGAGCTGTCTAGAACTGGTCAGGAGTTCAGAAACGGGTAGAAGGCCCACAAAAGACGAAATCTACATTCCTAAGTATCATTGCCTGGCACTATATAGAGCAATACCAGTATGTCAGTATGAAAAGGTACTGCGATGCCTTAGTGTCCTTCTCTGATCGTCGAGTTATACTTACCATATTACCAGCGTTGTTTGGCCAGCAGTACTGAAAGGAATTCATAAACCACTCATTCGGAAATTCCCCATCGCCACGGCATTCCCACCAGTGATGATTATTACGGTCACAGATGCGTAACCTGAGATTGAAGATTTGAAGCATTCAGTTCTCAGTCAATGCGTGGTGGTGTAGGTCAACGTGGCAGTCAAAACAAACTTCAACGTACTGTTTTGCACGATCACAGCTCCATGCCCAGGGTTCATCCCAGCCGATTGGAGGGTCGCCTTCAGAACATCCATGAGCCATTCCACGAGCGTTCGGTATGTATTCACAATGTTGATGCTCGCCGCATGTCTCTTTCACCTTCCAGGTGTTTGTGGTAGAATCACATTCGAGCGTTGAGCGGAGATCACCACTGCAAGTTTCATTATCATAGCCAGTATCACTATGATACGAAACCAATTGATGGCACTATTAGCCACTTGGCCTCAATCGAACTGTCTACCAGTACCAACATAACCTACCTTTTGCTACAAGGTTTGCCAATCTTTTGATCCCATCGAGCAGCGACTAGACCAGTCACATACAGCACTGCAAGTGCTGCAGAGGGTAGAGTAGGAGGTGCATGCATAGTCAGTAAAGGGATGGGTTGGTCACTAAGCTTAGAAACGAGAGGCTAATTGCTGTTTTGGCTGGAAGAAAGAGAGTGGAATGCTCAATCTCTCCCAGATTGACAGTAACATGACAGGACAACGCTTGACTACCTCCTGACCTCAATCGGCACCCCGCCTCGATGGCGGTTTGGAAGGTCAGCAGCAGGCTGGCTCCCGTGGTCAACGAACCGCGAATCATGAACAATACCCTTTCACCGTGTGTCTGATGATCAAAAGGCGGTGCGTGGGGGAGTGTCTCCGTACTCTGACTCAGTTAATGCGGCCATCGCATTTGATTATCAGATGGCAGCTGTTATAAAATGATTGTTGGCTGATCCATCTCACAGACCGGGTGTCTTCCTCACCTATAAAGACAGGAGAGCCAGCAGATCGAGTCAAAGAGGATGAAATCAGACAGCCAGGTATTGGCCAAGAATCGTGGGATAGCAATGTCATTGTTTGGAAGAATATGGCAATACTGCTGGGCTCGGCGAGCTTGGTGACATTCGAATACGTAGACTCGACATTGATCTTTGCGGATATCCGTAGACAGGATGGGTTGATAGTTCGTTCTCCTGAAATACGGGGTATCAAAGTCGCTCAAGACTTTGGAGCAGCCACGATGGATCGCTGGTATTGATCAAAAAGCGACCTTTTACGCGAGTGCACTCCTCCCAGAGACACTGGCATCATATGTCTTAATCTTCTCGAATATGGCAGAGAGGTACTTAGGCTTGGCGGTTTTCCCGAAACAGAGATCGCTAGAGGATGGAGATAACGCCACGCTTGTGAGCGGGCCTGAGAGAGGGAAGGCTGATACCAAGGAGACCAAAACAGCATTGTGATCACTTAGAAATGACCTCAACCTCAACATTCTAAAGGCCTTCATTTTGCAACCATGCGAGGACAAGCTTATTTTGCTGCAGTCCACCTCGAATGTCATATCTAGATGTCGTGCAGTCTCATATTACAGCGAGAATTGCCAACGCGCTTTGTAAGCCGGCGGTGGATCTGCTCGAGCTTGCGGCAAGCTGTGTCCCTTGATAAAGGCCACAAAGCCTCGCGGATTAAAATTATGTGTTGGAGCATGCCGCCATGAAGGTGTTCCAGACGTTGACGTAGAGGTTTGTTCGGACCAAGCACTTGTGTTGCTACGAAAAACCTGCAGTTCCTACGATTGTCGTTGTGAGGGAAAAATATACATGGTAAAGCATTCCTAATAAGATTGCTTGTGGTCTGCTTCTCTTGCTCGCTTGATGCCACATTGCTACCTGACTTTCACGCAGGCGGATAAAAGAGTGTCCACAGGATCACAGATACAGCTCCCCATACGAGGCAATAGCCTACCCACCATTTTGCTTTTATGTCCTTCGCTTGAACGAGATGAGCAGCGTACCAAAATATGACCGGATTGGTTGCTGCTTGCCTTAGTGCTATTTGCACGTGGCTGGCAAAGAGTAGAAGGAGTGCAAGTATAGTGTGAAGGTGGATAAAGGGCAGTAATTGTATCCGATCGAAGGGACTTTGAGCTTTATTGGTCTTTTCCCTCCTGCGGTCTTGTGCCAGGCCGCAAGCAAAGGGCAGACTTCGATAGAGACAGTCCGGCCAGGTTTGATAGTAGTAAGAAACACTTGCACTGGTAGACATCAAAAGAACGGGCGCAGCTAGGAGAAAGTTGGGTAGTTGCTGCAGAGTCCAGTATCTGAGGAAGCCGACGTTCCTGCAAAGCCAATTAAGCACGTGCTTAGACAGGTCCTTTAGTCGGTAGACTCACCAGTACTGGTCTTGAACGAAACTATATACCATGGGCAGCTTGTACTGACACCATGGCCGCGCTTGCTTCGCATCGCCAACACAAAAGATCTTGTATGCGTATGCTTGGTGGAGCAAAAACGGCGCTGCCACAAAAGTTGCTAATACGAAAAGCTGAACAGACTTCTTTGCTAGCTACAGGCGTCAAATACACTCCTTGTCAGTGAGAGTTCCGGCGCGCAGCAAAAGCCCAGTCTTACCTCAGTCAATCGGATTGTATGCATCTGCCAGATCATCCGCCAGGCCAGGAAGCCTATGTTGAGAATGCCGTTCGCACGGAATGTGCCTGCTATAGCAAAGCAGGCAGCACATTTGAATAAGCAAGGTGGCTTGCTGAAGATGTAAAGCATGCCAGTGAAGGTGAAGAAGGCATAGAACGGCTCCGTGTATGGGACAGAGAGGATCGCAGGCGCGGGAGGTAGAATGTAGAGCGGACTGCTGATATTCGAAAATGAGCGTGATCCAGTAAGTCTGAATGAGAGTCTATAGGTTGCAGAGAGAAGACCAGTCAACTCTGGAAGGCAATGTGAGGGTGACCAAGCTCCAGCTCTTCACCTGTACAAGACGAGCGGTGTCAGCCAGCTCAAGCAACTTGCGAGCATCGAGACTATGAGGACGGCGACCGATGGCAAGAAGGCGTGTTCCGATAGACCTAATGCGTGCGGTAGTCTCCCAGCGAGAGCCAGAAGCGCTGGTACACCAGGCAAAAAAGCGAACTTCTGCTCGTCTACATAGCCGTCACGCGCGATAGCCAGGAAGTGGATTGTGTCCCATTGCGTGAAGGGCAGGGCGAGTCTTTCCCACGCACTGGCTTCAGAGCAGCTCTTGTAGCGACTCTCGCTGCATGGTCGCAGTGCCAGTCCTCCCGAGCTGTCGAAGGGCGTGATCCAGAGACTTGCACACAGCGCTAGTAGCAGGACGACGGCGATGCGAGCAGCGGCTGCAACGCGCAACAGCTTTTGGTCTTCATGCGTGAGGAGTGCATGCTGCATGGGCAGGGCACATCGCAGGTGTGCGCTTTCAATGACAGTTCGACGTGTGGGAGCAGAGAAGACCTTCATTCGTCTTGCAACTCGAGGGTCTGCCGCACACCATCTCGCAGACTGCTGCAGGAGTTTTTGGAGCGACCAGGATCCCACTCGCAACGCCTACTGCATCTGCTGGCAATGTATCAAGCTGGCCTCGCTTGTGAAGGCATGTCTGACAAGCCAGCTGGCGAGATTGACAAGCTGGCCATACTGGTGCAACTACTGCGAGCGAGGACTGCTGCTCTGCCTCTTACCATACCACCGTAGCCTGTGACTGCTGGAGCGTCGTTCTGTCTCGAGAAGGCACGCCGTGTCAAGATCAGGTCAAAGGCCTTCGCAGCTGGTGCATGTCCACCATGCAGCTCATATACGTATCCCGTATCCCCTTCTGTAAGTCTTGCCAGCTATTTGTGTGTTATATACAGGCTGGACTCGTCGTCGCGATGGTGACGATGCTTCCCTCTGCAGCCGTAAGTGAAGTCAGGCTCGAATATCAATTCAGACGGTGTACAAGATTACGTTAGCTGTGAGAAATGTGATTGCAAAACGCAGATAGAGTAGACAAGAAATAGTGCGTCGAGCGTCGATGACGTGATAGTGTCAACAGCTACACTAGAGTAAAAACAGAGTGGTACGAGTGTGCTGATTAGATCTATATGCTTAAGTCGTGAATCTTGAGGTGACATGCTCGTCAAGGAAAGAGATGGGCTAAGCATATCGAGACAAAGACATAAATGGGGCGCAGCCCCAAACGTCGAGCTGTCTAGAACTGGTCAGGAGTTCAGAGACGTTTGAAAGTGTGCCCCTCACAAGTGATGGAATCTTTGTTCTCAGATATAATTGCACCGCACTATATAAACCCAGCATGTCAGTATTGAAAAGGTACTGCGATACCTTAGTGTCCTTCTCCTCATCGGCGAGCTATACTTACTGTTGTTTGTACTGTTTTACTTATCATTGTGGCACCATCCCCTAGCTCGCAGGACTGATTGGATTGCAAAGTCCACTCATTCGGAAATTCCCCATCGGCACGGCATTCCCACCAGTGATGTTGATTACGGTCACAGATGCGACTCCTGATATCAAAGGTTTGAAGCATTCAGTTCTCAGTCAATGCGTGGTGGTCTAGGTCAATCTGCAGTCAAAACAAACTTCAACGTACTGTTTTGCAGGATCACAGCTCCATGCCCAGGGTTCATCCCAGCCGATTGGAGGGTCGCCTTCAACACATTGAAGACCCCATCCCGAAGGGTAACTTATGAATTCACAATGTTGATGCTCGCCGCATGTTCTTGCCACCTTCCAGGTGTTTGTTGTAGAATCACATTCGAGCACCGAGCGGAGATCACCACTGCAAGGTTCCTTATCATTGCCACTATGACTATGATACGAAACCAATTGGTGGCACTATTAGCCACTTGGCCTCAATCGAACTGTCTACCAGTACCAACATAACCTACGTTTTGCTACAAGGCTTGCCAATCTTTTGATCCCATCGAGCAGCCACTAGACCAGTCACATACAGCACTGCAAGGGCTGCAGAGGGTAGAGTAGGAGGTGCGTGCATAGTCAGTCGAGAGATGGGTTGGTCACTAAGTTAAGAAACGGGAGTCTAACTGCTGTTATTGCTGGAAGAAAGAGAGTGGAATGCTCAATCTCTCGGAGATTGACAGTAACGTGATAGGACAACGATTGACGACCTCCTGACCTCAATCGGCAACCCGCCTCGATGGCGGTCTGGAAGGTCAGCAGCAGGATGATTCCCGTGGTTAGCGAAGTGTTAATCATGCACAACATCAAGTGACAGCGTTATGAGATGAATGTTGTCTGATCCACTTGGCAGATCGGGAATCTTCCTTTAATCCTTTTTCCCGAGTGTGCGATTATTGCTTCTAGCGTATCTCTTGGGTTGAAAATGCCTGCATAAGCCTGGCTATCAGAATGGAAGATGTCTTTACTGAGAGCTTACACAAGATGGCAAATCACTTTGACACAGCTAGATCGCTTCGGAGCTTGTTCATTCAACGTGCTGGCTTTTGAGATCATATTCAGACGCATCGACAAGCTCAAAGGGTCCCAACCGTGATGAGATATTGAGGATAGCCAAGTTAGCCGGACCGCATTTGTATCAGGATTTATATAAAGGACAATGATGAGATTATTGATGGTTGATTTGCTTCTGTCAGAAAGCACAATGTGCGAGTCATGTCAATTCAGACGGTGTACAAGATTACGTTAGCTGTGAGAAATGTGATTGCAAAGCGCAGATAGAGTAGACAAGAAATAGTGCGTCGAGCGTCGATGACGTGATAGTGTCAACAGCTACACCAGAACAAAAACAGAGTGGTGCGAGTGTGCTGATTTGATCTATATGCTTAAGTCGTGAATCTTGAGGTGACATGCTCGTCAAGGAAAGAGATGGGCTAAGCATATCGAGACAAAGACATAAATTCGGGCGCAGCCCCAAACGTCGAGCTGTCTAGAACTGGTCAGGAGTCCAGAGACGGGTTATCCCAACAAGTGATGGACTCTTTGTTCTCAAATGTCGTTGCACCGCACTATATAAAGCAATGTCGGTATGTCAGTATGGAAAGGTACTGCGATGCCTTAGTGTCCCTCTCCTCATTGGCGAGCTATACTTACTGTTGTACCACCCTCATCTGGCAGGCAGGGCTGACTGGACATCAAAGTCCACTCATTCGGAAATTCCCCATCGGCACGGCATTCCCACCAGTGATGATGATTACGGTCACAGATGCGGAACCTGAGATTGAAGATTTGAAGCATTCATTTCTCAGTCAATGCGTGGTGGTGTAGGTCAATCTGGCAGTCAAAACAAACTTCAACGTACTGTTTTGCAGGATCACAGCTCCATGCCCAGGGTTCATCCCAGCCGATTGGAGGGTCGCCTTCAGCACATCCAAGAGTCGGTCCATGAAGGTGGTATAAGATTTCACAATATTGATGCTTGCCGCATGTTCTTGTCACTCTCCAGGTGTTTGTGGTAGAATCACATTTCAGCACCGAGCGGAGGTCACCACTGCAAGGTTCACTACCACTATGATACGAAACCAATTGATGGCACTATTAGCACTTCGCCACAATCAAACTGTCTGCCAGCACCAAGGTTACCTACCTGTTGATACAAGGTTTGCCGATCTTTTGATCCCATCGAGCAGTGACCAGACCAGTCACATACAGCACTGCAAGTGCTGCAGAGGGTAGAGTAGGAGGTGCGTGCATAGTCAGTAAAGAGATAGGTTGATCACTAAGCTTAGAAACGGGAGGCTAATTGCTGTTGTTGCTGGAAGAAAGAGAGTGGAATGCTCAATCTCTCGGAGATTGACACTTGACAGTAACATGACAGGACAACGCTTGACTACCTCCTGACCTCAATCGGCAACCCGCCTCGATGGCGGTCTGGAAGGTCAGCAGCAGGATAGCTCCCGTGGTTAGCGAAGTGTTAATCATGCGCAACATCCTTTGAACGCGTGCCTGACCACCGAGATTGTCGCGTTGCTGAGCGTCACCGTACTTTAGCGCAGCTAATGCGGCCATCATGTACGGTCATCAGATGACAGCTGTTAGGAGATGAAGGTCGTCTGATCCACTTGGCATACCGGGCGTCTTCCTTTAAAGCTTTCTCCCGAGAGTGCGACTATTGCTTCTGGCGTATCTCTGAGGTCTGTGCTGTACAACAACATATGCGTCAAGCATTTGAGTGTAGAGCAATTGTTCCCCACTCAGATGATATGCCACTGTCTGTGCATCTATTGGAACCGTCTCAAAGCTGCCAGCTCGTTCAGCTGCACTTGCAAAGCATCATCGTCCCTCGACGCGAGACTGAGTCAAGGAACAAGAATGGAGGAAGGGGTTTGATGATATTATCAGGCATTGAACGCGCATGTAGGGATATGGCATTCCCGATAGTGGTCTCACCTCGGTATCAGCGATTTTGCTTCTTCCACATCTCCAGGACATAGATTCGCTAGTTGTGCAACTTCGAATTGTCTCAATGTAGAGTCTTTTTGTAGTGTTCTGTGAAGAGTTTATATGGAGTGAACACTCGTTGAGAGTGCGTGAAGGTGTTCTGAACCGGAGACCTACTTTCGGACAGCAGTGCAGGCGTCTTCAGTCTGGAATCTCGCGAATGAATTGACATACTCGACGGTCTTCTTGTATACACTGGACACGAGAATGTAATCAGCGGCTGCTCAAGTCGAGGCTCTTCCTCGAGCATCATGTGAGGGCCTCCCTCACTTGTTGTCTGCCTGTCGCTCTCTCTTTGCCAGCAGAATCCTGACCTCGGAGATGACCAGACAGCCGTCGTTCGAGAACTCTGGAGGGAGGATGCATTGGATGGATCAGTAGGAGTGGACTTGCAGTATGTATCATCCTCTAAATGGTCCGCCCTCACCTCCCAGCTTGAGTTCAGCACCGGCAGCCTCGTCCTCTCCAGCCCTTCTCGCCTGGCGGTGGTCGCTGTGAGACATTGTCGGGCAGTGAATGCAGCAGTCGGAGGCTTGAAGACGGTGTGGACGGACTGCTCTTCCCCTCTGCTAGAGTAGTACCTGCATGCAAAGCAGTTGGAGTGTACAAGAAGTCGAGCAATCGGTGAATAGCTGTCGAGGCTTACGCTGGTTGTTGTGGCAATGGTTATATATCTGCATTCATGTTACTGCAATGTAATCCATCTGAACTGGAGATGTATGCTGCCGTCATATAGATCACATCTAGCTGTAGCTCCCCATGCTCCATCCAGAGTGAACTCCGACTATGCCACACGTCCGACTTCTTCGACATCATCGTCCATCAGCATGATCCTGCTCTGCTTTGCTTCTGGACGACTGTCTCTGCACTCTCAACTCAACTCGAGGCACGTAGATGCCGCCCAGGACCCGCCGGACAAGCAGCAACTCCAACAGCCATCCGCTTGCTGGCCCAATACCCACGCCCTTCCCGGAGAGGCTGCCTGTGTCGCCGCCGAAGAGCATCCTCAAGCCTGTCGTGGAGATCCCAGTGACAGCGACAGGAAGGTCGAGCAGCACTGCCAACAGCAGTACCAACAAGATCAATACTGGAACCACCACGCCTGCCATGGCTATCTCGAAGAACGCCAACAGCAACAGCAAGCAGACCACCGTCTCTGCTGCATCGAGGCCCGTCACACCCGAAAAGCAGCAACACCAGCCAAGCAGGACCTTCAATCCAGGGTCAACTCCAGTCAAGTTCTATGTGCGTGTGGCGCAGACATCCTGCGTGCATCGCAACACGCTAACGAGCTGCCCTATCTTTCTCTCTCTCTCTTGCAGGAAGAAGAGGTGTGTCGTCCTCGATCATCTGAATATCATGCACAAAAACAAGCCTGAAGACTGACAATGCTGACCACTCTACTGCTCTGCTCTCAGATGCGCCGTATGAACATGCAGAACCAGGCAAGATCACAGCGTCCTCGGGGGAGTCCAAAAGCAGCTGTAGGTTCACTTTCAAGTACCACCTGTTTTACCCTCTTTCCCGCTTTGCTTTACCTGAAAATGACACCTTCGGACTTTACTTCCTGGCATCCTTCGCACACTCAAGTCTCGAGGGTTCAGCTTGAAAAGACTAGCTGCACAACTAGTCGCTTTATATGCTGTGATAGCCTACCTTTTTATCTGCCCCAACGATCCCTCCCGTGCTCCAGCGGTGTGTCAGTCGTTTCAGCAACTCGAGCAATACCGGCATCAAGCCTTCAGCTTTATTACTCCTTATACTCAACCATATGTCAATACACTCAAGTCATCCGCAGAACCGTACTACGCGCCATATATCAAGGCAGCTCAACCCTACTATGTCCAAGCCAATAAAGTCCTAGCACCGCAAGCCCAGAGAGTCAAGAGCGTCTACGAGCGTAGCATCAAGCCTCGTGCGTTGGATGCAGTCACTCATTCCCACAAGCAAATCACACCACACTTGAATCGCGTCTCGAATGAATGGCATAAGATCGTTGATCCTACTTTAAATAGATACATCGGCTTAGCGGAAGAGCTCTATGATCTTAATGTACATCCCCACGTGGAGCAGTTGACGCATACCTTCAACAAGAAAGTTGGCCCTCATTATGCAAGAACATCAGAACAAGTTAATGCTTTCACAAACAAAGCGATTCCAGCAGCTCAGCATCACGTCAAGCATACTTTCTTGCCTTTCGCAAGCAAGACATACAGCACTTCTGCAGATGTTTATGAAAAGCAGGTACATCCTCGCCTACTTACAACTTGGGAGTACATCAAAGCACTGTTGAGAGGCCACTTCGTACCCGCACTCAAGAGGTTCAACTCAAAGTATATCTCACCTCAAGTAAGCAAGATTCAAGACAAGGCTTGGGCTAATAAAGCTAAAGCCGTAGCGGATGAGAAAGTGAAAGAGATGGATCATGATCTCGGTAAAGCTGATTTGGAAGATGAGATTTCTGGTGCGTTCCGAAAAATATCTTTTTCCTTCCTTCAGATTTGAATGGAGTGTTCTGATGTTTGCCCATATTCCGTTCTACAGACTTGCTCAAAGACATCAAAGCCTTCCCATCGGTTGAAACGACTTTTACAGCTACAACACCAACCTTACTTCCAGTAGAACCAACAGCAATTGATATCGAAGAAAAAGACGATATCATAGCTCAGAAAATAGCTCAAGAAGAAGCTCAGGCTCAAGCAGCAGTTGAAAAACGAGCTGCTCTAGTCGCTCTTCACGATATGTACGATGTTGAAATTGAGAAATTAGGGCAAACGGAACTGAAATTGTTGGCGGAAAGATTGACTAGTTTGAGGTCAGCCGCTTTGAGGGATATACCTGTTAGATTTGATTTAGCTTTGCAGAACTATAAACTCGACTGTGATAAATGGGTTTCCAGAGTTGAAAAGTGTAAGTACATCTGTCTTCCTTTTTCTCTTGTATGCTGCCTATCGGCAACAATGCTGATCAATGCCAAATTACTGACCTTTTTTCATTGAGTAGATTACGACAAGGCTACCAAGGACGAAAGAGCTTCTCTGGAAGATAAGATCGCCGATGGTATCCTCATAGCACGCAAAGCTCGCTCAAAGCTAGCTGATCAAGCTGATGAGCTAGAAGACGAGATAGATGGTTATGCTCGCACTCACCACGTCCGCGAATTGACAAGTGTCGAAAAGGCCTTCAAGACCATTCAGAACTTTGTAGGAGAAGCACAGGCTAAGCTCGGTCAAGGTTATACCTGGCTAGACGATGTCACTGCCGATGATTGGCAACGCTACCATACTCTTGGTGCCGCTGAAGGTTCATGGCATTATCAGCTCGCCGGGCTTAGGAATGGAACAGTACGCCATTCAAGCTTGGATAAAAGACTTCATGTCGAGCCTGTACTGGAGAAGTTGAAGAAACAAGTTGATACTATCACTGAAGATGCAGAATATAGACTTGATACTGCTCAAAAGACAGGAGAAGCACATATCAGGGGACATTTCGCCGGTTTCCAAGACGCAGTTCAACAGGGCCAAGAGAAGATTGCTGAAATCTTTGAGGGCGCTACCGATTATGTCAAGGGTACCACTCAACCAACACCGACGGATGTTCAAGGCACGGTATCCTCTGTCTACTCTGAAGCATCAGCTTCAGCTGAGAGTGCCTACTCGGTAGTCTCTGCCGGCGCAGAAGACCTTTTATCCGAAGCTTCAGCTACCGCCTCTAGCATCTACTCCGCAGCCACTCCAGGCAGTGTCTATTCAGCCGTCGCATCTGGTGCCGAAGACGTCTATTCAAGCGTCTCTCAAGGTGGCGAATATGTCATTTCAGAGATTTCCTCTGTCCTCTTGCCGACTAACGTGGCTAAAGCTCTTGCCGATGCTCAGAGTAGCCTCTCATCGGGCCTTGGAGCCGCTTCGCAATCCCTCATGAGACTCGCTGGCGCACAACCCTCACCAACGGATGCATCGCAATCTGCTTCAAGCTTACTGGCTCAAGCAACAGCTTATCTAGTCGATATCCGAGATTCGGCTGAATCAATCTTCTCCTCATATGGCGTCGAAGCCACCAACTCAGCAAGATCCCTTGCTGGCCTGAAGACGTCGCCTACCGATGCTGCAGGTACTGCTTCATCTCTCTATAGCGTTGCTTCGGAGAGCGCAGCTTCCGCTGCGAACAAAATGGCTAGTGAAATTTCGCAAGCTGCCAACAATGCTCAGCAAATGCTGGAACGCATCGCAGGTGACGCATATGCTGCTTTACCAACCCTGCCTGGTACGACGGATCTTCCAGCATATACAGATGTATCTTTAACTCTGTCTTCTCAACTACACGACGCTACCCGCGCCGCCGCTCGCGCCGTTGGCGGGTCTATCTCGCCAGAAGGTTTTGCCGAGCACGCTTCTTCCTTCTACGGAGAGGCTAGCTCGCTAGCTGTTTCTGTTGTCGATGAAGCATCAAGTCAGCTACATACCGCCACACGCACCATCGCGAAAGCTGTCGGAGCGACTCCAACTCCTGAAAGTGCCGGTGAATACATCGAGTCCATCGCTTCTGGAGCAAGTGAAGCTATCAGCAAAGCAACAGAAGCTGTGCGACAGCATATCGAGCTGTAGGGGCGTAAAAGAGAAAGGTAGCTTGGAGATGCTACAATTGGCCAAAAGGAACAGAAGGATCGAAAAAATACACGCTCAAAAGTCAGAATAATCGCATCCGTCACGATTTCGCCAGTATTGCGGGTGAAAATCGATTTTGGTCTCCGATACTTTCTCAACGCATTAGAGCTTTTCATCGGTACATTCATCTTCTTCAGTATGTTCGGTGTACCTTGTTGTCCTTCTTATGGCGAAGATGCTGTCTTTTGTGAATTGGTCATGCAGTTCGAAGTTCCGTATGGCGCTGGCATAATACTAATCTATGTTTTGACACGTTGAGAGACGTTCGCAAGAGAGCTCAAGTCCCCCGCTTTGGTAGTCCGGCTTTAACGTATATCGCATCTATGATCTCCATAACCGCTACGGATTCATCCAGATCGATCCAATGAGCTGGCGGCTGACCCGTCTTAACTCTTTCCACGAAGGCTTCTAGCATCCATCTATACGTTGACCATAACGCATGACCTCGGTCACTACCCCATTTCCCGCCCGTATAGGCTTTCTTATATGATTTGCTTCCTGTCACTTTATCAACAACCTCGAAATAGTGATAACGATTAGGGAAAATGTTCCATTGAAATCGTAGGTGTGCTTTCTCAGCTGTTGAGAGAGTCAGCAGCTTTATTAAGGGCTTTGCTTGACAAGGTCAGGTTAACGTACTTTCTGCAGTAAAGACATAAGACGGTAAGGGGAATATCCGATTCCAAAACGAGGGTTTGTTTAGATCGGTATAGATCTTGCTGAAAGCGTATACTATCTTCAGCTCATCGGCGGCACTTCATTGACTTGTTCATTCTCTGACCTTTCTATTTCGATTCCTTCGTCTTCGAACATGAGAGTCGCCCTCATTGACTTGACAAATAGTCAGTTTCCTGGCACATTACTGTCATACCTGACGCTTACTCGATCTACTCGGTCGTCGCTAAGGAGAGTCTCTGCATGCGCAGACTTGATCTCCTTCAAAGGTTTCCCATCAACGTAGTATCGGGTACTACTGACGGTGTATGCAAGATCCATTAAAGACTGAAATACGGCTTAAGCTACTCTAACCTCCCTGTAATAAGACATATTACCACTCACTCCTCCTCCGAGCGCATACTGATGGCGCACATCTGTGTCATCCGTATTCCCGACTGGCATTGTCATTTCCGTGTACGTCCTTAGCAGCTTGCCTTGTGCATGATCCGTTAAGAGACGCTCTGAGAGTTTGTCATCAGACTAATTGTACGGCGGCAGCGGCGTTTTATACGATCCTGCACCTACTGAATTCGTGCACAGCTGGGTGAAATTGGTAATGATATGCTTCGAGGAGAACTAGACGTTTTTCTCTAGCCTGAGCCGTATACTTCAGCCATAAATGGCAAAGATCATAGCAATATGGCCACCCACAAGAGCCGCTAGCTCTGTCGCTTCGCTAGCGTTGTTCGTACATGGTTTCTCAAGCAAGACGTGTTTGCCCGCGTTCAAAGCTTTCATGGCCCATTCAAAATGCAAGGCGTTTGGTAATGCTGTACCTCATAATCAGTATGTCACCTGAATGGGCTCAGCAGAGACACTCACCGTTGTATACTACGTCAATGTCTTTATCGTTCAGTAACTCTTCATAAGATCCATAAGCTTTCAGTATGCCCCATTCTTCAGCAAATGCTTGAGCTTTAGCCAGCTGCCGAGCAGCCACGGCGTGCACGACCATGTCGGGATGAGATTTTGATGGCTTTATAAGTGCTCTAGGCGCTATTGTCGCTGCACCCAATATGCCGAACCGAACAGGGTTGGGGTTCTTCTCGACGTGGGGCGCTTCTCCCCATATGGCATGAGAAACTTGGTCAATGTACTTTAGATATCCCGCCATATCTAGAATACGATTAAGAGGAGGAATCGTACAGAGCTGACTGTAAGTCAAGCAGTACAAACTGATACGGGTCTCTCGGTTCTTTGCGCATGCGGTGGCGACGGATGAACAGTTTGGTGCATACAGGACCGATCCACTCGAGCTCTTCGGAGATCCAATTTGTCAGAACAGTAGCAACTTAGCAGCGGAGAAGCACATTTAGACAGCCAAGACGAGAGCTGCTCTGTTGATTTACTTATCGTCCATCGCATGGGGTGTGTCATAATACGTCCGCCATCTGGTCCGCTTGCACGTGCATATAATCAAGGCCGAGGAAAGCCGGTAGAGCCATCATCTTCTTCCCTGTACCTACACCATCACCACTCTCTGCATGCAATAGCAGCGCCAGTTGCCGGAAAGGCGCATCTCACTAACAACATCAGCACGCTCATTCAGAATAACCCTCCCGTTAAACGAGGCGATAAAACCTTCGCATTGAACCGATCAGCTTTATCGAGTCAAACAGCGATGGGCGCATTCTACGACGAGATACCTGACGACGACCTCGTCAAGTGGATTCTGGATCAGAAGATATTCTGGGTCGCTACTGCACCGCTAGCGAAAGACGGCCATGTCAATGTATCGCCCAAAGGTGAGAGTCTTAATATAGCTCTCAATGCTGGAAAGGTCTGACAGCTCTGTAAACAGGCCGACCTACCTTCAATCTTGTCGGAAAGAATGCATGCTGGTACACGGATATGTCAGGTTCTGGAAACGAAACAATCTCTCACCTGTACGAGAATCAGCGGATCACAGTAGCCTTTGTGGCGTTTGAAGGCCCGCCTCGCATAGTCCGCTTCTTCGGTACCGGTTAGTTTCATCCTTGCCTGGCTCACAGAGGAACATTGAGCACTGATTACCTTGTCGACTCATCAGGAAGAGTGCTCGAGCGTGGAACGCCTGAGTTTTACAGCTTGCTTCCTGAGGGGGATGAGCGGATATTGCCGGGGACTCGGGCTATCATCTGGGTTGATATCCATCAAGGTGAACATTATTTGAACCTTTTTGACACAAAGCAATGCCTTACTGAATATTTTGCAATCCGTAGTTGGAACGAGCTGCGGTTATTCGGTGCCTTTCTTCGACTATCAAGGCGAGCGACTGATACTAGACAACTTCTTCGAGAAATGGCAAGAAGGAAGCGATGTACGGCCGGACGGTGTTCCATCCAAACTTATCTCCTATTGGAACAAGAAAAACGGACTGTCGATTGATTCAATGCCAGGCCTGAAGCTTGCCGACGACCTGTCTACAGCACTGGTACCACCGTTCAAGCTCAAGAGTATAGCTCAAAGCGAGAAGCAGATTGATGGCGCTAGTGAGCCCAGTACAACAAGCGTTGGCGTCAGAAAGCAATCATATAATATCACGCTACCAGTTCTTGCGGGTCTGATAGCCTCCTCTTTCATACTCGGCATAATTGCCACATATGGTTTCATGGCTGGATACCAAATAGCGGCGTTGTAACATCAGCTATCAGTTTCGAAAACTCTGTAGCTCTTCACAGATGTAGCCAGACGGGCTTCTTATTTGTCATACCTCACTTGTATAATATAACATCGGGCAATTTGGTGCAACTCGGGATTCCGCTACTCGTTGGACTTGTAACGACTGACCACCTTGTGAGACGGTGATGGCGCCCACTCGGAGAGAGACGAGGAGCAGAACAAGCTCGCCGTATGCAGGCAGACCAGAGTCCAGAAGCAGAGCATCGTCTCAGGCTGCTCCTGTGAGTCAGGCTCGTCCAGGTTGAACGTCTTGCAAGTCTGACATGGCATCTCGTGCGCGTTCGAACAGGCTACACCCAGGACAAAGCAAGCACAGCAGGAACCTTCCAGTAGACATAGATATGGTCTGCGATCCATGCTGTCGAATCTGATTTGGGGAAGTCCAGTGAAAGCTGTCGAGGAAGAGAGCGAGAGCGGCGAAGACATCGACACAGACGATGATGAAGACGACGAAGGACTGGACCCTCTTACGCAGGATCTAGCTAAGCAAGCAGACGTGCAAGTGATATCTGATGACGATGAGCAGAAGGACGAGCAGCAGCCGCAGTCAGCTGCTTCGTCGGCCAGCTCTGCACCCCGTCGCTTCACCGCTGCAGAGAAGGGCAAAGGATCTCCCAAGCGGACAGATTCATACTCGACTACGAAGGTATGCACAGGATTAACAAGCTTCTCCTGGAAATTAAATCTGACCGTGATTCGCGACAGTATCTTCCACAACACTCTGCCTTCGGCGGAGGCGGTTTACGCTCGTCACAGACATTCGGCGATATGCGATCCATCCAGAGAAGTGTAGGCGTGGATATTCCGACAAGCACACCTAATACAAGCATAAGTGCGAACAAAGACGATCCCCCGTCTCCTGCCGATGTAAACTCCCAACTTGCCAACTTCTTCGCAGCAAAAGGCACTGCCAGCCTAACAGCCGATGAGAGGAAGAAGATCAGCGCAATACTGCTGGGCGGAACCTCTTCAGCCGCTTCCGCAGATGTCAGCGTACCCACAGCCTTGACACCCAACTTCAGCTTTCAAGTCCCCGTGCCATCTGCCATCAATGCCAGTGCCTCAGTGAGAGCCTTACTTCCACGGGTCATCGAAGGACACACGCTTACTTCCTACTTTTCCCTGTCATAGATACTATCGCCCGCCTACAAGGGCTTAGCAAGATCCAATACCACTTCTGGAGGACTGTCGAGTCTCGCATCCAGAGCAACAGGCGGTTTGACTGGCTCGCAATCTCTATCCTCTCTAGCATCTCTTGCAAATGGCCCTGGAGGAAGCGGTTCCGCAGCAATCAACCCGAGATCAGCCCTTAATAGACGTCAAGCGAGACCTCTGTACCTAGGAGCAGGCTACTCTTCACAAGCTATTGCTCGCAGAAAACGAGTGCAAGCGCAGATGGGAAGCTTGTACAGCAACCTCAACTCCTTCGATTCTCCTTCGACAAATGCAGCAGGACCTTCAGTCGCTGCGAATCCGGGAAAGCGAAGGAGAGTAGGTGAAGATGCTGCTTCTTCGACGGCTTTCGGAACAGGATCTCCTGCTCGTTCTTCATCGGATTTGGCGAACGCACCTCCAGCTTTCAGTGTCGAAAGCCCAGCCCCGCTCACAAGCACTCCAGGTCCCTCTAAAGCTTCACATCACCCTTCTTTGTTTCAGTCGGCACCGCATCTTAAAGCTCAATTCGCAAGTACGCCAGCAAGACCTTCCCCACTCCGTGCAGCAGGTAAGATATGCTCAATCAACCAGGCCAAAGGTTTGGCTCCCATAGCTGACACTTTGGGTACTTAGCTGTCGCGACTCCTTCCCCTCCAGCTAAGGCAGTACACCCTTCTCCTCCGCGGACAACGAGCAAGACGGTCGATCTTATGCGCAACATCGTCGGCGATACAAGCGAGCCCTCAGGCGTCGTAAGCACATTCCAATTGTCCTGTACCACTGTATTAAACACTTTCTGACACGATGCGATAGAATAAATCCTCTACTTCAGCTGCTATAAGCAGGACAGAAAAGAGCGCTCCTACCCCTATCACGATGACCCGGACAAGCAAGCCGACCAGTAAAGTTCCACGAGAAGAGCTTATCAAACGCGCTGAGCCACCGTCGGCAGCTGAAATCTTGGAGAGGAGTATGCCACCGGAATTACGGCATACTCCCAATGGCAAGCAAGTCAGACCGAAACCTCCTCCTGTACCAGGCAGCGCACGCAAGACGCGTGCGGCGGCAGCAGCAGATGCAGAAGCTCAAAAGGAAGACAAGACGAAAGCAAAGGAGCAAGCTAGAGATAATCTTCGCGTTCCGCCTGCGAGACGTTCCAAGTCTAGGTCGAAAACACCTGATGCACCATCCGAAGCATCTAGTGCTGAAACGGAAAGCGCGAGATCGACGACAACGAAATTGACTGCTGGCCAGGCCGCACCTGCCGAGAAAGAGGGTATACAGGTAGACGATAATACCACAACGAATAAGAGTGCCGCTCCTACGAAATCAGCCTTTAGCTTTGGAAGCGGAACCCCACCTACGCCTGCACCTTCATTCTTTGGCAAAGGGCCATCAAAAAATGCAGAGTCAGGGAATCAAGAGAGATCTGAACCCAAAGCACCTACAAAGCCACCGTTCCAGTTCAGCCCTGCAACAGAGGCCCCTTCGACAAAATCTGCATTCAGCTTCACTAGTGCTCCTGCGGATAACTCAATATCAGCTACACCTCCCCCTCCCGCAAAAGCACAGGGCGCATTCATGGAGGTAGACTCGACAGCTGCTACTTCGAAAACCTTGAGCCCAGATGCAAGAGCTGAAGCGCTCAAGGAGTCACTCGTGTCGCTACCCACTTTCACACTCTACGAGGCGCCATTCTCGTTCAGTTCTTCAGCTGGTGATGAGGACGATGCAGCTGTCAAGGCAGTCAAGCAAACTGTGCTAGAAATGCCAAAGAATGAATTAGTGGTGTTCGATCTATTGTAGCGTAATGACCTTCATCTTTCGCTATACATTAGCATATTGGGCAATGGTATTGCGTTACCGCAATCTGGTCATAAAAACACTTCTTTACGAAATTTCTGCACGGCTGGCACCTGCTCTTATATACCTGAGTTGGTGTAAAGCTACTGAGCAGCAGTTTGGAGTCTTCCACCTCCAAAAAATTTTTGACCAATGCCGTCTCAACTGTTTATAATCCGAATTAAACGAAATTTCATTGCAGGGGGAAAACAATCGAATCAAGATGCGACTTATAGGTGTATGAGGATTGCAAAGATAAATCGTGAAAATCATCGAAAAGCATACTGATATTTCCCCTAAAATTCAAAGACAAGGACGATAATTCGTAACGGGAGAGAGTAAGAAGATTATCGAAGAGATAGAGCAGAATACCTTGTCCAATATGTAAATATGTTGATCTAGTAATTCTGTACTGATGGAGAGAGTAGATTTGCAATATCATGCATGCCATGAGGAGATAAGGGGAACTTTACTTGCGAGAACCAATCTCGAAAGATTCAGATATATCGATCAGAAAAACAGAGAAACAGAAAAGAATGAAAGAAGTACTGTAGTCTGACCAAGCAGAAAAACAGAAATTACTTCAGAAAGAGATCCATATACAGATGGTTTAAAGATTACTGTCCATAACTTTTTTTCAAAAAGAGGAGCGCTTTTGACTAAAATTAATTAATAATCCTTCCATCTTTTCCAAACCAAGCCAAAAAAAAAAAGAAAATTCAAAAACAAAGTCCATCTAGGAAATCGTCTTGAGATATATGTATATGTATGCATATTGAGATAATTTGCAATAATACTCTGCTGCATGGTTTTGATCTACTTTTTGAATAGCCTTACAGTGCCATAGCAACTGCAGCTAAACCAAGCAGACCAACCATCATGCCAGAAGCGATTGATATCGATTTGCCGGCAGCACCAGTAGATCCACCAGCGCTCTTGCTCGAACCGGCAGCAGCAGCAGCGGCTGCTGCTTCCGTGGCTTTTGACCCTCTATCGAGAGTAGTCTCCACAGCTGCTGAATCCGTCGAGTTGGATGAAGTCTCAATGTAAACATCTGACAATTCTTGCCCTAGACATTGATAGATTGGTTCAAGAGTGAGATCCCTCTTTGCGAGTGCGTAAGGTAGCACATAGTCGATAGCGAGGGATGTGGATTGTTGATAGAGATCATGTTCCAAGACAATGAAACCGTTGTTTAGTGTTGTAGCATTATCGATAATACTTTGGAACTTTGCGACGACCTGGAAAACCAGAAGAGGTAGAATCACAAAAGTGCGTCAACGAGGTATATCCTTATGAGCCTTCTTTTTTTTGTTAATGACAAGGCACTCACGGTATCAGCATTGACAACGCCACCTGCGATTTCCCAGTCGAAGGTATCGAATGAAGTGCCATTGACGGATGTCCAGATGATGGGAGTGAGGCCCATTTGTAGAGCAATAGCTCGGACGCGATCATCGATATCACCATAAGGAGGTCTCATGGTGTTTGGCGTGACTCCGATCTAAAAATGACATAGAGTGAAGAGAGGGGGAAAGAACATCTATTGTCAGCAAAAATAACACCTTGTAATGCAGAATAGCCGAAAGTGAAAATGATGATTGAGTAAGAACTTACAATTTGGCGAATAGCCTCCTTAGACCAACCCAACTCAGCGACAATTTCTTCATTAGTTCTAGTAGTAAGAGGAGGATGAGCCCAAGTATGAACAGAAATTTGATTTCCAGCCATATATTCATATTGTAACATTTGAGGTCTTGAGATAGCTCTTGATCCAACTACGAAAAATGTAGCTTTTAAATCATTTTCTACCATATAATTGAGAAGGCGTGGGGTATCTGGCGATGGGCCGTCGCTGTGGTGTAAAGAAGAGAAAAGATGTCGAACGAAGCGGTCAGATGGATGTCTCGCCTTGGTGACTTCACAGATAGGTGGGAGAGGCGGCTTGATCTCTGCGTGAGGAGGGTCGACGCGTATGCGTATGCATTGGCGAATTGCCACCATGCACATACCGCGTCATACCGCGGAGAGCCCCTCTTCAGCGAGTCAAAGCGAGAGAAAGAGGAGGAAAGAGGAAAACCTTCAAACACTCACTCGTATGATAGACCCCAAGTATTCTTCTGAGGGCAGTCCACGACGTCGGCTGGAGACGGGCCAGTCAGCTTTCAGACGTACAACTAACTACTCTCTAACTTACAAGACCGCGTGTGACCTCCACAGGTCCACCAGCCATTAGCAGAGGCGTTTTGCACAGCAGCTACATTGGTAGCATTAGCACAACCACCAGGGGCGTTGACGGCGATGTCGGGAACCTGAGACCAGTCAATTTGGGATATCCACTCTTGTACTTGGGACGAGTTTGTAGGGGGTGTGACATCGAGTGCGGGCCAGTCTGCTGGGTTGATGGAGACTGCATGTGACAGAGAAAGTGTTGAAGTCAGTTCAATGTCGAGTTAATGCCTCTTCTCTACAGGGAAATGCTTGGGTATCCACCGCCACTCTCTTTTGTTCTCGGCAGCTGAGCAGGGCGGCAAAATAAAGCAAAAACAAAGATGAGAAATCACCCACCCATCGGAAGGACAGGAGCACCCGACACAGGCGCAGTAGCACCGGCGACATAGGTGGTAGGGAGAGGAGAAGTCTCTCCTGGGGTGGTAGTGATTCCAATTGGGATGGACCCCATCGTGACGGTCGAGTTCATTGTTGGGGTTGTGACGATGCCGGTGGAAGTGGCAGACCCAGAGGCGTGGGTGAGAGGACCAGCAGCGGTGGTCGAAGCAGCAGCAGCGCTTCCAGTAGCCTGTCTCTTCTCGAGATGTGCATTGATGACTCTTGCAGGGGCTTCACCGAATCTCGCGCGCAGATTGGCGAGGTAGACCTCGTTCATTGCGCGCTCGGAATGGGGGACGTGAAAGCCCACGCCCTCGTGAGCGTGAGCAGCGACGAGGAGGGAGCCAGAGAGGGATGAGAGAGCCGCTGCAGCTGCAGTGAGCGAGGTGATGCTGCTTGACTTGACCATGGTGGATACTGAGCGCGTCTGTATGTATGGGTGAACTGGGTGTTGTTGTGCGTGTACGGTATGGACTGGGTTGAAATTGAAGGACCGTGGGGGATGACTAGACTACGAGGGGAGTGTAGACCGAGTACGTAGATGGATGCGAATGTATATGTATTGATATCCTCTTCCACCCTCTCACTTGGTCCAGAGCAGAGGGCCGCACACTTTGAATTGAGCTCGAGCTTCGGCAGGCAGGGAATGCACTCGCTCAATTGTGGCAAATCACTGCACGGCGATTATGCAGAGCGTGCAAGCAGGCACTTGGACACGCACAAGACATAGCCATGAAGATAGCTTCGACTCCCAAGCATCGCTGTCTCTTCATTCCCATCCGTCCTCCTTTCCTCTTCTTCTAAGCCCAGCTCGAGCTTGCACTCCCAACACGCGATCGCAATTTGCCACCAGCACTGGAAGCCGCCAGTAGTAATGTAGTGAATGTCAGCCAGGTAGTCTAACGTATATTCAGGATTTGAAAGCTGTTCTGATTCAATGATCTATCTTGCATTAGTACATACTTCTTACATTGTTCCATCTCCCCAAAAATTACTATCAATCTATTACTGAATCACATCAGCCCATCTATAAAACATGGATCTGTGCCAGTTGTACTTGAAGGGGGCGATAAATCATTTTAACACTTATTTAGGGTTGAGCCTCAAGTAGTCTTCATTAGAGTCACATCTACGGCAGTAGTGCTGACGTCTGCCACTTGAGCGAGCGACTTGCTCCCCAAAACTTCAATCCTGTACTTGTCTGAAAAACGTCAGGACGCGCATCAAAGCTCATTAAGACTGTCAGAACATTCATCAAGACTGTCAGTATCCTCAAAGGTCATCAAGACTGTCAGGACGATCATCAAGGCTCATCAAGACTGTCATGACACGCATCAAAGCTCGTCAGGAACCTCATCAAGACTCATCAAGACTGTCAGTACGCTCGTCAAGGCTCATTATGACCGTCAATACGCTCATCAAGGCTCATCAATGGCTCATCAAAGTATTTTGATGAGCCCCAGATCTTCATTGCCAGTCTTCAAAAGGTCCAATATTTCGGAAACACTCGGCTTATGGGATTCGGTAGAATAGAACCGCGATGTTGTACGCTTAATACATGCGCGCAGAAATCAGTAGTATATGTATAGCAGGCCAGGAAATGAAACGTACGCAGCAAGCCTTGTTGGCTTACAGGTTTTCTTCTGGTGTACCGAAGCAAAGCGAGGTTTGCTGGTATCATATGTAGGATCGCCATCGGTTCGTGTGGCGTTGCTTTGAACCGACGCATCAAAAGTTACCACAAGAAATCGCAACGAGTCCGAACCTCGACGATACGTAGTAGCTTCGGACAGGACTGAGAAGCAGTAGCCATACCAAAGCAGCAAGTAGGATAGTGCCGTGTACAACTTCGCCTGTCGTGTGCTTTCTCCCATCCAGTCCAATGCAGACGCGTCGTTCACCTTTTCTCCGAAAAGGTGTCACGATTGCATGCCTTGTTGTTCTTACAGGGACCGTGCAAATTACAGGATTTATAAATTACCGCCTTACACGTCAAGCTCTACACGTTGTTTTATGCCAGTAAGTTATAATTCTGGCTTTCACATTATGTACATACTGCTGCGCCCTTCGCCATTCTTCTGCTTCTGAGACTAATTTATGCCGAATGTCACCCACTCGAACATACGTATAACGGAGAGGACGGTGCTAAAGCCTCTTATCTAGCAAAAATGTCATAAATTCTTTTACTTGACGCGTTCCATCTTTGCTGCGGTGTCCTTGCCCTAAGAAGCTCTTTTCTTGGACAGAGGGTTAGCGCCCTCACTTCTCGCCGCATCGCATCGCACCGTCGACTTTGCTCTCTTTCTCTCTCTCCTCTTCCTTTCCGACCTACTCACCACATCAAAGTACCAAGACAACACATTCACTTCTTAGTCCTACTCTTCCTTTCTTCCCTGAAGAAACCCACTTTCACTAGCAACCACATTCTCCTTTTCGGCCTTTCTCTCTCATCAAAAAGCACGTGTTTTTTTCAACAACCGACAATGCACGCCAAAACTACCATCGGAGCTATTGCACTCCTACTCAACGCGTTGACCGTGTCTGCTTTCCATGTTGAATCTGGTACTTCTTGTGATACCGTTGGTGCTGCTTGCAGCTGTAAGTTTCCTTCTTCTCTCTCTTTCTCGCGGTGTGCGTGCGTGTCACTCGATTATCATAGCAGGCGCGTCGGGTCATCAACCCGACGCGCTCTGTTCTATAATGAAGGACAACAACCACATATGAAAACAGCCTCAGCGTACTATCAAGAAGACAACCATCCAAATAAATGATTCGTTTACTGACTTTTTGTGTCTTCCCTCGTCGTGCCGTTTTTCCAGACATTTCAAATGACGAATCCGCTGGCGGATCTTCAAGCACCGTAGTTAGCGGTTTCTGCGCTTCTGATAACATTTGCGCCTCCAATGGTGCCACCTGCTCTTCTGATGATCAGTGCTACAACTACTGCGGTGAGTCCACTCTCTTTTTTGGCTCTTGCACTTTGTGAGGCGCTCCATGTGAGGAACCCATTGGCTGATTATCATATACGTACGCGATTTTTGAATGTCTTTACAGGTACCGACGGTACTTGCGGTGGTGCTGGTGCCGGCTGCAACACTCAATCCACATTCGAAGCTGGCCAAACTGGTATCGCTTGTGGTGCTGACTGTGAGTTATTTTCCCCTTTATAGCATTCGAGTAAGATCAGTGTGAATGCTCATCTCCTATTCGTTTAAACAGACACTTGCTCCGCCAATGGAGCAGTCGGTCAATGCGAACTAGCCGCCACTGCTGCCGCTCCAGGTGCTTCGCAAGCCAATGCTAGAAGAGTAAAGCGAAGAATGAACGATAGCGTCCACGCTCGTCAAGTCAGATCTTCCGACCTAAGAGCTGGCAGATTATCAGCAAGAAAGCACCTGTAAAAGCAGGAAAAGTTTATATCCGTCATCCTATCACTGGTAGATAGAACAATACTTTCCGAATACTCTTCAGGATACAGATAGCGCTGTCTTTACTGCTGGTGCACTCGGATCATATCTTTCTCTCAAAATTACGGCTCTCTTCACAATTTCGCATCTTCATTTCTTTCGTTTTTTCTCTCTATGGTTATTACAGAGTCAATTTCATGTCGTTTACGTTTCTGAAACTTCATACAGGGCAGGTGCCCGACGATCTTCACATATCAAAACCTTCACCTCCTCTTCCATTCATCCAATCTTCAAGGAACGTGCTGGCCAGGTGCCAAGGGACTCCTTCTTCATGCTCGACTCACCATATACAGGGCATGGAGACAGATTCAGTTAGGATGTAACCGGATGGTAGATGATACTGGAACACCGGGATGAGTCTTGTCCGAATGTGCTTCGATAGCACTATCTGGCAAGCTTGTACCCATTCCAAACATGGTACTCAGCATGTAGTGTAGATAAGTCACTTCATCATTGGAAAATGAGACATTTCATATCATCAATATGCATCATTGCAAAGAAAGGACACTTACTTCTATGATCTTATCGAATGTCGCACCCTTTTCATCATTAGTGGGGTCGCACGTGCATGATGGACTTGCCCGACGTACAAAGTGAACAGGTGTACCTCTTAACTGCAAATACTGCCAGCAGGGTGCATTGCAATGTGTGAAATCTGTCATTCGAGATGTGCCCTTTGCATTGCAGATGTGAAGCCAAGCTAGGGCACTGAGGTAGCAGATAGCGCTGCAGTCGTGTTTCCATGTTTCGAGGTGCATGCATGGACAAGCTGGCGGCTGGCTGTAGTACCGCATATCGGAATAAACGAGACCACATTGCTTACGTATGGTCTTCACTAACTGATTCTGGTGCAGTTGCCATCCTGTCAAGCTGCTCGACTGCCAGGCGAACCCGATCTCTCGTCGCTGCAATCAGGACTGTCGGGCCTCAGTCTTCAACCTCGTCTTCAGACCCATCTCAGTACATACTCAGCAGTGCTCAATAAACGCGGCCCACTGTGTTCGATTCTCAAACGATATCTGCCTGCGCCGCATAGCATCTGTTCAGGATGCCTGCGCTCAACGACGATGAGGTGCGTCAGAGCTGGAGAACGGGTGATGGAGAGTACAGAGCAACATGACGCTGACACACTCACTATAATTCTCAATGCAGGTCCTCACCGAGATGAAGAAGATGGTTAGTTGCTGTTGTGCTGCTTGCTAGCGAACTGGGCTCGCCGATGTCCCTGTAGCTGGCAAGGGCAGCCCACCCATGTTGCAACACCACCATTGACATCCATCACAACTTGTATAACTACAACAGGTGGCTTTCATCAAGCAAGAAGCACTTGAGAAGGCAAGAGAAATCAAAGTCAAGGCAGATGAGGAGTTTGCTATCGAGAAGGTGGGTTTGTTGCGGGCCCTTCAATGGGGCTAAGTGCTATCACTCAGGATATCAGAAAGCTAAAAGCGTATCGTATCGCTTATTAGGCTAAGATTGTCAGACAAGAGACGACAAATATCGACGCTCTATATAGTCGAAAGCGGAAGCAAGTGGAGATTCAGAAGAAGATGTACGGATGCTGCCACCCCTAGTCATATGAATGCCGAGCTATATTACTGACCCGAGCGAGTCTGATACGCAGTTCCGCATCAAATCAGAATAACAAATCCAGATTGAGATTACTGTCTCTACGTGAAGAACTGCTGGAAGAGGCATTCGAGAAGTCGAGAGAGGGCCTGTCCAAGTTAACGCAAGATAAGGACCGCTACTCCGGTGTTCTGAAGAACTTGATTCTGCAGGTGGGCTTCGAAACACTTCGAGAATGTCTATAGCTTGTTTGTTGACAGACTTGGCACGCTTCAACTTTAATCTGTCATAGGCACTTTATACAATCATGGAGAAGGACGTCACCATCAGATGCAGAAAGAGCGATTCTGATCTCGTCAAGAAAGCAAAAGATGAAGCAGCGAAGGAATTTAAAGACAATGCCGGTTTTGACATCAAGTTGGATATTGCTGAGGACCTAGCAGAAGAATCGTGCGTCCAACTCGAACCCTTGTGTCACCTATAGCGTAAAGGCTGATGATCTGCTTGCTGTTACTGCAGGGCTGGCGGTGTAATCATTAAGGGCTATGGAAACAGAATTGTCGTCGACAATACACTAGATCAGCGTTTGAAACTCCTCGAGCAAGAGGTATGTCAGCTCCAGCAAGCTTGCTTCGCATTTACTAAGCTCAAACTGATGTCCCTTGTTGCAGATGTTACCCGAACTACGAGACACCTTATTTGGCAAGAATCGTAAGTCGCGAATGCCACATGAAGGTACGATGAGTCCTGATTCCCTTCTCTTGATACAGCCAACCGCAAACATTACAACTAGAGGACTTGCTGCATTGGACTATATTGCCATGCTCGCACCTTCACATGGACTTGAATGTTTTCTGTTCGACTAGCTTCTTTTCGCCCAACATGTGCTTCTAGCATGAACATTGTATTGCATGTATAACAAAAGATGTCTGACCAAGCTTCTATCTGCTGTATCGTGTACTGCCTTGGTGGTTTGATCGAGCCGATGCTTGAACATTATCGCCTTGACTTGCATGTCTGCTTGCTTTCTGCCACTCGCAAATCCAAACACAGATACGCAGCAGGTCCGGAGAGTTCCAAGAATCGTATACCCAAGCGAAAGTCGCTATGTACGGCTCTTCGTCGCGGTATCCCGGCAGCAGTGCCGCTTCAAGCAGTGGAAACGGTGGATGGGGATCCGAGTCGTCGCGGCGAGATGACATGTACAGCCGACTCCATGCTTTCATAGGTGTGTTACATGGATCGGCTTGCTCTTGCAACTTCAAATATCTCAAAATCAAGGGCTGACGACTGTGCCTTGTCGTGTATCGTGGAACTTAAGACCGTGCATGCAGCCCACTGCTGCCGGAGCCTGATATGGCCCTCAATCTCGAGATTGCAGATGTTATACTGGCGAAGAAAGCCAATGCGTGCGTTCCCGAGCGAAGACATTTCTTTGCAGCGATGCTTCAGCTTCAGGCTGTCGCGGCAGACCGACATACCGCTTGCTGACATCCAATGTCTGCGACTTCCTGCGTTGTACAGGCCACGCGAAGCAGCTGTGGAAGTGCTCAAGCATATCAACAGTCGCAATACGCACGAATCTATGCTGGCATTGAGCGTAGGTGAAAAGCCGCCAGCCTAAAGTCTACGAGTAATTCGGCTGATAGTGTTTCTACGCGTGATCACATCGCTGTATTACCATATGCTATATCCGCTATTTACAGCTCTTGGATACGCTCGTCAAAAACTGTGGATACCCAATGCATCTACAAGTCGCGACGAAAGACTTTCTCAATGAGCTTGTACGGAGGTTCCCAGAACGACCGCCTGCTTTTCCACCACCGCCAATGAATCGTATACTTGAACTTATACACGAATGGAAAAACACGATATGTGTCACTAGTAAACACAAAGAGGATCTGACGAACATCAGAGATATGCATAGATTATTGGGATACAAAGGTTTGTCTATAACAGCTAGTGCAATATAGCTGAGCTTCTAGAAGCTTACTTTACCTTTGATGCACAGGATATCGATTCCGTGATTTCGATAAAAGAGCAGCTCAAGTGCTGAACAGCACGGATGTGAGACCACATCATCTTTGCTAAACGTTGAATTCAGCTGATACGCCACCGCAACAAACAGAACCTTAAATCAGCAGAAGAACTGGAAGAAGAAGATCGCGAAGCACAAGCAGCTGTATGTGGTACACCAGGACTGGTTGTGCAGAGTTGACGTTTCTCTTCCGATAACAATATAGAAACTGCAAGAACTGATTCGCAGGGGCACGCCGAAGGACCTGGCTGCAGCACAGGAATTAATGAAGATCATGAGTGGGGCGGTAAGCGGCCATTATAACCTCACTTGAATACACAAGTACTCATCGCAATGACTTCGACTTATAGGAGCCCGATAAGAAGCCTGACTATGCAGCGCAATCTGCGAAGGAGTTAGCCTCGATACAGCATCGTATCCTAATGCTAAACGAGATGCTGGACAATATGAAGCCAACGGAACGATTTGCAGATGGAGATGCATTCGATCAAATAGCTTCGAGATGTCGGGCTGCTCAACCCAAAATACAAAAATGGATATCGAATGCCGAAGAAAATGAGGATGCGGATACGATAGGTGAGCTCGTTTTTCTATTCTCGCTTGGCATAGCTAAAAAGATCGTCTCGTTTTGTCTGTCAGACAAACTGCTCCTAATGAATGACCTGATCAATAACGTTTTAGACCGCTATAAAAGCTTCAAGAAGGGAGACAGATCAGCTAATGCTGAAATTAATCCTGCTTTCGCAAAGAATGGCACGAAAGGTAAAACGGCAAGCAAAGCTGCCGCTGCACCCAATCTTATCGACTTTGACGAACCTGCGGAAGAGACTTCGAACGGCAATGGCGGGGCTTCGAGTAATCCCATGGACGATGCGTTCGGCCTCGGGGGCTTGACAATTGGGGGATCATCCTCGTCTACTGTACCAGTGCATTCTGGTAATACATCAAATGGCGCGGGCTTGCTTGATGGACTGGACTTTGGTTCCTCTTCCGCTGCACCGCAACAGCAATCTACCTTCTACCAACAATATCAGAGCACTTCGTCGAGCGGCGCAGTTCAACAGCCCACTGTGTCATGGGGCAATTTAAGCTCGCAGCCCGGTCAACGCTCGTCCTCGCCCATGAATACCAATACCTTCGCCCAGAATCACTCGCTAGCCCGCACTCAATCCCCTTCGTCGCCTCTTTCACCTGGAAACAGAACTTCCCTCGCAACAAATCAGACATCACTTCGGCCATCAACGCCTGGAGCTATCAATCTTGGAATGATGGGCGCCGTTCCACCTTCGAGCCCTCTTGGTCAGCCGCAGAATCAGCAAGCACCGCAGCAGCAACAACAACAACAGCAGAACAGTGGACAGCCTGCTAAGCTTAAAGATCCATTTGATGATCTGTTAAACTTTTAGAGCAAGTTAATGATTGACGTTGCCTGTCCGAGGGTTAGCATGTAGCAGTATTGCTGTTGTCTCACGTAGCTATATTGCAGACCGGTGCAATGAAGTCAATCTAGAGTATTCTCTTATTACACTCAAACTTGTACGTGGGCGAGAGTGTCCATTCATTCGTGCTTCCCGAATCATTGTGTCTTTCTATTGTCATTTGCTGCAATCTTCGCCAGTTCGCTAACCTCTTGGTTCCACACCGCTTCGCCAAAGGTAGGGTCCGCAAATTCCCTTCGTGAGAGTCTAGGCAAAAGGCGAGTCAGAACTCCTGTCCAAGCGCAGCGTGAGGGCGGTATTCGCTCACCCAACGACCTTTCCGCCAACGATAAGTGATCCACTAGTGACTCCATTTGGATGCTTGTGAAGATCTAAGAAATCACCATGGATAGCGCGCTCTACTTCTTTTGTCGCATCTGGCATAGATTTGCCTATCACGAATATCAGAGGGCTTAACAGCAAACATAACGGCCAGCCTAACGTTGGTGACCTGCTTGTGAATATGTCCACTAGCCATGAGCGTGTGAGACCAGTGGATACTGAGACGACTGTCATTTTAGGGTCGCGTGCGCCAACGTTGATGATGGAAGGGGGAACATCCTTGACGGGTCCGATTTCAGACGCAGCTAAATGCCGAAAAGCGGCGATACTAGACAAAGAAGAAGGAGCAGAGAAGGTCCGGGGTTGGAACGAATGCCAAGGCACGTTCACGATGTAGGAGGCCGATTCTCCGTTTGAAATAGATGAAGGTGGATCAAGTGGCGGACTTGCTGCATAGAAGGGAGCGACTACGTTGACGACGCGTGTCTTCGAGGTTCGTAAAGCTGGCAGTAGACCGTTGACTAGCATAAGCTTGCCCTTTAGAGAAGCGTTATAAAAGTCATTACTAGCTTGCTGGGGAGTGCCGAATCCAGATTTCTTCTCTAGGAACTCGTCGTCAGAAAGTATCAAGGTATCAATTGGTTCGGCACCTAGGTCATCTCCAAGCGGAGACTTCTTGCGTGTGGTGTTCCACTTCTTGGTGAATGCACGAATGCTCTGTATGGATTCGAGTGACGATGCAGAGGTGTCACATGATTCTGCATAGATTCGCTCGTTCTGAGTCGTCGAGCGTATGAGGTCCAGCAGCTGTTGGAGTATCGGATCTGCAGGGAACTTGTGCAGCAGTATCACCTGCGCTCCTTGTGCAGCCAGTGAACGGATAAGACTGTCCAGGTCGAGTCGACCGACAGCCGATCAGCTTGCTTTCTATAATATGGATAACAGGATTATCGAGATTCTTCCCAGCTTACGACAGATTCAACGGTGTAAGGCCGCCCTGTGGAGACCACTCAGTACAAGCTTGCCGGACCTCAACATGTACTGGCTCACAGATATGACTACCGTCCGCCCATGCAGGATTCTACGGACGCGCAGGGAGGGCGTCGAAGACCAGACACGCAGAGCGAACAGGACAGCACATGCTGCTGCGAAGTACTTGAAGGCGGCAGAGTGGATGTCTACACGGTCATAGAGCTGCGACAAGACAGGCAAGGGCATCTGCTTCTGGTCTAGCCTGCAAGCTGCGCTTCGGTTGCTGTCTAACCAGCTAAATGCACATCTGAGTCACGGGTCATCGGCTGATTGCAGGAAAGCTGCATCATGGCATGTGTCTACTTCGAAGGCATACCCTCTATATGGAACATGAGACGTCTACCGTATCCCATGGCAGGCTTGCTGCACATGCTATCGGCATTGACCGTTGTGTCTGGCTGGCTGTTCCTGCTCAACATCTCGGTGGCCGTTCCCTTGGTACAGGTATTGAAGGGAATCCGGCATCTGGCTGTAATACTGTTTGGCTTGCCGCGACCTTTCAGCGATACATCCTTCCAACGACTAGGGTGAAGGAGAATTGATCTTGGTCCGAGGCACAGGAAGCTTATTCTTATCCACGAAAGCTAGTCTCCAGGCCGCTTCGCGACTTGTCCAAATACCTTGGCTATTCCAACAAAGGCCGCTCCCATGAGACTGCCCTATAAAAGCCTACTCAATTCGCTTCTCCTTCTCTTCTCTCTCCTTCTCTCTCCAATCTCTTCTTTGAAGATTCCGAAGTTCACCTTCTCTCTCCAAGTCTCCTCCTTTGAGATTTCCAGACCTCGCCTGCATATACCCTACCTTCCACAGCAAACAATATCATGCATAACCGCCAAATCACATTGTGGTCCATGATAACCCTCCTCTTGATCTCCTTCCTGGGCTTGGTACAAGGTGTTCCAACAAGCGACAATGTTTCCGATGATTCAAATACTCTACAACCCGCCTCAACAATGTTGAATAAACGTGCCAACTACTGGTCTCGATTCACCACAGAAAAAACTTGTACTGCCGCTAGTGGAGCTTGGAATAAGCAAGGTTTTTGTGCAGCCTGTCATATAGTCAAACAACGATCCTGGTGCTTGATGGATCAGAGATTTGAATGCGTCGGTGCCTTGCAAGATACGTACTGGCGTCGCGCGGGTCCCTGTCCGGCAGGACAAAAGTGCATCAACAAACGAATATCATATCTCAATTACGGCGAATTTTGGTATGGCTCGTGCGTCTAACAGCCTCATAGAATGCTGGCTCAACTGCAAGATTTCTGCGTGAACGCCATGAAACTGGTCGATCTCAAGTCGTAAAGTGGTCATATACCTCAACCACTTCAGTGGCCACATACCTCGAGTACTTCTTTGATACCACTCTGGCCAATTAAATGGACAGCAATCTGAGTTTATATTGTTATGCGCTATCTATCGTCTTCAGCCTTTCATAGCAAGTTTTTTTTTTGGTTACCCATGTGCTCCTTTCATTCAAGCCACTGCACTGTAGATCAGATTACGGTTCAGACAGATATACAGATCATGCGATAAATACCCCAGAATTGTGCTATCTTTATGAGACTTATGAGTGGCCAGCAGAACATCATGTGCAAGAATTCCTAGGGCAAGCCCATTGAATATGCGGACGCATACAAGTTTTTTCAGATGTTTACTTTGAGGGATGCATAGTCCTGCCGCTCATCAACATCAACGTCTACACTCCCAATCGATTCACTGTTCCTTAGTTTCTTGTTAGTGCTGACAGAGTCATTGGTTGATTACAGGAAGGCATGCGTCTTCTTCGAAGGCATATCCTCGGTATCGGGTATGGGACGTCTATCCCTTGGCAGGCTTGCTGCACAGGCTATCGACCGTTGTGTCTGGCAATCCATGCTCAACACCTCGGCAGCCGTCCCTTGGTACAGGTATCGCAGGAGGGAACCCGGTCTCTGGCTGCTAATCCTGTTTGGCTCGCTGATTAAAAGCCTACCCGCCGTACATCCTTCCAAACGGCTTAAACGACTAGGTTAAAGGCAAATGCACTTGGTCCGAGGCATAAGGAGCCTTAACTTGTCCACGAAAGCTAGCCTTGAGGCCGCTTTGTCACAGGTCCAATTATCTCGGCTGTCACAAACAAAGGTCGCTCACATAATACTGTCCTATAAAAGGCCTAATCAGTTCGCGTCTCCTCTCTCTCTCTCTCTCTTTTCCTCTCCAGGTCTCGTCCTTGGAGACTTCCAAGAGCTCACCTGCACACACCTTGTCATTTCTCAGCAAACATATTAACGCAGAACCGGCGCATGATGATGTGGTCCATGATACCTCTGCTCGTGATCTCCTTCCTGGGCTTAATCCAAGGTGCTCCAACAAGCGGCGATCTTTCCGTTGACGGTTCAAACACGCTTCAACCTGCCCCATTAATGATGGGTAAACGTGCCAATCGATGGTCTCAGTACACCACAAAGGCTACTTGTGTTGCCGCTGGCGGAGCTTGGAACGAGCAAGGGTTCTGCGCAACTTGTCATATCGAGAGAGATCGATCCATATGCCTCGGAAATTATAGAATCGAATGCCTTGGTACCTTGCAAGATGTAGAGTGGCACCGCGCGGGTCCTTGTCCAGCAGGACAGCAGTGCATCAACAAACGTATATCATACAGCAATTACGGCGAATTTTGGTATGGCTCGTGTGTCTAAAGAGCCGTGTAATGAAGGATGATGGCTCAACTGCAAGATTTCTGTGTGAACGCCATGTTTCTGGATGAACCCAACCCGTAAAGTGGTCACATACCTCAATCACTTCTTTGATATCACTGTGGCCAGTACATGAACAGCAATCTTGAATCTCTATTGTTTTGCGCTACCATATCCATTGTCTTCTGCCTTTCGAAGCAATGTTTTTTTTGTTACATATGTGTAGATTGAATTGTGGTTCAGACAGATATACGGATCATGCGGTAAACACTTCTGAATTGTGCTGTCTTTATAGGCTTGTATATCTATTCCTTGTTGCGTTGGTAATCCACAGGGATCACATCAGCGAAATAACCTATCTAGTCCTTTTACCGAGTATACCCCTATTGATTCCTTGTCTTGCGCTGACTCGCGCTCGAGGTCGAGACTCGATGCTTCCATCCCTTAGCATTCGGGACTTTGCGCTGTCCTTGAAGCTTCAAGAACTTGCACTCTAAGCTAACAGCTACCTTCCGAGACTATCGGCTGCCTGAATGCGGTTGTCCTGTACGTACATTTACCAGCCAGAGACTGCAATGCAATTGACATTACCGCGTATGTCAAGACCCCTCATGCGCTGTCTGCGTGGCACCCGGCACACTATCGACCTATGCCTGCGCCCAAGCTAGCCAGGGTACTCTTAGGTACCTCCTGCGGTTTTTTGTGTTTATCTCGCCTGTTGTCGTGATGATATCGGTGATCCGATCGTTGCCCGTGTTTCGCTTCCTGATCAGCTTTATACGCTTTTTGCTCTTTCTCTCCTTGAGCTATAGTATTGGAGTCTGGCTTCTTTGGTAAGATACCGGCGGGTTTGGGTGGTAGTGTACTCGATGTGGGTAGGTTTGACGTCGAAGCTATAGGTGCAGCTTCTTCAGTCGTTTCGCTTGTTGCTTGTCCAGAGGTTTCTGGAACGGGTGTGCCTTCCCCTTCGGATATTGAAGCAGATTGATTCCTCGAAGCGTCGGAAGCTGCCTTTTCAGCTTCGAGCGCTTGCAGCTTAGCTTCTAAAGCCTTGATTTTGCTTTGCGGTCTATAACAATATATCGTACGAATGAGCTTTCATCGATAACTTACGACAGTGTGATCCTGCACTCACGACTCGGTTTTCCCATGCCCTTTGAGCATCGAAAGTGTTGTATGCTTTTGTGCATTATTGCGCCACGCTCCTGAACCACTGCTGCTGGCGTGCTCTGGGGGAGCCTGTCGCACACATGGCATGTTAGTATCGCAGTGCGAAGTGCTATAACGAGATGAAGACACACCTCATTAGCCCGCTTTATTGCAATTTTGCGGCCAAGCAGTAGCTTGCCATCCAGTTCTATCATCGTTTTTAGGGCTTCCTGACGGCACATTGGCATGTAAAGTGTGCGGTGTGTTAGCAGCGCCAGATGCAAGCTGTCAGCGTAAGGGGTAACCTGAAAGCAGACGGACCATACAACTAACCTCTGGTGTGGCATACTCCACAAACGCATACCCTCGAGGCTTGCCTTGTTTCGGACCAGACTTGTGGAAGAGGTAGTCGAACTTGGCTATCTTGCCGTGCTTGCTGAGGAACTTGATGAGGGTGTATTCGTCCAGACTCTCTGCGAGGTTGCCTACGAAGAGGCGTTTGTTGGTAGCGGCCATCTTGAGTGTGCCCTACGCTACTTGCTGGATGCGGTGTTGGTGTATAGGAAAGCCAGAGATGGTGTGGCGGCATACTGCTTTGTTGCCAATTCAGCCACCAGTTCACCTTTCTGAATCCCACCTGCAGGTTGGAGTAGAGCACACGGCATGCTGCAGCCATCGCCAGCTGTAGCCTGGCTCGCTGTCGCGCCCACAAGCTCGACGGTGCCTGGCTCGCCAGCCGACCAGGCCAACAAGCTGCGAGGTGGGTGTCGACGATGATGATGATGCTGGTGGTGAGATGATCAGTGCCGCCGCCTCACACATCGCACAGCAACGCACATACTGCATCTAGCTGACACTCTCGTTCAGGACCATGGCTGCAGACCCAACTCGCCATCGCCTTCGTCGTCGGCATCACCTCGTTCCTCTCGTTCTGCTTTTTTAGGACACGATCAAAGGTTCTCTATATGCCTAGGACCTTGCTTAAAGGCTTCTCACCACACGAAGTCCATTCCAAATCGACCTTCTTTGGATGGATATTGCCGACTCTCCGAACAAGCGAGTTTACAGTCCTGCAGATTGTCGGACTCGATGCTGTCGTGGTGCGTCAGATGTGGCGACACTAACCTCTTGAGCCATCTAATGGTTTTCTAATCTTGCACTCGTAGCTCCTGAATTTCTTCAAAACCTCCTTCTACTTCTTTGGTATCTGTACAGTTCTGGCAGCAGTCGCACTTGTCCCCATTAATTATAGAGAGAATGGCACAAGCGAAGGTGTACCTCCGCCTGCACCGGATCCAGACGAGGACAGTCTCATCCTCAATATGCTTTTGAAATCCGGCAGGGATACTTACCATGGCTCTACCTTGTATCTCACTTCGCGTGAGTACCCTATCAGCAGGCTCCATCCATCATACTGACAAGACCCTCTTTCGTAGACCTGGTTTTCACATATATTTTCTCTATCCTGGCGCTTTTCATGCTATACCGAGCATATCGAGCATTTATCCATACGGTATGTTCTTAGCGGTGCACTGAAATCGTCAAGCTGCTGAATCGAACGACTTCCATTTCCAGCGACAGTTGTTCTCCCTGGATCACGCACTATCGATTCCCGCCAGGACAGTTCTCATTACAAGTCTGCCCCATCATCTTCGGTCTGAGAAAGTCCTCGCTCAATACTGGGAAGATATGGGAATGAAAGTAGAATCAGTCTCCGTCGGTCGCAATGTGGGCAGTTTGCAAAATCTGCTGGAAGACAGGACAAGGAAACTTCTGGCTTTAGAAATAGCGTGGATGAAGTATGTTGGTAATCCAGTATCAAAGGCAGCACTTCAAGCTGGATACGATAGAGATGCGCTCACTCGAGAGATCATCTATGACGAAGATGGAAGACCTGAGGGTGCCGAGCAAGGCTATAACCTCCGCATGAGCGAAGATGACCGTCTCGCAGGTATATCACCTCTTGGCTCCCTCAGCGCCCAAGTTGCAAATGAAGAAGAACAGCAAGATGATCCTGAAGCCCCTCTGACAGGCTCAAAGCAACACTTTGAAATTGCCAACAAACCACGTCCGACACATCGACCCCGCCTGATCACTAATGAGAAGGTGGATTTGCTAGACCATTTAGCAAGGCAATACCGAATTGCAGATGAAGCAGTCACGAGGCGACGTAAAGGCCGTTTCAAACCAGCCAACATTGCATTCGTCACATTCGAAAACATTGGCTCTGCTCAGATTGCAGCGCAAGTGGCGCATTACCCTCAGCCTGATTCCGTCAATACAACTCTAGCACCGGATCCAAGGGATATCTACTGGGGAAATATGCTGCTATCCAATGCATCTCTTCAAGCCAGACATATATTGGTACTGGGTGCTATGCTGCTCTTGCTGTCATTCTGGCTCGTGCCAGTCTCGGCCCTAGCTCGGTTGCTGAATTACGATGCTATCAAGAAATATTTGCCATGGCTTACTAAGATTTTGGATAAGAGGTACTTTTCGACTGTTTCCTCGAATAGTGAAAAAGCACCACCTTGACGATTTGAATCTTGACAGTCCTCGTCTCCGCGTGTTTGTGCAGAATACATTGCCTACGACGGCCCTCATCAGCTTCAACGCATTACTACCTTTCCTTCTAGAATGGCTTTGCATACTGGAAGGCTTTCGGTCACGCAGCGAGATCGAATACAGTCTGCTTAAGAAATACCATATCTTCCTCCTTATCAATGTCGTATTCGTGTTTATCGCTGTTTCGACTTGGGATCTCGCCAAGGAATTCGCAAATGAGCCCATGAAGCTCGTTAACAAGCTAGCACTGTCACTACCTGGTGCTAAAAATTTCTTCCTTTCATACGTTATTCTGCAAGGTATTGGTATCATGCCTCTGCAGCTGGTTCAATTGGCTGTAATACTGCCCAGATGGTTCTATCGTCTAGTCTGGACGCGCACGCCAAGAGGTATGGAACCGAATATTACTAAAAAAAATAGCTGGCGCTAATGGTTTTTTTGTAGATTTCGCGGAATTGAACACGCCTCCTGTCATCAGTCTCGGAACAATCTATCCCCAAGCGCTCCTGATTTTCCTCATCTGCTTGACATATTCAGTCATCACTCCGTTGATCCTCTTATTTGGAACGATATACTTTGGTATGGGTTACCTCGTGTATAAAGTGAGTATATGGGTGTCCTTAATTGAAGGGCGATAGGGCCTAAATCGCGTTGCACCATAGTATAAACTGCTCTTCGTTTACTTCCGACCCTATGAGTCGCGAGGACAAGCATGGCCTATATCGTTCGTCCGCATGTGCTGGGGCCTGATTATGTGAGTTTAACCAGAGATTCTTCTCATACACGAATGATTGACGAGGCCGAATTCGCGCGTAGTTTCCAGCTGTTCATGACTGGTCTTTTCGCCCTTCGGGAAGCTGCTCTTCTGACGCTTCTCATGATCCCTCTCCTTCTTTTCACTCTCTACGTCGCTTGGACTTTACATACTCGCTTTCATCCATTGGCAACTTATGTCAACCTCGCACAGGCTGCTGAAGTTAAGCGTACACAGGAAAACGGCACTACCTATGAAGCTGGTGCACTAGCCAGCGATGTTGAACGCCTCAGAAAAGGACATCCCGTCACAATGAGTCAGAGCGCTCTCAATCGAGGACGATACAGATCCAAGGATGAGAGGGACGATGGATTGTATGTGGTCAAGCAAGATTCTAAGACGGACTACATACAACCACCTATGTCGCAGTCGTTTTATGGTGTCTTGAGGTGAGCAGGACATCTCCTCTTCATTCAGCAACATGCTAATACTTTCACGGCTCCTCAGCAACGACAGGAAGAGATATAACCATCCAGCTATTAGCGGCAGGTTGCCACTGCCCTGGCTACCTGCCGGAAAGAACGATTATTTACAATCGGTCCATTCCATCCTGCCTTCGTCAAGTGATATTGAAAATGTCCAATCCGATCTCGATATAGACCTCTCGTCCTCTGGAGCAGTGCTCATCGATATTAGACGGCGATTTACAGATTTCCGCAACATGACAAAACGACTGGCAGTTAAAACAGCTGGTGGACAGCTTCCTCCCTCTTCTTCAGAAGCCACGGCTTCTGGCTCGCACGGGCGATCCAGAAAACGTAGAGATCGATCAGGAAGCGACTGTGCCGACCCTGCATTCCATAACGATAGTGCTATGCAAAATACAGCATCTATCTGGGGAGCATCTACGAATTTACTCTCGAAAAGTCCCACGAGTACAATGGGTAGAAGTCGGAATGGCGAAGATGACTCTTCAGAGGATGATGATGACGATGAAGCCGCTCAGAGAGATAGATATACATATTACCCACATAAGAGGAGTGGCAGCACGGGTAGTAATGCTTCAGCTGACATGCACGAAGATGAGGAATCTGATAACTGAAGGAGGAAATTGGGGAGGCAGGAAATTAGTCAAAGATTGTACGCTTCAAAGGACCTTTCGTTGTTGGACTAGGGTCGTGTTCTTGTATTTCTAAGGCTGTCTGCTGAACAAGGTCGAATATCATGTATTACAAGCAAGTTGAGTTTCTAGCAGCCTCTGGCCGAACCGATGCAGCCGTGATCGGTGACAGTTTCCTACAACGTCAACATCGACATCGCTTCGACAGCTTGTACAAGTCTACGCAGCTGCAAGTGTATGCGTCGATATGAGCAAGGCTAAAGTACACGACGCTCTGAAATGGTGTCATACATGCGGAAGGAGCTTCAATTGGCGACCGAGTATGTCTCTAGACTGGGAGAATGTGAAATACTGTTCCAAGACGTGTAGAAGCAAGAAACCGCATTCAAATCGAATAGATCAAAAGATTGAACGTTCTTTTCTATTCTTACTGAATGAACATCATTTAGATCCTATAATTGAGAAGAGGAAAATAACCTGTGAACAAGTACAAGATCACGATGGTGGCGAAAGGAGTGTCAACTCAAGTACTGGTAGTATTTGGAGGGAAAGATATAGAAGAGCAGCTAGAAGATTAGCTAATGTACAAATGATATGTGATATTGAACATTCTGAAAAAAATAATAATAGTAATTGGTTAATTGGTGATGGAAAAGGAATAATGAGGGTATGGATTAAAGATGGAATGCTTGATGAAGCTAGAAATCGTCTCAAGGACCTTACTATTATGTTGAAGACGGAAGAGTAAGTATTATGTGCATTATCAATTGGTATAATTGACTGTCGCTCGTTGTACTGAACTTGTTTTATGTTTTTAGTGACTTTGCACCGTAATCGCAAGGGTTATTGACATCGTCTCCGGATCCACGTGTTTCAACACCCTTCAGCTCGAGTAATGTTCAAGCTTGAAAACGACGCAGTCCAGGCAATCTGCAGGGAATTGCATAGCAAACAAGCAAAGAAAATGCAAAACATTTGTAGATTGAGTTGATGCTCCCTTTAGCAAGGCTAAGAGGGATTTCCTATTCATTGATCCATTTCAATTCAAGTCAAATCTCAAGCACATCTACCCTTAAGTTTATTGGTAACACTATTAAAATGAAAAATGCTAAAATTTGAAATGAAAAGTTTAGCAATCTCAATGCCAAGTGATACCAAAAGGTAGGAATTCTAAAGAATGAGAAAATAGAAGCTCGTAGAGGAGGGAAAAAAGAGGTGAAAAGAATAGTATGAGAAGTATTCCTGCAGGTAGCTAATACTGAAAGCCAGTAATGCTAAATGACACAACTCATCCTGTAATAGGTGATTTGGAAAGAGGATCTCCTATCTCGCATTCTTTTTTGATGCGAGTTTTTTTTGTGATGGTCACGAGGGGATAGAAACGACAAGATGCATTTGGAAAAGTGTATACTGAATGCGATCTAAAGCTATTAGGAGAGGAGAAGAACCTTGTAACCAATTGAAGATGTGAGGTAAGTCTATATAATGAGGGAAGACTACGAGCTTTGTGACTGAAAATCTTGATAGATCAATTTCAGGTTTGGATCCCTTGGCCATATTTGCTAGAGGGGAAGCATCTTTTTCGACAATCCGTCTAAGGTGTAGACGTATGCCGTATGGAGGGTTGGTGACGAGGGTTTTGACGAGGTGAACCGGTAAAAAACAAATGTAGACAGGTATGCATAGAGTTGGTCCAGTAAAGCGGTAACAATGATAATATGACAATGGCTTGGAAACGAAATCGTTGTATCAAAGCGTGTCAAATTTACTTGCCCTGTATATCACAACGCAAAAGATAGTCAGTAAAACTCGAACTTAAGATCCAACGGCAATGCGCGGATAACATGCAGTCCAATGAAAGAGATGACTTACACCTTGAGGAGCTTCCTTGGCAGCCAAAGCGTGCTCTTCACCCATAGCAGAAACGACAGTAACTAGAACTTCCTTTCCATCATCGAAAAGCTGTTGGATCTGGTCACCGATTTCACCCTCTGGAACCTTGACATCGTCCTTAGCAGCACCAGTCTGATCAATCAAGTTCAAGAAGCCATCATCAATGTTGAGGAGGGTGTATTCGTTTCTGACAATGTTAGGGACATCCATGTTGTGAGTGGAGGGAGAGAGATCTTCCATCTTCTTTCCGTTGAAGATCTAATGGAGGAGAACAAGCAGAAAACAGACCAAAAAGTCAGCTACTGGATAGATAGATAGATAGAACGAGACTAGGAAACTTTCTTGCTGCAACGGGGAAAAAGTTTGCAGCAAGTGTGATAGGAAGCCGATAACTCACATCAACAGCGACGAGATGGACCTTGGCGTGTCCGTGCTTTCCGGTCTTGGAGGTAGACATGTCGACGATCTATTGCAAGTTCCCAAACCCAAATCAGACTTTTTACGCGCCAATGAAGGAACTTCCGTCTAAGCTCACCTTGCATGGTCTGCCCTTGATGACGACGTGACCGTTCTTTCGTAGAGCAGAGCACTGGATGTATGCAACACGTTGTCAGCTTTCCCAAGTACTCTAGCCTGGGTTTTCTGGTTGCCCTGTCCTGCTCCTGCTCATCCCGCCAGCCTGCCCAGCCTGCCAATGCGCAGGAAGCTTTCTTCTACATGACTTGCTGCTCGTTTGCTATATGAGATGCTATAGGCTTGCAGTTTCTATAAAGTTCTAGGACTAGTTTGCTTCAAGGTAGACAAGGAAAGTCTTTCATGTTCGACGACCTCGATTGCCACGCTTTTGGTTGGACGGATAGCTCCGGCCCTACCGAGGCTTGCTGAGTAGGCAGAGGATTCCCAGTCTTGTCGAGCTTTTCCAGCTGATTGCTTTTTAATGCTACTACGCTTGACGTTCCATCTCTTGCCCAAGATACAAAAATTCTGGCTGAATAAAGCTTTTGCTGTTGCGGACAGGCAGGCAGGCAGGCAGGATTTTGAAGGCAAGAGTGGTGGGTACTAACCTGGGTTGGGAAGGTGAGCGAGGCACCAGCAGATGCGCCCTAACAACACAACGAGGGAATGAGTTAGTATTGCTGTATAATAAGTACATTATCTCCATTCCACCCACCTCGAAAGTCTGGGAAGCAGCCTCTTCAGCCATTGTAGATTGTGTGGAGTTGGAAAAAAGTGAGGGAGAGCTGGAGAGTGGATTAAACGAGTTAGGAACGAGCAGGCGAACGGACGGTGTAAGATGATGTAGCCCACTCTGATGAGATAGTCTAGTGCAGGCAAGTGCTGGTGTGGATAAAAGAGAGAGTTGTGGTGGGTGTCTCGAATTGACGAGTGTAGGCCTGGATTGGCCTGAGAGCCGCCGACGAGGAAGGCTCGGAGGGGGCTGTAGGGTGGGCTATTTTACTTTCTAATGTCTGGTTGTAATGCATTAGTCGAAAGAGTAGTCTGTGATCGAATTTTGAGAGTGATCGTAGTGAGGGTGGTTAGTAGCTATTACAAAAACTAGTCAATGAGGGTAAGCTGCATTAACATTTACTTACAACCTCGTTATTAATTACCTCTAGTGTTACTATTACCCGTCATTTCCACCAGCCCACCCTGCTGCAAGGATTCCAGCTTGTGATCCATCCATCCACCTATCGACACTTTCTTCATGACCACACCCATCATCCATCATGCCGCAGACATCCTAGTACAATCAGGCAAGCAAGCACAATACTCCCGCCATCATGGCATTCCCAGACCACCTCCTCACCCTCGCAACTCTGCGTCTCCTCACATTGACGCCTCTCGCTGCAACCTACACACCGAGCACGAACACCTCTTCTTCTACTACTTCTGCAATTCATCACCACCATCCTCCACAAGACCGCTTCCATTCAGTCCGCTCTCGTCCCTTGCATATACTCACTGAACTCACAGCAGCGTACATCCAGCTACTAGGCAGTGCAGCAAAGAATCATGCAGAACAAGCGGGGAGATCTTCGGCTAATGCCCTGGATGCAAGAGAAGCTGTTGCTGATTATGGTGGAGCAGTAGAGGAGATTGACGAGTGGGCAAGAGAGTGTCAACTGGATAGAGGCATACTTTCCTCGAATGACGCTTTGCTCAATGACGCTGCTGGTGCTGCGGCTGCTGGAGTAGAAGGAGAGAGAGCCGAAGCGACCGATCTGGGTGCTCTGTTGAAGGGTGGGCATTCAGTCATACTCTTCATATCTTTCTTTCTTACTGATCTTGTTATACCTGACTAGACACCTATTCCAATCAAGCTTATCGTCGACCCACCAAAGTCATCGAGTATGCACCTCTGACAGACCGAGAAGCTGCAATCGTAGACGCAGTCCAGCAGAACCAATCCCTCCTGCCATTCCTTCCCTATGATCTTCAGCAGCGAGTCCAGCAAGGTCAAGACGATACCATATCCGACGAAGAAGACCATGCGCCTTCCCCTGCTTCATCTTCTCGAGGTCTATCCCAACCTCCCCCATCCTACCAAGAAGCAACAGCTAATACGGCGCTATCTCAACGCAAGCGAGAAAAATTGCGTGCTCAAGATGATGACTACAACGATCATGGAGAAAACAAAGAGAACGACGATCCGTTATCATTCCTCCCACCTTTCCCTGATCTAGACGCTACGCATGCATCTCTGCAGACTATAGTAGAAGATGAGACTGGACGTATCGTGAAACGGGCAAGGAGGGCACTAGACGCGAATTCAAATATGGCCAATCTCAGTCAAGCCAGAAAGAACGCTTCAATAGCTTGGCTAAGAGCTGTACCGTATGAGACTTCTTCTTTGGCCGAGTATGAAGGTGGCAAATTTAGCATCCCAAGCATAAAGGACGAGGCTACATCTCATCGTGCAGGACGGAATGGCGAATTGGTGGAAGGAGACGGACAAATACAGGATGAAGATGACGAGTCATTCAATGCGTCGTCTCTACCTTATTTCCTTGAGACCTTCAATTGGGTATCTTTAGATTATGAACAGCAAGGAGATCAAGCACTTCTCCCATTACGGCATAACAATAAGCGAAAAAGAGCAGCTACTGCTATTCAATCTAATATACTCAATCCGTCTGATGATTCATTATCAGGAAGTATACCAGCTTTACCACCTAGATATGGTAAAAAACAAGCAGGATGGATACCATATCCACCAATTAATCCAGATATTTCAGATTCAACAGAACCAGGAGGAAAAGCAATAAAACCATTACCAAATCAATTAAATCCTTTTACAACAAATTTACCAAATTCAATTACAGAAACAATACCAAATTTAATTCTACCACATTCAAATAATAAATTATTATTATCAACTTCTATGCATCCAAGATATTCTTTAATTATAAATTCCATTAAAACTTTATTAGATTCTAATTTACCTTTTTTATTTAATAGAACTACTAGAATGGGTCCTCCTGGTCCTTTATTAGAAAATGGTTCAAATGGTAATTATTTAATTGAAGCAGAAAAACCTATTATACCGGGTTGGCCTGCTGATGCTTTACCTAGAATGATGGGTTGGAATTTTGATTGGGAAATTGGTAATGAATTAGAAGATGGTATTAACGAACGTAAAAATGCTGGTATTCAGGATTTTGGTGATCATCCTTCATCTTCTTCTTCTGCCGGAAACGATGCAACAGCAGGAGCATCCACTTCCTCAACCCCTCATAATACATACACAAATGGCAATAATTCAAATACGAATAAAGAAGAATATACTGGACCTAGCTTTCCTGCTTTACCAACTAGACCGATATATGATCCACAACAAGCAATACAACAAAGAGAACGAGAAGAAGCTGAATTTCAATTTCAAGAAGTTGAGGAAAACAAAGAAATTGAGGCGAGTGCTGCTCTCGATGCTATTCGATTACAGCAGGAGCAGGAGGCACAAGCTCATGCTCAGGAGGAAGCTAGACTCGCTGCTGCTGTTGCCGCTGCTACTGCTCAACGGGAAGAAGCTGAGAATAAACAGAGAGAAGCAGCATTAATCCAGAAGGAACAAACTGAACCTGAGACATCAGCTGCTATAAACGATAGACCGAAAGCATTACCTAAACTTTCGTTCTCTCTCAAATTGGGTAATTCAACTACTTCATTAACGCCCGCAGTCCTGCCATCAACAACAGCCTCGTCTCTAGATGCGTCCAATGCGTCAATACCCAGCGAAGGTTCCAATCCTGCTGTAATGCCACAGGAAGTCGCATCTTCTTCTCTTCCAGAGGACACACAGGTTCTAGATCAGCAAGGCTCTACCCTGCATTCAGAAAGCACAGACAATCTCTCGCAAAGTGGAAATACAATGTGGACACCTGGTATATCTGTAGAGCAGGATTATAGAATGCCTGCTGCAGATATCACCTCGCTGTCACAGCCTCCGATTCTATTACCAGACGACCCGACGCCTGTGGAATCGGATTCTCCATCTGTGGCAGTAGCTGAACCTACAGCTCCTACTGCACAACTTTCTTCAACGCCTGCAGCGCCTCTGCAATCTGTATATTCGCCGGTAGCATTCGGAACGGCTGATACCTTCAGTATCGCGGAAGCAAGCCAACCTGAACCCAACTCCGGCCATGTAGTGGAATCTGCCGAGGGCGACGCGGAAGGCGAGGAAGATGCAGAGAACGAAGAGGATGAGGAGGACGAGGAGGATGATTTGTTTGATGAGGTTGAAGTTGTCAATGCAGGTGAAGAGAATGGGTCACTACAGCCTGATTTCAGGGCTAATGGCGACAAGAACGCCGGGGACAGTGGAATGCATGTAGAAGTAGAGGAGATGGACATGTAGCTGAGATAACGCTGTATCAATAACAGATAAGGCTAAGAGTATGTCTGCGGTGGTTGTGTCCTGCTCAATGCTTACCCTCCTGCCTGTACTTCAAGTCACGTTTTTGCTATTGCTGCCCTTCCCTCTGCATCAACTCGCCCGGCGATGCGCTGAGAGCGAGAAGGAAGCGAGCACGATGAATCGCAGCTGGTTCCGACTGCCATTCGGAGGAGGAGGAGGGAACAGCCAGCAGCAGGACGAAGAGGACGAAGTCGAGCTCTCGCATGATTCGGGAGAGTTGCTGCCGGCGTTGAATCGACAGCAGCGAAACCACAGCAGCAGCAGTCGCCGGAGCAAGCTGAGCAACAGCAGCGGTGGTGGTGGAGGTGCCAGTCACAGCAGACGAGAGTACATCAAGCACAGCATCAGTGGGCCATGTGCGTTGCTCCTCATTCTAACTGGTATAGCAAGCTGTCGAAAGCTGACTTTGTTGTTTACTCTTCGATCACCCACCCGCTATACCGCGACTACTATTTCGACGGGACATGGACGCATACTGGACGCTATTGTAGACCCATCTCCTCTGGCCACCACGAGCGATACTGCCAGCTATGCCACTGCTCATGCTTCGAGCGCGACTTCTGGATGCAGTACAGCTGGAAGCTCACATCTCGATCACCACTACCAAGAACAACAACATGAGGGAGAGAGTAGACGACAACAGCACGAACATGCTCATACTGCCTCACTCCACTCCATATCGTCTATCCGTACAACTCACTTCAATGCTAGGTCAGCTCACTTCGACCGACTTCAGCGCAGTACCACGCCCGATGGAAGCTTGGAAGTATCCCCCTCGAAAACACCCCTCAGAGATAGGTTGAATAGATTGAGTATAGCAAGTACAGCAAGTGGAATGGTCAATTTCGACGACGAAGATAGAGAGGAGGCTGAGCGTAGATGGCTTGAAGAGGAAGAAGATCAACAAGCTGCAAGTCGCCCGTCGAGTATAGGTGGTAACAGTCTTGGTGAATCACCACTCGCTCAAGTTCAGGAAGTAGATGAAGAGGATGATGATAAACTCCTATCTGCATCTTCTGAAGACGAGATGGGTTCAGAAGAAGAAGAAGAAAGAGATTTTCAACGGACATCCCACATGACGCCATCTCGAAGCTCGACTTCTATCAAGTCGATATTAAAGAAAAGCATAGCGTCTGCTGAAGGTATCGCAGTTTCGAATGTCTCAGTGCATGCTACTGCAACGCCACATCGAACAGTCACTTGGTCCCCTTCCACACTACCACCCGCCAAATCACCACCAATCATTGATGTTTCTCCTGAACATCCACGCGGTCCATTAGCAGCAGCAGAAGCGTACTTACTTAATCTAGGTCAACGACAACAGGATGAATATTACCAAGGTTTTGATTCACCATATCGACAGGTACCCTCGAATCGAGCAGATGAGTCTATCATTTCAAGTGAAGATTCAGCTATGGAGATTGAAGAAGCTTTATTGTCAAGAAGTAGTACCTCTATATCACCTCATAACCTTTCTGCTGCTTCTGACTTGAATGCCGAAGAATCGACAGATTCATTGAAATTGCAAGGATCAAGCAGTAATAAGGGAACTGCCTTCATGGACAGACTTAAGGGTCTTATTCCAAGTCCTGAGAGCTCGTTCGAAGGTACACAATATGCTCATAGGGGACAGCCTGACAAAGCGGTCAAAGACCATAATGATAAAGCTGTTGATCCATCAATGTCAAACATCCTCGATACATCAGCTCCAATGCATTCCGTGTCACAAGACGTGACAGTCAATGATGCTCATGCGAATAATACCACACTTCGCCAAACGACTGGACCCAAACCTTTTCTGCTACGTCAATCAGTCATTATGGAAGAACCGTCTATCCTTGATGAGTCTGTCAATCCCCAAGAGCCGCAGAGGAAGGCCTCTACTAGTCTTTTGTCCTCGCCTGATAGGTCCACCACTACGACGGTGTTGGGTGGACAATCTTTTGTCATTGCGCTACAGCAGTCTTCGCCTGCCGGTGCCACCCTGACGCCAGTTAAAGAGACGCAGATGGCTTCAGGAAAACAGAACGAAAGTGCTCTAGCTGGCGACAAGACTGAGGAGGCAGAGATTTTCGCAACTCCTGCGGATGAAGCTGCAGATGCAGGTGGAGACTCACCTCGAATAGTGGAACTGGATCAAGGAATAGAGGAGGATGAGCTCGAAGTACCTGATGCCTCTCCTTCTCCTTCTTTACGTGCTTTACCCACTATCACTCCTTCTTCATCATCTTCCTCAATTATCAAAGTCAAGCCTGAATCACCGTTCACAAGTTTGGTCAATCATCTCCTTAGCACACAAGATGAGTTGTTATCGCACCGAGCAGACCAGAAAACAATGCTACTTTCATTAGTGTCTAATCTTCGAGGTGAATTAGCTTCTAGAGATCGTCAATTGGATATATTAGAATCATCAAAGAAAACTTTAGAACGTAATTTACGTAAAGAAAAAGAAGAAAGAGAAAAAGATAAATTACAAACTAAAGAAAAAATCTCAAATGCATTTAAAGAAGTTGATGATACTAAAAATAAATTAATAATTGAAATTAAAAGACGTGATGATGCTTTTAGAGAAGAAATATTGCATGAAAAGACAAAACGTGATTTACTCGAAAAACAGTTAGAATCTTTACGACGTAATAATAATAATGATGGATCTTCTGAGGAAATTGAATATTTGAGAAATCAATTACAAGATGCTCGTGAGGCTTTAGATGAGGAAAGAGTATCTTCGGAACATACTATACAGGAATTAGCGAGGACTACCGCTTTACTTGAAGATAGCAATTCGGAAAGAAGGGCTACTGAAAAACGCCTTGAAACTTCGGAAAAAGCTCAGGAGGATGCTCATGCGCGTGTCGATGTGCTGTCTGAAGAATGTAACAAACTTCGCAAACAGTCAGCCGCAGTTGAGAAGCAGCTAGCTAAATCATCAGCGGATTTCGAGTACCAAATGACCTCTTTACGCACCAAGATCAACCAAACCGAGTCTGCAAATGCCAAGCTCAAGAGGGAACTGGAAGATATTTCTCATGCGCTACATCATGAAAGACTCGAACAAACTCGCCAGTACGATATGAGCGCATCACTTCAAGAAAGTCTACGCATCGATAATGAAAGACTTGCTCACTCTGTGGCTAAGTTGGAGAGAAGTAAAGAGCACAGCTTCCAGCAATTACAGGTCATCAAGAAAGATACAGCTGCTGTACTTGCTCAGAAAGAAGAGCGGCTAGCACAGCTTGAAGCTGAGATATTGAAACGCTCTCTAGACCGACGAGCACAGCTTTCTCAATCTAATGCCAACAACGACCAGTGCACAACGTGTAAAGAAGCAAGTGAGAGAAATGGCTTCTTAGAGTCGGAAGTTGTCAGGTTGAGGGAAATAGTTGGTAAAATGAGAATGGAATCTGCAGATCGTGAAGTTAAGATTGCAAGGCTAGTTAAGACAAGAGAACAATTGAAGGAAGATATAGATGGTTTGAACATCGCTCTTGAAGCTAAACAAATGGAACTTTCTATGCTTAAAAGGGAATCTCATAGGTTGTCAGCAGGTAATGGTGAATATACTATTTCTAATACTCAAGCTGGAGGCGTCTCGATGGTTGGAATGACTACTTCTACCACTCGACCTCATTCTCGTATCTTGAAAGGAAGGCCTTCTTCGGTACATGATACAACACAAGGAGTCGAAGGAGGATCAACTACTTTTACTGCTGAGCAGAGGAGGAGATCATTGAGAGCAAGATCGTCTGTTGTCAATCCTGGAAAGCGAATCTCAATTCATAGAGGCAGTGTTGACACACCAGGCGTCCTCTCAAGTATCAACGCTAATTCTGCAAGTGGAAATATCCTGAACTCTACCCTTATGACATCAAGACGTACCTCTTCAAAAGATCTCAACGCAACTGACGCGAGACATGAAAAAGCGCTGGAAGCTGCTTCATTAGTCAAGTCCGCTACTCTGGCAACGAAACCCTCGTCTGATAAAGTTGCGGACAAGGAAAATATGGTGATCTCTAACGCAGGAGATAAAGCACAGCAGCGGGTCCGGGATCTACCTTCTGCACCTTCACATCCTATAGTCCATGCTCAGCAACAGGTAGAATCCAGGAAAAGAGGCAATAGTCTTGTGATACCCGTTGAAGCGTAGTCTTAGCTTGCACGCTTGCACGGTATAGTAAACTCTGCTCCCTGGCCGTGTTTTCACATTTTTCTTCGATCTTCCTTAAGCGCAACCCCGTTCTATAATCTTTCTTTGTATATACCCTTGATAGCAGTATGACCAATGAACTGCTTTCACTGTTGAATACTTTGTTTCCCGTCTTGTTGTTGTATGGATCAAAAACGGTATCTAGGGCAAACTGCTGCGGGTCGAAGTAGCAATGTGAACGATGTCGAAACGTTTTGTTTCGATGACCTTCCCAAAATTTCAAATCGTCCGTGGCCATGCTCATGGCACAATCTGGCACGCACTTTGGCAGTGAAGCCTGCTGAGTAGAACTCCAGCGCCTTTTCTTTGGGGATAAGGGATTGCCCGTTCGTAAGCTAAGTGTACATATTAAGCGTTCTATGTATCGTAAATATGGTTTGCTAGCGGGAGTAAGAAACCGCTGAATGGGACAAATGTTACCGTGAACCCTTGTTGGAAGGTTCCTCTTCCCTCCCCGGTCCGCTTGATGCATACAAAGGTGAATCATTGCTTGCATCTTCATGCTCGCCTTCCCAAAGTACATCCCCATTCGGGCCTCCATTACTCGCCAAGCTGGAATTACGAAGATGTGAGTATGCATATCCATTTTGATTTGCTGCTCGACGGGTTGCATTCGGTCCTGCTGCTGAGGGTACCTTGGCTGCTGCCTGTGCTTGTTGCGATTGCACCAGTGCTCTGAATGTACCTCGTCGGAGATGGATGGCGTAGGAGTATAGTACAGCAATGAAGTAGATCTAGATGAGGGTGAGAGGAAGTAGTGTTCCTTATGTCAATAGTGGTATTTCAGGAACAATGGATCAATAGGATCACCCACCTTGATGAGCCAGCCGAGGACAATGACCGTAGTTGAGAAGCCCTTCTCGTCATTCCATACCTGTAGAGCCAGTCTTGCCCTCTCTGCATCGTCCACCTGGCCATTGCCGGCAGCTAGACCAGCTTCGAGGATTGCCTTCTGAGCATCGGAGTTTGCGACACGTCTGCCGTCGTGAGGAGTATAGCTGTACCATGTGACGCCGAAGAAGACGATGTAGAGGGTGGATATGAAATGGTCTATGAGGTAGAAGTGCGCGTATGTCAATATCTTGCTTGGGTTTTCCTGTGTTGTTTCGTACAGGTTGATGATCGGAGTTTTGTGTATATAAAAAGAGAGAATCTTTAGCATGCAGGATATCATAGCAAGCAGGATGGGACCCACATCGCCAATCTGCTTGGCACCCCATGAGAACAAGGCGATGCTTGCTACAGAGTAGATGTACATTGACAGCTGGGCGAGAGTGCCTCCAGTGAACACTGCGAGTAGGCCGTAGAAGCCAGCGACTTTGTTGAGTATTGCGAACCAGGTGATGATCTCTGAGCCTAGCTTGAGGTCGAAGAGGGTGAAGAAGAACGAGTGGAGGGGCAGCATGGATGAGAGCTGCTTTGAGATGGCCATTATTGCTTGTATGGTCGATCTACTGTAGTAGCTTGCAAGTGTTATCGAAGGAGAGGCATTGACTGGATGCGCTTGTTGAGGGAGAGTGACTATTGGGAGCAGGTATGCTGATCCATCTAACAATCACTCAGCCATGCACGAACGTATGATGAATACCAATAATCAGTATAAATGCAATCCCAAGTCTATAAGTCCAACTTACATCCTGTCCAACTTACAAGGCAATCGACATATTATACAGGCATTATCAGCCACACCTGGGACACAAAGCACAGAAGAGCATGAGATTATGACAGTCAAGACACGATGAGCGACTCTGCCGCTGCTGGTGAGCCTGCAGGCGTCCAAGGGCAGCCTGCAGCAGCTCCAGCCTCATCCTCAGCATCCGTCAGCTACAAGCGCAAGAGAAGCAGCAAGGCGTGTAAGAACAACATGTTCGCATGAGCGATGTACTCGACTGACGTGCTACGTAACACAATGCCATACATCAGGCTTCGTATGCAGGTGCGTCTCTCGTCTCGCTTCACACTCTATCGCCTGCAGACTCACCTACCTGTCTGCATAACCATCTTCACACCAAACACACACACTTATGGTCGAACTATGCAATTGTTTTGCGATGAAATACAAATGATCACAGGCAAAAGAAAGTCAGATGCTCAGGCACTGAGCCTTGTCGGTAAGCTTTTAGCACTCTTCCTTGCTTCTATCGTCGTCCGGACTTCAAACCCGATAAGACCGGCCGCAGCTTTGTGGCTGTCTATCCGCCACCATCTTGGACACAAGCGACATTGACTTACGACCTGCTGTTCCCACCATCCCTCAAGGCACTGCATCGAGTTTGGCGAGAATGTAGGATATACCTCGGGTTCTAATCCGAATCCACAAACACTGAAGCCTTGTTCACCGCCGCAGTGCACATTCGAAGAAGCTTCAGTACAGCCCACAAAGAGTCTATCTGAACTTCAACTACGTATAATTCGACTAGAGACATACATTGTTCACTTCACTGGAGAAGAGCTACAACCTCTAGCCAACTTTCGCGGACTCGACTCTGAAGATGGTAGTAATGGGAATGGCAGTAGTATCTGGAACACTATCACTGCGAGTCGCAAGAGACAGAGACAGGACGAAGTTTCAGAGCCTGAAATGAATGAGGCTTCGTTTGCTGCAGTATCGGGGTCTAAAGCACCCTGCGAGCCATCACAGGTTGAATCCCAGCAGTCAGCCGCATCGCTGTCGGGCTCTCAAGCCCAGACTACAGCACATGAGCAGTCGGCATCGCAAAACCCGGAGAGAGCGGAAAGCACTACAACGCACGCTTACCTTGATGAAGCTAGATATCTGCAAGATATGACTAGTAATCACGATACCTCCCTTCCGAGAGATCATGGTGCAAAGCAAAGGACGCTGTACCATCCCTTTACATCGAGGATTAGAGCTACTGCTAGAGACATACCGCCTGAAGAAATGTTTTCGACCGACGATGACGACGCAGCTGCTCAGGGGGATCAACAAGCACGAAGGGAAGTTTCAATGGGTTATGATGGTCCAGATCTGCCTTCGGATAACCGAGGTCTAGATGACAACGCACCGCGTTCACCACCTTTATCCTCGCAAAGAGGTTTCGCACCAGAATCAAGTCATACATTCACACCATCAGCATCAATATCAGGAACATTGCCAAGTTCTTCAATTATGAAAAGGACAGGATCAGCGTCATCAGCACCAGCTGCATTAGGTCCAACAACAGCAAAAATCTCATCAAGTAATGTATCAGATTTTAGAATTGATAAAAAAGGAAATTTAAGATATTTAGGTTCAGCTTCTACTTCTGCTGTTGTTGCTGAATTAGCTGATAGACAAAGATGGGATGTTGAATCTCCTGCTATTATACTTAACGCTCAAGATGCTGCTGCTGCTGCTAGAAGGAAAAGTGGGACTAGACCTGTTGGGAATAATTATAACAATAATAATAACGGAGCGAATGGTTATGGAAATATAGCATCCTCTTCCTCGTCAACTACATCATTGGCACCTGTGGAAGAATTGGATGATACCTCTACAGAAAACGCTCCAGACATGACCTCAAATCGAGGATTCGCTCGTCCACCAATGAGACCTAAACCTTGGGAAATATTCTCGAATCTTGGTCTTACCGTGGCCGGTGCTCTACCGCCTGTTGAAGAAATAGCTTTACCTCCTGAAGATCTGGCCAAAAGCCTGATCGACGGCTTCTTTGAACATATACATCCTTTGTGAGTGCATAGAAGTTTGCTGGGCAGCTATGGGCCATCTGACCATGACAACTTTGTGAAATTGTAGGTTCCCCGTTCTTCATCGGATGGCTCTCGTCAGAGATATGAACACAGTCTATGCTCTTCGTGCAAAGGGAGAAATGAGAAAAGCAGATCCACCTTTCCTCACTCTATTATTTGCTGTCTTCGCTTGTGGTGCTTTGGTCTCTGATGATCCGAGGGTTTACGAAGAAGGTGGCTATAGTGATGATGCTAAAACGTATCCCGTAGAACAGGGACCTCTTGATCCATTCGCACAATGGCAGAATGATCTTTTGGGTGCGAGAAGTGATACTGCTTCCCAAGGACAAGCTAGGACTTCAACTTATAACTTTGGCCGGTCGGACGCTGCAAGGAGACAAGGTGTCAGAAGAGCTGGTCATCGCTATTATGCTCAAGTTAACATCTTGATACTACATTCTCTCTTTCAACCGAGTGTTGATCAAGCAGTATTGTATGGCTTGATGAGGTACGCTTTCATGAAATTGCCTTTTGCCATCAAATATGCTGACTAACTCATGCTTATGTAATGCAGCTACTATCACGTCAGTAGTAATGCTGCTGCTAGAGCTTGGCTGCTTTCTGGTCAGGCATTACGTCTAGCCATCGTAAGAATCATTTATTCGGGTTTTCTGAGAGTACAAGTTGATTTTTTGCGCATGCTTCGATAGGAACTTGGCCTTCATCGATCATCAGCCAATTTCAAGCCATACGTGCGCGAGAGAAGAAGAAGAGTTTTTTGGGCTCTATTTTCGTTGGAATCGTTGCTTGCCAATAATTTGGGAAGGCCTTCCAGTATTCCCCTATACGAGATCGACCAGGAAAAGCCCGAGAATATTTGCTTGGATGACTTACTGCCGACCGTGAATACATATGGTCCACCTCGTAAAGGGTAAGTCGGTGAACTCCGTCATGAGCTCCCCTTGCTGACGACCCTCCGAACCAATCCTAGGGAAATCGCTGGCTTTTTACATCTCGTCAAATTGCACTGGATCTTGGCTGAAACGTTACGCACAATCTCTCGCCATCAGAGGCATACAAGGCCTATTAGTGCTGCTGAACTGCAGAAGCGACTTCTTAAGTATGAAATGGACGTCAAGGACTGGTTCTGTAGCTTCCCACCGGAATATACTTTCAAGCGTGGTACAGCGTCATATGGGGGTTTATCGAAGGACTGCCTGACACAGAACTACATAAGTGAGTGCTTGCTCTTTTGCGGGAAGTCGACCACAATTAGACTGAACACTTCTGTAACTTCTCAATGCAGTGCATCTCTCGTTTCATTGTGCTCTACTGCTTCTCTTCATGCCCTTCATGCCGAGAAAGGGAGAAGACGCAACTGAGTTTCAGACATATGCACTGGCCCGCTGTGTCTATGCTTGCAAAGATCATATTGACTTCACAGCTCGATATCAGTATCCAATTCCACCATCTCATTATTTATTCAATATCACGCAGCATCTGCTAGTGGCTGGTGCCTTGCTACTCCTCATCTGTCACAGAGGCCTGCAGGATCCTAAGCTGCTCGACCGCACCATCAAAGATGTCGATTCCTGCATCGAAGTATTGAAAGTGATCGGACAACGCTTCGTGGGAGGTACGATAGGCGCTGAAATGGTACAGAACATGAAGGACAACATGAAGCACTCTGAGACTTGGAAGACCAGGCAGAAGAAAATTGAAGAAGCAGAGGCTGCTAAAACAGCTGGCACTATACCAAATCAAGGGCCTCTCTTTCCGCCCATGCCCTTGCCGGGACCAAGACGCATTCCTGGCATATTACAACCGAGTAACGGCAACGACGTAGCATCCACATCCAGCACTGCCTTACGCGCTGCAGGCTCGCAGGCTATCTCAGGGGATCAAATTGGTCATGCTGCCTTCATTCCCGGATCAGTATTTCTCGGTGATACAGCTAGCGTTGTATCACATCCAGCAGGTTTCACGTCTCAGCATACCGGGAACACAATGCTATCTCGCTACAGCGCTCACGAGCCCGGATACCTGTATCCCGTCCAGCCTCCGACGGTCTCTTATCCTGTATCCGAATGGCAGACCACAACGTTAGTAGGGCAGGGCATTTCACCCCCTAATCATGGTCCCTCCTTCTTGGATGACTATCTACAGATGTCTGGAAGCAGTTACAATGGAAGTATGAGCTATATGCATCCTTCAACTATGCAGACTTACAATACGCCCGAATCCCAGCCTCTATGGCCATCAGACAACCTCAATTTCGACATCAAGGGGTTGGAAGAAATAACCGCGAGATCATATGACAGTTCTTTCATGAACATTAGTATGAACAATGCAAACCATGGAAACGGACACATAGGCAATAATTCGAATTACCCTTTCTTCTAGTTCTGATTTGCCCTTCCATCTAGGTGGTTCCGCCCATGTACCCACCCTCTCGTCACCACTGCTAATCGCGGTAGGGTGACCAATGTCATACACTCTATTTAAGACAGGGCTTTCGAATCAAAACATGACCGTAATAGTGCATCAGTGGGGGATATTGGGTATCGACGCAAACATTATTGTGCGTCACTTTAATCAATGTATCATAGTACAGAGTTTCAAGTCGAGTTGCATACAATCGCCTTCGCCGAGAGTCTCCCAGCGGGCTTTAATTTGCGATGGCTTGCCTATCCTTCGTGCCTTCGTTACAGCGCCCTCAGGCTTGGCACCTGACGCATGCGGCGAGACCGTCTTCTTTAGACCTGTTAATCCCACAGTCCGTTCGTGCCTGGAGCCACAGATGTGTTCAAGCTGGAATACCACCTAGATGATCTTCCTTTCGACTTTCCGCATTGTCACCTTCAGCATCTTTCACTATATCATTCCAGCTTTCTACGTTCTGCACAATAGGTTTTCGACCGGTTCTTGTGATGACCCAGACTACTTGCTCATCTCCATCGTTTACTTCTTGGTGAAGAGTGTTGCTCGGTATTAAAGCAAAATCACCTGGCTCAAGGTCGATTCGCTTGCTTCCTTGTGGACCAAAGACCACTGAACCTCGTCCTGAAACTAAGGAATACCATGATATCACAGTACAGCTATAAGCCCAAATGAAGTTAGCTCAGAGCGTGCTTGCAAAGGCTTACCAGCATATACCACCTGCATGTGTCACATGCGGCGGAATTCAGTGAAGTATTAGACACTTTTCTGCAGTTGCGTAAGGCTTCGAAGTCGAATTACCGTTTCACCGGAACCTGAATTATATTTCAGTTACTGCTGAAAATACCATAGTAAATAATGCGCACCGTGATGATGTATGGCAGAGCTAGTGTGGGGCTCCGCAGTCATGACTGTATTACCGTGATTTGAGTTGGCTTCAGCTTTCGGCCAAACATGTGAAATTAGTGAATCCTACGTGTAGCACAGATCTTATCGTTCACGTCCACGAGTGCTGCCATCCGCTTCATGCCTACCGTCAAGCTTCAGCATCTTGGTGCGAAATGAGTGATCAGGTATCCCTTCTCAAGCTACTGCTCACCTGCACTCTGGCCGGTATTGTCGTCCAGGTCGGTACCTTTCTTCAGGAGTACTGGGCTTTCAGGCTTTCCCATGTTGATCGTGTAGTGTATACGGTGGTGATAGTAGCAAAGCAGACTAGAGACCCAGCTGAGCAGAGGAAAGCGCTCAGTTGTATACGTGCAGCCGATCAAAGTCGCCACCGAACCGCTCGAACCGATAAAGCGTTACCCTCTCGACAGACTTCCCATACCTGCGAGCGTATGCTTCAAGTGGGCGGTCTTCGCTCGTGCATACCAAGAGGCAACAACCCTCGATCCCCTGGCACTCGCCGCCGCAAGCGACGCATAGGGTTTACGGTAATGCGATCATTGAGTCAACGAAAAGATTGGTCTGCTAGGTTTCCTTATGCACATGTTAATGCCAGAGCACAACCCCCGTGTGGGACTCCTTCCCTATGGTACACCCCTTATAACCTTCCTAGACAGTAGAGGAACAAGCAATACCGACCGCCAAGCTGAAACTTCTTGCAAAGATGGTGATTGGAAGCCTTGATACGAGAAATCCAGATGATGATGAGGAGACGATAGACTCGGGAAAGTCTTCGCAAAGAGCAACACAGTCTGCTTCAGGCTAAGCGGAGTGGTAAAATCCGAGTTTCTGCTTACAATATTGGGAGATGATCAAGTGCATTTCATTAGCTTGCTGTCAAATCATAAGCTGCCGGATGACCTACTTCTAGTGCCGATGAATCATTGTAGTTAAACAGAAAGGCTGTCCCGTTACCCGTCTCGACATGATGGAAGCGGTACCACGAAGGTACGGCAAAAGTATCGCCAGCCGACCAAGAGAGTATTTTTGGCTCTTCATCTGGATGCCTATCATGATCCATTACGATAGTCTGCCCTTGACCTTCGACCTAAAGAGAGCGGTAAGTATAGGAAGTAAGTTGTGAGGGGGCATATGTGTAGGAGCAACGCGACTTACAACATGGAAAATATTGTTAGCAGTCTCCTGGCGTTCAGCACTGGCTACTCCAGCCTGTAGCATTTCCGCGAAGCATGCTATGGTCCGAGAGGCGTGACCATCTGGGAATGCTTTATTGACGTATTCGAGTCGCACGTGCGGCCGACCAGCAGCTTCAAGGGATGCTTTCATATCTTTCCATTTGAAGTGTGTGGGGGAATCCGTCGTGACACTAGTTGGACAAGTGCAAGGACCATCAGCATTACAGGTGATTATAAGAATATTATGGAGCTACACCAAATATCAGCAAACACCTCACACTGAGTCGTGATAGCGTTGACCGTTGTAGTCGGGATGCTGCATCATTCGAACTTGAAAATTGACAGGGAAGGTGCCAGCAAACATTGGCATATCCAGGCCGTCTAGCCAGATGACTGGGTTGTTGCCTTCGTTGCCATGGTCATGCCATTGAACTAATTGAATTGGAAGGAGCAAGTGAAGTTAGGTGGATGGTGAGTATATGTATATCTTGTCGCCTTCAAGCACTCACATTGATCGGTAAGAATCAAGTCGCCTTTAGACATGAACATTTTCTTTCCACCAACAGCCGTATAGGCGCCTTCACCCTCAATTAAGAAGCGGATAGCGAAGATGGTATGTCTATGGCATAGTGCTCGCTCGCCAGGTAGGAGCAATTGCCAAGCGGCTATAACGGGAAAAGTTTACCAGAACAAGAACAATTGCTTAGAAGGGGTAGAACGCGTATGGATTGCCTTGACGGGTGAACACAGCTCACCTAAGATAGAATCGGTGGTATAAGGGCATACTTTCACTCCGGGATTGACCTGGAATATCGATAGAACGGCTTCAATTTGCATACCATTTCTGGTTAGCTACTTCAGTACCCTTACCATCAAAAGAGCTCGACGCTCGGCTTCAGCGGTAGTCGTCACATCTCGAGAGCCTGCAAGCGAAAAGCTTCTCAGTTGGTGCGCTGACAATCAATGCGAACGCAATACTCACGCATGACAATCTCGCGCTGTTCCTTCCAGCCCCATAGGTGAGGTATACACGCAGTATCGGGAAATCCCGTCATGGGCCTCATCTCGTTGTGCCATAGTGCTCGAAGGTTGTGTGCAGGCAGCTCAGCATGGACTGCATGTATATTCCAGCGTTTTCCGGCGCAGTGTCACATTGTACAGGATAGAAGAACACCCGTGTGCAGGTGTGGCGAGAGTTGTATGATCGGCAAGGCCAAGCAGATATGGTAGATTTTCAGGACAGACATAGGAAGAAGTCTGGTCGGTCAACTTTGTAGTCGCAGTACTATGGATCAAATATCTCTATGCTCACAGTGCTCCCGCAGATCCAGCTGGGTTGCAGGGTCAGCAGAGGCCGCATCTGGACCGGCAGTCTTCTGGGTATGTATGCGTGGTGATGTCGCATCCGCCGTAGATGAGAGAACTGTGGTAGTGGACATGGTTGATACTGTTTGTTATGGATGTGTTGGAGATAGATAGCGGGAGCTTGAATAGAGCTAGCTGATATGGCGTTCCAAAATGTCAAGAAGAAGCAAGAAGAAGGTAGGTAGTGGCTGATAGCTAGCGGGAGCCGTTAAAAAACCCAGAAGTGAGACCAGCGGAGTTGGAAGGAAGGAGCATCCCTCACTGCTCAAATCTGTGCGATTATGCACTGCAGACCCGACTTCCGCACGGCTGTTCGGAGCTGGATCTCTTCCGCACACTCAAAGCTTCTTCGTGAGCCTGTCTACCCGTGTTGCCCAGCTGGATTAGAAGCTTTCACATGGAAATCTATACGCGTAGAATGGCTCACGCTGCCGCCATTACGTGTAATCCCGTGTACGGACAAGCGGATGGTGCATTCTCATCAAGTTACTGATTGGGAGATGCTGCCGCGATAAGCCGGAGTCTGCTGAGCCGATATACCCGGCGGACTTTGAAAGCCGTGATTGCCGCGGTATCTTGCCGCTCTTGCCGAGTGGCGACGATAGGCCTAAGGCGAGCTCAACAGCTTCTTCGGCTCATCACATCTGCACATCACGTTGCATAGAGGTTTTGCTTAAGCTTGTTTTGTTCCGGCCCTGCGCCTGCCGATACCGGTACGTCGAGAGTGAGCGGCACGCCCAAGGTATCGGCCGGTGCAGAGATAAGGCAGCATCGCAGCCTGGTTACCCACTGAGGCCACAATTGACCGGACCTGTCTGTTGCACACAATTAAGCCACGATGACCGCTGATACCACCATGCAAGAAGAGTACAAGCGGGTCAGACAAGCAGTCCTCGACTTGGGAACCGACTGGACCGGACCAACCGCTGATGTATGTGCCTGCTAGCTCTAGAGGGTTCCACCTACAGATGTGCCAGAACATGCCTTATCTGATGTAATTGCCTGGAATACCTAGAAAGTCCTGGCTCTCTATGGGGAGTCTTTGCAAGCTCTGAAAAAGCTCGTCGGCCAGACCACCGTAGTCAGAGATGTCAAGTATGGACCAGCGGAAAGGAACGTACTGGATGTGAGCAGAGAGTGGACCTCTCTATCAGGCTATAATCCCCTCCCCCTGACTTCTGTCATTCTCTGTTAAACTCCTGTCACACAGGTCTACGTGCCAGGCGAGGCAAGTTCCTTCCATGGTACACGTCCAGTTCTCGTCTACTTCCACGGAGGAGGTTTCTTCGCGTAAGCATTCGACCACCAGTCTAACGAACTTGACTGCACAGACTGACATTCACTTACTCTGCTTTACACAGCGGTGACAAGGCGTGGAGTGAGGACGTATACAGCAATATAGGGTACTATTTCGCATCGCACGGCATAGTCACGGTAAACGTCTTGTAGACTGAAACAATCCCGAAGATTAGCTCAAGCTGACCCGAACACGCTGATGCAGATTCTGGCCAACTATCAACTTGTACCAGCTTGTCGATACCCAGCACCAGCTGATGACGTACAGTTGGTGCGCGAATGGGTCTACTCGAATATTAATCAGAGCAAATACGGTGCTGGTGATCCTTCTAAGGTCTTCCTAGTTGGGCAAAGTGCAGGAGGAGCCCATGTTGCCACGAATCTTTACAAAGCCGGCGACGCGACACGCTCGTCGGCCTCCTCGTCCACGTCAATCCTGACACCGCCCTTGAAAGGAGTAGCTTATCTATCAGTTCCTTTCTATTTCGATAACACCAAAGCAAGGCGGGCACAAACTTTAAGAGAGTATTACGGATCTGATAGTATTGAAGAATGGGAACCCAGGTCGCCACTTGGCCTGTTCAAACGTTTGCCAAAGACGCACGAAACGTTACATTCCTTCAACCTACCGATCTTTATTTGCTTAGGTCAACTCGATCCGTACGTTAACCTTTGCCATTACTGATCTCGCGAGGATTAGCTTAACCAGGGATGTCCGTCCCTTCTTTCACATGTATCTGGAAACAGTCAAGAAATTGTCGACGCAAACGTCATGTTCTTTGATGCATATAGAGCGCAAAGTACACCCAAAGGAACGCTGCCGCTCATGCACGTTTTGCCGGGGCATAACCATATTTCGAACGTTATTTCCATTGGATTAGGTGACGGCCAAGATATACAGGGGCCATTACTGTTGAACTTTATCTGTGACATTATCTTGGCGTAGCAGGTAACGTCCTGATAGGCCTTTCCATGTCACTTTCGTGTTTCGAATGAATTGGAACGAATTTAGATTAAAGTGAATAAAAGTTCATTAAAGTATGGATACAGATAAGCAAAAAGTAGAATTATGGTACATGAGTAATGTTTTTCTGTTCTTTCAGGAATGAGCGCGATGTTCTCTGTCTAAATCCAGAGTTTTCTCTAAGTTCTTGTAATTGTCATTATGGTCCACAATTTGGACTGTTTTGAGAGTTCTAGTGTGTTTAAGCTTGTAATTAATCAAGAGTATTATCTATTTTATCGTGTAGTTCCGTTTGAGCGTTTGAGGTCTCTTAGCGAAAATTGCCACGGGGAAGATCGCTAGGCCAGGAAGAGCGTTCATACAAGCGACTTTCAGCGGGTCGGGAGATATACGCTTGATTTGATGTGGAAGGGCGCGGAGGTTGCGAGAAGTTTTGGTCTGTTGTGAAATATGACGAAGGTCCGTATTGGCCTCTTGCAGGGTCATACGGTGATACCATGTGCATACCAGCCTGCGTGAAATAGTAAACTCAGTTGACCGTAATTGCAACCTAGCTGACACGGTAGCATCACATACCTCCGAAGGAGAAGCTGTAGGTAAAGGAGGCTCGACGGATGTGAGGAGATTTCGTCCGGGAGTTTGCTGCATTGCTTTAATAGCTGAAACTACCTCCGCCATAGCAGCATTATCACCACTCTTGTGTATACGCTCAACCACGCAGAGAATATCGTTCATGCTTTGTTCAATTCTACTTGTATCGTCTGTTCGGCCAGGACTTTGCTTAGTCTGCATATGTTCCCATAATGCCAAGTAGGCGATATGAAGACTCGTAGCGAGAAAGGCAAAGTGTAATCGCATTCCAAGCTGTAAAGAGGCTTTTGCATATGCAACAATGTCCATGGCGGAATCCAGGATGGCATTCTGTGACAGGATAAGCTGAAGGGTGTCGGTTTGTTTTGTCGCTGGACCAGATGATGTCTGTTGAAGAAATGTGCGATGAACTGTAAGTCCTGTTGAGAAATGCATATGTCACCATTAGGAGTGATTCTGCGCGCATGAAGCTAGGCCCTCTCACGCATAGACGAGAAAGTCAGGAGAACTGCTTGACAATGTAGTCTCTCTGAGCGATTTAGTTTGACTGAAAGTCTTGCATAAAGTTGATGAATGTCCTTTTGCCAGAGTCGAAGTTCGGTATCGACGACCGAAAGCGTTTCGCTTCGCTGGGCTTTTGAATCAGGCGAGCTTTGAGCGGGGAATAATTTTGTATGAGCTGTATGTCATCAACATAAAAGTTAGATTAGGGTAAGTCATCCCAATGAAGACGCCAATTACCGTCATTCCAAATACCAGACAGTCGAACGAGCAAGTGAAGGAAAGGTGAGACGAAATTAGGAGCATTAGGATCGGGTCTAGATGCATATATTGAGTCTTCGATGTCACAGTCCTTTTCACGAATTAAAGGCGGATTGCCAGTGACCATCGAGAGCCTATCACAGGTTATATGAACTGGCTTAAGCCTGAGAATGCTGATCTGGCTACGTGCTGTGACGTACCAACAGTCCTGTATAAAGCAATTGTACCAAAGCTGAGAGCGTCGCAAAACTTCTTCCGAGGGTAACCCAACCAGATTACTTTTGCGATGCAAGTGCTATACGCGCAAGGGAGCAAAAGTGAAGTTAGTCAGAGATGTCTCAATAGCCCAAGTATGTCGGACCAACCCACCAGGTGCTGTGCGATCCGGATAGCAATAGCAAGCGTACTACATGCGGCGGTGGCTCTTCCAGTGTTCATCTCGAAGACGGCAAGCTGGAGTGCTAAGTGTACCGATTCCAACGAGGCACAATCTATAGCATGGAGAAAGCATGATCTTGCTGCATGATAAAGAACCTCGCTATCACGAATGTCATGGTTGATAAGCGCACCAAATGCTAGGAGCGCGGTCAGAGTAGATCGTAAACCCTGTGGAAGAGGTGTTTCAGGGTATCGCTCGGCTTCTGGTATATCGCCCCATATTAGATCATGGCAGCTGTGAAATGACGGGCGAGAACCAAAGCGTCATGTGGATGGACTACTGAATAGAAGAGAAGACGAAAGGCAGACATACTGTTGAATAATAGAAGGAACTGGCCATAGCTGATATATGGATTCAGCTTCGGAGACTTTCAAAACAAAGCGACCGGCAGAATGCTATTAGCGTACGGAGGCGTGTTTTGGAGGACTGAATATAGAGTTCACTCACAGTATATATCCAGATAGCGGTTTGACTTTTCGTTCGTAATTAGAGAAGTGATATCGGCTTCTTGCATATACCTGGACGGCTTTTGTACGCGGTTGAAGATTGTAGCATCGAAAGGAGGACGTTCTTGAGGTGCGGGAGAAGGAGGAGGTCGAGTCGGAGGGGGCTCTTCACGTGGCTGAGAGAAAGGCAGTGGCGCTGATTCAGAAGCAAAGGGCGGCCTGAGAGGTGGTATAGTATTTGCGGCTGGAGCTGTATTGTTAAAGTAGATGGATGGCTGTGGAGAAACTACTCCTCGTGAAGCGGGCAGGAATAGTCCAGGAGGAGGTAGCGGAATGGGCAGCGATGGTGGAAGTTGAGTGTTGGAGGGATAGCTGAAGTGTAAACACGTGTTATAAGCATTTACACTCACTTTGTCAATAAGGATTGTTCCACCTACGGTGCCAGAGGAATACCTTTCGGTAACGGAGCAGATGATGCCACTTGCACTGAAGGTGAAGTTGAAGTGGAGGCTTGAGATTGCCGTTCCTCCACACTGCTCAAGAGTAATTGGTGATGGTGTAAGCGAGGGTTCGCGCAACCGACAAAAAAGGCAAGTAGTACACGTACGTGTCCTGACGGGAAGACTTTCCTTGGGAACGTGAAGGGCCAGCTCGGGGTGCACTAGTACGTGCTGGTTCATCTGACATGACACATCTCATCCCTCGCGAGACGCAGAAGTTGCATGGTTGGTCGCCCGAGCATCTCGTTTTTCGTGCTGCGTGAAAGAGGTTTTCAGCACAATTCACTACTTTGATTGACAGGGGAAGGTGGAAGTTATACTTCTCACTTACCATGGCAGGCATCGCAGGCTAGATAGGTCCATTGAGGGAGGTTGTGTGACGACCCAATCAGCATACGCGTACTTCCAGCACCCTGACGATGTGACCACACACCTTTGAGACTGCGGTTCGCTTTCGCATAGGGCCGCTTGTTGGGCTGAGATGCGCCGCCTTTGCCTGCACTACCCTGAGAGCTGGCGCTGCTTCGGTCTGGAGGCATGATGAGCGATGATGGTGTATGACTGTGCTGGCCTAAGCGAACCGGACGAGATGATGAGGGCTGAGACTATCAGAGACACTCATAAGAGCATGACGCGGAGAGTGATGCATGCTCGATGTATGCTCACCAGGGCTGTTTCGACTCTACTACCGCAGCGTCGACCACACAGCAAACTTTTTCGCCTCCAAGTGATCGTTGCCAGCGACTAGGTGAGGCGAGGCGGTAGGGAAATGAGAGGGCAGAGAGCGAAGTGAGACAGTTTAGATGGAGACACTGAGTGGCATGGTATGACTTAACTGAGATTCTTGCGTCTCCTCTGGCTGCGCCAACGCCAACCTAGTCAGAAAACATGAGCGACAGTTTTTACAGACCGACGAAGACGTAAAGGTAAAAGACGGCTATCCAGTGGCAGCTACGACGCCCTATCGCTATGGCAACTGCGACACGGGCTTGCTTCACATTCATCCCATCCCTTCACCCACGATAGCCGACACTAGGCCTGTTTGGGTGGTTGCGACGTCGTGGCTCCCCATTGCTCGTGCCCGTGTCAAGGGGAAGGTAGAACGCGTCGCGCTAGTAAAAAGCAAGCTAAAAGTTCAAACTTTGAGCAGATGTAGGTTCAATTGTCTTGCCCATTATGCTCGTCTTGACAGCACTGCCTACCGAAGTTTCTGCAACCGTGAACAACGTGAAAACTTTGACTCGTGCAGAATTTGATGTGAAGCACTTCAGACAGATGTTGACAAGTCGAGGTGGATGTTGAACGTGTCAGCACTTCACTTTGGGTTCGTAATACGTAAGTGCGATGTGTCATCTGCTTGGTTGCAGTTTCATACAGCCCATGGGGAATCCGACCAAAGTCGTTTCATCGGCTAGCGAGTTGCGCACGGTTGTTTGGCAGCTTTTCCGTCCGTACTTCATGTCGAAATGTGCATATGCAACAGCCCAAAGCAGACCGAGCATACTTATCTGACAGTGTACGCTGTGCTAGTTGTAGGAAGCAAGGCCTTGCCATGGGCAACTTCATGCCGTCTTCTCGGTTCGGTTCGCTCGATCACTCGATCACAAGCGGCAAAGTATATCATACCGTATCAACGGCTGAGACAGTCTTTCGTCTGCTTCTATTCCCAAAACTCCAGTCATCCACCATGGTGTCTCTGCTCGTGGCTTCGTTCCACAACAGACCCCAGCTACTGCATTTCAATCCTGATGGAGCCACCCTAGAGCTCGAGACCTTGGAGACTCCTGACTTTCAAGATTACACCTGGATATCGGCACATCCCATGCACAAGGGTCTATTTTATGCACTTCAACGCTACTCTAATTCACCTGGAATACTCAGTATAGTCAAATTGTCAACATCGTCAAACAAGTCAACCAAACCTCCTCATCTCGAGATAGTGAAAAGCTACCCTTCACATGGACTGGATCCCTGTCATCTTGGAATATCAGCAAAAGCAGATAAATTAGCAATAGCAAATGTAAACACTTCTCTATCTTCAGCTTTTATATCTGCTTCAGCTGAAGAGCGCGTGAAAATGCAGTACGATTCAAGTACAGTCACCATTTATTCCCTACTGCAAGATGGAATGGTAGATGAAGATAAAGAACCGCAAGTACATGACTTGTCGAAACTTGAATTCGCTTCAGGACCAAATGAAGAACGACAAGAAGCTCCACACCCTCATGGTTGCTTCTATGTTCCTAACTTGGAATGCTTCTTGGCACCGGATCTCGGCGCTGACAAGCTCCGTCTCATTGGCAAAGACAGAACATTCCCTTGCGAAGCGGGTGCTGGGCCCCGTCACGCAGTGATAAACTCACAAGGTAGGTTTCGTCACACTCGTACAAGCTGAATGATGCGGTGCTACTTGAAGCACTGATCCTCAGCAAGCGCCTGCATTGTGACAAAGGGCATACACAACTGGCGTACCTCTTCCTATCTTCATCGAAAATATCAACTGATTGTTTCTCGCTCATCCTCAGCGAATGTAGCGTACATCGTCAACGAGCTCAACAATACAATTACAATCCACGATCTTTCCACATCTTCACCTCCAATAGGGAGCTATTCTGTCCTTCCCAGCGATGTTAAACCTGAAAGAAAGGAGGGCATGTGCGCCTCCTCAATCAACATGACGACCGACAAACGGTTCATCTACGTAACGAACAGGTTGGAAAACCATGAAGCGGGAGATGCTGTTGTGTGGTTCAAGGTGACTTCTGATGGAAGGTCTCTGCAGAGACAGGGCGAATTGAGGACAGGCTTGGATCATCCTCGAGCTGCCGAAATCTTCGAGCACGACGGAATAAGTTATTATGTAGTTGGGTCCAAAACTGAGAAGGGTGCAGTAATATATCGTATAAATGCAAATGATGGTGGTCTGCAAGAGGTAGCTAGAAATAAAGATGTATTATACCCTAGTGGCTTCGCACTTGTTTGAACACTTAAAGACTGAACTTGTTGGTTGTTAGTTATCAAAGGTTGCAACTGCTTTGTCATTCTTGCACTAACAAGATGTATTACGTTTCAGTTTGACTTTACACTGATATATCACGAAAGTTGAAAACCCCTAGTATCTAGAAACTACGATTTTGACTGATTTAGGGAAACACGATAGCCCACTAAGGTTATTCATTGACTGCATGCCTTTTTTCCATATTCTATTCTCGACTTTTGATTTTGTTTCATTATTCTTCCTCTTCCTCAGTCTCTTCTTCTGGTTCAGCCTCTTCTCCTTCTTCAGTCTCTCCTTCTGGCGCTTCCTCTGCATCTGCAGGCTCGTCGTCCCCCTCATCGGCGGCAGGTTCTTCAACATCTGGCTCGGCCTCTTCTTCGCTCTCGTCAGATCCTTCGGCTTCTTCTGGCACCTCAGCTTCTTCATCCTCTGCAGGCTCAGCTTCGACGTCCACTTCGGCTTCAGTCTCGGCTTTTTCTGCGGCCTCACTATCCGCCTCGGGCTGTGCTTCTTCAACAGCAACAGGCGGGTAAGGCACTGGAGGCGCCGGAATAGGAGCTGAAGGTGCCGCCTACAGGATCACATACTCGCATCAGTGTGTTGGTCGGGAGATTGCCTTCACCTCTGGATACGTACGGTTTCACACAAGACTCCCAGGCGTGCATCGCACCCTTCGGCTGGTATACCTATACTTCCCAGTGCTTCCAAAGCTATACAGCTTCCACCATAGTCGTCGCCGTTCCATGATCCGATCCAGGCACTGTGTTGATACAATGTGCATTAGCGCGAAGCTTTGACAGGAAAGAAGATGCAAACTTACCCAGCGCCACCAGTCAGTGCAAAGGCTGCAGCCTCGTTATCGCTCTAGGGAACAGAATGGCTTTAGCGAGCACAGGAAGGAATGCAATGAGGTTCGTGCCTACAGTGATGGCTGCCAAGGGACATAATGCAGCAGCGAGATCATGGGTGAACGCGCCGACCATAAAGACCAAAGGCGCCGGAGGGGGAGGCGGCACTGGTGCAAGTTCATCCGCTGGCTCCGGTATTTCACTAGATTCGGCTTCCTCGGCTGGCGCTGGGGCTTCGTCCTCATCGGGTATAGGTACTTCTGCTTCATCAGGAGATGCTGGCTCAGCAGTCTCACCGGGTGCCTCTACTGGGTCTGAACTGGTATCAGGCGGCATGTCGTTTTCATCAGGCGCCTCTCCATCTTCAGCTTCAGGTGGATCTATACCTTCTCCATCACTTTCACCGTCATCCTCAGCTGCGGGCGGATCTGCAGCAACATCTAAGCTTGCGGTTGCAGCTTCGTCTCCTGGAAGAAGGACTACTCCGTTGGCGTCTTGCAGTTCAGCTTCTTCAGGAGCCGCCTCGTCCAGCGTGTCCGGTTCTGCGTCTGGTGCTTCTGCTTCAGGCTCTACATCCTGACCAGCCGCTTCAGGTGACTCTGACGGCCCCTCAATATCGATTTCTTCAGGCTCGACGGCGGGCTCTGCGCTTGGTGTGTCGATCGGTTCAAGTTCAGGTGTATCAGCTGGCTGTAGATCAACCTCATCCACAGAATGATCGGGATCGTCGGTCTGTGCTTGCGGTCCTGGAATTGGCCCTGCTGGCTCATCTGCATTTTCTCCAGCTGGTGGTTCCAGCGCGTCTGGCTGGAGATCCACCTCATCAAGAGGCGATTCGGAACTACCAGCTACTGCACCCTCTGCTTCAGGAGGCGCGAGGGCGGGATCTTCTGGTGCAGCTTCAGAAGGCTCGCTCGCGGTATCTTTTGGTTCTGTTGCGCCCCCTTCCTCGATATTAACAGGCTCTTCTGCAACATTGACGGGATCCGCCGCATCTTCGTCCTCCTTAGCCGGTACAGCAGCATCGGATCTTGAGTCAGACTGTTCGACAGGATCACCTTTAGCCCCTTTTGCAGGCCTCGTTCCTTGTTGATCAGGTCCAGGGTTGACGTTTGCATCGAGAGGTAATGGCGCTAGATCAAGCTCTTGCTCATTATTCGCATCTTCAACTGAATTGACACTTCCAGTATCGCCGCCGCCGCTCTCCACATCGGTACCTGCAGTCTTGCCTTCACCGTTTCCACTAGTACTGTCGTTGTTTATGTTTGCATCATCACCAGATTTCACGCTGCTCGTTCCCTTGCTATTATCGCTCTTGCTGTCAACGCCAGAACTCTTGCTACCATCCCCACCTGTACCTCCAGCTGCTTTACCTTGCGCAAGGCCACCCTGTTCTGCGTCCTTGTTAGGCGTGACGCGGCCGTTTTGCTGTTCCAAAGGCGCTGTACCCACTTGAGCCTTGTTTGTACGACCACCTTGAGTTTTGCTAGAATCGCCCCCACCTCCCTCGAGCTTGTCCTTTGGAAGTGGGCCACCGTTGCCATCTCCTGGACTCTTTCCGCCAGCATTGCTAACGGTAGTACTCGTGCTGCCACTGCTCTCGCTGGCAGGGCCGCCAAGTCTCACTTCACCCAGGGCCGCGTCACCTCCGGCAGAAACGTTCACTTTAGGGATGCTGTTGCTGCTTTGGCCGGTAGATGAGCCTCCTTTACCCGGGTCTTCGGGAGACCCTTGTCCTGCGGTAGCAGCTTGAGTCTTTGGTAAGACGTCGGGATCCTGTGGGGCAAGGTCTACATGTCCAGCAGCAGAAGCAGGAGAATTTAGCAATGTCGGAGCCGGCGAACTGAGCAGTGTCGGAACAGGCATGGGCTGGAGTGATTGACTTGATGCCAGCGCTGCTTTCGATGGTGCTAGAGGCAGTCTTGGTTCCGCAGCTTGTCCGCTGGTCGTACCATCTGGAGGAGGCTGACTCGAAGCTGCAGCAGCAGGTTTATCTTGTGCCAAAGGCTTTTCGTTCCCCCGCGGGGCAGATGGGACAGCCTCACGGCTTTGACCATATGTAGGAGATGTAGCGTCACTCACTCCCGATTTACTGGATGTGCGTGTCAGACGGGATAGGAGAGTCGAAAATTCGCCAGCTAGACTGGGCGCGCCGAGGGTTGAACCGCCCTTGCCCGTACTGACGATAGAAGATTTGTAAGGCGTTGGAGGCGTGGAGGGGACCATTCCACCGGGTTGCACATCATTCGATGAAGCGACGCCCCGTATGAGTGAGGTCGGTATGCGACTGGTGGAGGTAGATTTGGGTTTGATGATCGCAGGACGAGCTCCTGCCGAAGAGGTAGGATGTCCCGTGGAGGCGTGCATACGGTGGGAGGTAGTAGGTGCATGGTGATGAATAATAGGCTTGTGATGATGATCAGGCTTGTGATGATGAGTCACCTTGTGATGGTGAACCAGTTTCTCGCGATGATGTGTCGGATGATGATGATGCGTCGTGAGACGAGGGTGCATCGTGGAATGATGGTGCGTCGGCTTCTTCTGGTGATGAGGTGGCACGCGATGATGGGGTGTAGAATGATGTATCGGCCTAGGTTGCGCCTTGTGCGAGGTTTTGTGATGGTTTGAAGAATGCTTATGGTGAGAAGTAGGATGGTTCTGCGGCCTATGGTGCACAACGTGACTCCCAGACTTGGAGCGCTGCTGTGTATGCTGCTGTTTGAGCTTCGCAGACTTCGAGTGGTGCACGTCAGCGAGCTTTTTTGGTTTGAGCTTCTCAGACTTTGGGTGCTGCGAGTCAGTGTGCTTTTTCGGTTTGAGCTTCTCAGACTTTAGGGTATGCGAGTCAGTGTGCTTTTTCGGAGCAGTCCGATGATCTTCAAGGAAGACTTTGCCATGGGGACTATCCTTGCTTGATGACTTGTGCTTCGGTGGAGAATGAAGGCTTCCAAAGTGTGGCGTCGAGTGAAGCTTGCCATTGTGATTATCACTTGGACGATGCCCCTGCCTATGCGACTCTGAGTGGTACTGCAATTCTACATGAGCGGGATGAGAGTACTTGTTCTTTCCGTGCGCTTTGCCCGATGATGGCTTTCCAGCATGACTGTCTGTCTGGTCTGAGGATTTATGGTGACCTGGCGTCTTATCGGCATGACTCTGCTTCTTTGGCCTGTGCTCTTTCTTCTGATCTGCAGACGATTCAGGCTGATCATCATGGTTGCTGCCGCGGTTGGAGCGATGGTTTCCCTGTGTATGATGCGGCTTCAGGTGTAGTTGGACTGGTTTCGGGAGACCACGATCTCGAGGCGAACGCTTGGACAGGTCTCCTGCAGTGGATGCCAGGGCGCGATAGACAGAATCGACATGGCTGTCTCCGCTGAGGACATCTGCTACGCTCGGCTCTGAGCGAGACACTGCATGAGGCAGCAGATGGACGATTTGAAGGGCATCTCGGCTCTTCTTCTTGTCTTCGGTCAACCCTCTTCGATGCAGATTCTGGCTCGAGACACCTCCAGTCTCGTCTTGTTGACGCGGTGCAAGATATACTGGCGATATTGCTGTATTGACGACTCCATCGGGTCGCTGGAGCGTGTTTGACTGTGCTGGACAAGCTGCAGTAGAGCTAAAAGAGAAGAAACAACAAGAAGCAACATTCAGACTGGGACACCGTTCGTGAGAACGTGAAGCATGCATTCCGAGCTTACCTGATACACAAGCACAGAATGAACAAGATGAAAGCATGTACAACAACTGCACATGCTGCCCGTCCAGCGTTCCTCCCCCGGTGATGTTCTGCCTGCCACTTTTTGTCTGGAGGTTTCTTGCAGACTTTCCATCGCCTCCGTCGCATGCTCAGCCCGCTGGGGGCTGGACGACGTATCGTACAATCGATGAACCTCCAATTTGTAGATTGAGGCTGGTCTGTGTGCAGACCTGTTCCTCCTTCGTCGCCGCCGTCGCCCACTATGCGGCATCGAGGTCGGTGTCAGGGCTTCAGGCGCGTTGGTGGTGAGACTATAGCAATTCAATTGGGCGCTCTTCGAGGAATCTCAATTCGCTTGTCAACAAATGCTCTCGGTGAATTACCGCATTCTTTCTTCTTGCCGACGTTCTTCTCTTGGGCATCCACGGCGGAATTCTTCTCAGGGTGCCGCCCAAGACCACGCGAGCAAAGAATGAATGACGCTCTATACATTGCGATCAGGGCTGATTCCACTGCGGTAACTTCAGCTTTCGAAGGGGGGAGATCCTTCCTGTTCCCATACTTGCGCGCCAAGCAAGATTTCAAATTGGGCTGGGTTCACATCAGGCTGCAGCGAAGCCTCCGGCAAGTTGAGCCGCGCATAGCTTGTGTGGATTTATCACCCTATACAAGTCTTCTCATGTATATCGACGCACCATCGGTCAGCTTGCTGGCTAGAAGAATTATGTATTGTGTGTCAAGAGGGTCTATTTTCTACTGAGTTATCGGCTAAAGCCATCGAAATCCACGAGAAGTCCCCTTTTCTTACATTTCTGCGCGATAGATACCCATACTAACAGATTCTCACTCACTTCCCAGACACTTCATTCCTCTATAACGAGTTCTTCGGCGCATCATTATCTAAAGGCCCACTGCCCTTATCGCCGGTCGGTCGGGCTAGTCAGAAAGAACCTACTGATTAGGCACGCAGCAAGATCTGCGCCTGGTTTTATCCTACCACAATCACGAACAAGTCTCTGGAGAACATGGCAATGCGGTCATGTCGAGCTAGAAATATCAGCCTTTTGATCATCACCTTCTTCACCTCGGTATGCTTAACGGCACCAGCACCAGCTCAACTATTCATCACACCAGTAGTCAACGACAAGATTGCTAAATTGGCGGGCAATCTCAAAGCCAAGCCTGTCAATGGAGTATATACGCAATGTGCAAAGGCGGGAGAATTGGCTTTAACGTTTGACGAGTGGGTCGGCTCTATATCAATTCAGGGGGTATCTGGGCAGCGAATACATGAAGCTGATAGCATTGAATGTCCCTCTCTCTCCGAATGTCTTCCAGTGGACCGTATCGATACCATGAAGAGCTCGTCGCAACCCTAGACCAAGCAAATGCACTAGGGACCTTCTTCGTGAATGGCAAAAACTGTAGGAGCAATGACATTTACAGTCCCATATCGTATGAGAAGCTAAGGGGCCGTAATCCAATGCGAAGGGGACTGTATATACGACCAAGCAGAAGCTTTGCAAGCGGCTTTCGATAAGGGACACGTGATAGGGTCACATACATGGTAAGTAAAGGAGAGATGTGCTATCCATGCTGTAGTCTACGGAACAAACTCTGATGCTTTCTCCTCGTTCCTGTCCCTCCCACCCTTCGATTACAGGTCACATTTGGATATAGCTTTGATAAGTCCTCAAGTCCTACACGATGAGCTAACAAAGCTTGAAGATGCACTGAAGAAAATTTTAGGTATAAAACCTAAATTATTTCGACCTCCTTATGGATCATATAATCAAGCAGCTTTGGATGTACTTGAAAGTAGGGGTTATTCAAGTAAGTCCATCGAATACGCTCTCTCTTCATCATTCAAGACATCGCTCGAGAATCCTTTGCCTTGCCTTTTTCTAACAATTGGTTCACAGCTGTCATGTGGTCAATGGATTCAGGAGATTCAATGGGTCAACCAGCAGCCTATAGTTTAACCAAGTATGCACAGCAAGCCGCCAAATTTCCAGCACCAGATATAGCTTTAAATCATGAGACATATCAAAGTACAGTGAATACTGTTATACCTGGAGCAGTAAAAGTATTGAATAAAGCAGGATATAAACTGGTTTCATTAGCTCAATGCTTAGGTATAGAACCGTATGAATACGTTGGTGGTAGAACTACTAGAGATGAAACTTGGACTTGTTAGATAATTATAGAAGGAGAAACCTTGGGAAGGAAAAGCAATTATAGTCAAACGGAGCATGGAACCATATCGTAGCAATACCAATAGTTGATATCAAGGCAATTCAGCGGAGGTGTGTGAACTATTTATTTCGAGCTACATTGCATTTCCAAATCTGAATAGACTAATTCCTTGAGACACATCCAATTACCATGTCAACAATCCCATCACGCTTGTTCATTCACCATTATAGAAATTCAGTTATCCTTGACGACAATCACCCTTAATATGCAGAACTCCACAACATGCAGTTCAGACTGTAACGATTCAATATCATATAGCCCTGGAAAAGAAAGACCCTGGGGTATGGAGAAACGATAAACTGATGCAGCAGGCGAATGCAATACCGCAATACAGTCGTACAATCCGAAAAAGCTTTGAAGCAAACGTTTTGCAAGGTGTAAGAGCCATCATTGGAGTTGGATTGCCCTTCATCCGAAGAGGTTTGAACCAGAGTTCTTGTTCTTTCCGCTCTTCTTGGCTGCTTTCTCAGCTCTGCGAGGGGAAAAACGGGATGATGCGTCAGAAATATTGTGTTTAGAATTATGATACTCGCTCTGTCTCACTCTTTATTGAGCTTCACAATTTGCTTCTTGAAAGCGAAGCAAGCATCCTTTGATGAATTGTGCTTCTTGCAGACGACATCACCATTCTTGTTGTGAGCTATTATACCAAGCAGATTTGGCGTCGAGGTCAGAATAGCTTTTATGAGTGAGGTCGTTGCCTGCTTCAACAAACCAGAGGGACGGAGGAGTACTCACAAAAGGCAAACTCGATGGGTTCTCGTCCTTCGACGTGGTCGAGTCCAGCAGCGAAATCGTTATCCTCGATGGCATCGATACCACATTCGTTGCATCTGGAAAGAATGAGATCCACAATGGCCCGCAGAAGAAGTACATCAGCTTAGGGTTATGTGGATGAGGCGAGTGTCGCCGGGTGTGACGTTGTTGGACACGTCTATACGGTACAGATTGAGACGAGGACGTACACTTCTCTTCCGTGGTTGGCACAGAATTCGAAATCACCAATTTGGACTGATCCAGCTGTTTGTCAGCAGTAGTTGTAGACAGTATTGAGCATTGAGGCCAAGCAAAAATGCCGCATGAAGTGCGAGTGAACAGGCCCGCCCGGATGGACGGAAGCGAGAGAGTGGGGGCCCGCAGCAAAGGCAGGGGGTGTGAGGGTGCACAAGGATCACCACGAATCAAGTCAGTATGGCGTCGTGGTTGAGTGCTACTGCCTGCCTCACCTGAGCTGTCTGTGCCGCCAGAGGTGGTCTGACTGAGATCCGGCATGGGTGCATTGGGTACGCCAGCCATTGTGTTTAGGGCTTCCTGGGTGGCGGATAGAGCGAGTGAGGAGCAGGTAGCAGGCTGTCCAACGACTAGAACACCAACAGCAGTCTTGTGTGTTCCAAGTGCAGAGTAGAGTGAAGACAAGAGAGAGAGACGTCGAGTCAGCACCGCTTATGTGTCTGGCATGTCTGCTTCCCCGCACTGGATTGATCGCACTTCAAATCCGGGGCACCAAGCTTTTGGGTTTAGGGTGGAGGGCAAGGTCTGGCAGGGATGGGGAGGCGCGAGTGCAGTTGGCGAGGTGGCGAGGGTGCTTTGTCAGGCATTCAATGATTCATGTTACTACAGAACGGTATGAAGGATACATATATCGAGTTATTATTATGTCTATATACGCAACCTTTGCACACTCTGCACCTGTCATAATAGCGGCATTTCTGATCAAGCAGCCGAACAGCTGTACAATCGTAGAAGCGAAGTTATGTAGGCCTCATGAGAGTAAACAATATTGCCCGCTCTCAACAAGTCTGTCTCGTTCGTTACTTGCTCGCTGGCTCATCAGGCGAATACTTGAGAGACACGGAATTCACACAGTGGCGTTCGTCCTAAAAGAAACGTAAAAGCAGTCAGATGCAATGTGTGTAAGCAGACGTCAACCAGATAAGCGCACCTTTGGATGTCCGAAACCTTCGCCTTTGAAGACGTGGCCTGCAATATTCACAGTACGTAAGTTCCGAATCATACCAGGAAAACGCTTAACAGCCAGGAAACGTTCGAACAGCCACTCACCTAAATGACCACCACAATTAGCACAAACAATCTCAGTTCTCTTCATTCCAAATGTATTATCTGTATGTCTAACTACTGTTCCAGGAATTTCTTCAAAGAAAGCAGGCCATCCACATCCTGAATTGAATTTCGAATCATATTTGTATAGCGGTGCGTTGCAGCCTGCACAATTGTAGACTCCTTGTTTGGGTGCCTATTTACCATTACATCAGGGGTTGGATTGCGTCACGTACCATTTCCAGCGATGAGGACGAAGAAGCGTAGAATAAGCAAAAAAATAAACGGATAGAAACTTAGTACTGCTGGCCCATGATTCTAGAATGAAAGCTCAAACGTACATGCTTGTCGTATTCACCCGTTCCTGCCATCTCAGTTCCTTTCTTTCTTAGCACACGAAACTGTTCAGGAGAGAGCTGCACTCTCCATTCTTCGTCGCTCTTGTGTACTCTGCATTGCAAGAAGCCATTGATCAAGCGTCAGGAACGGTGATAATATTTAGTTCTTTCTCTGCTCGCAAACTCACGGATAGTCCTGAGCCATTGTGCTGCTCGATCTACTTGAGAATGAATTACCCAGGATGTTAAGATTTGAATTGGTGAATTGCTCTCTCAAACGTAAACCAGTAGGAGTATTATATAAAGCTAAGGAAAGACCACCAGCTAGACTTGAAGCTGCGATGAATGCGATTGACCTGCTTGCTGGACGCAGTTTGTCGATGATGATGACGCTGCTGAAGGGGAGTAGATGCCTTCTTCTGGTGACAGAGGGTCGAGAACTGGTTGATAGATAGCGTCTGGCGGATGTGCTGGCTATGCGAGATTGCATGCGAAGATGTAGATGAGCTTTGGATTGATTGTCAGGAAGTCAAGAGTGCAAGATGACTTCGATGCTCGATTTCAAGGTGGAAGATGGTGGCGAAAGAAGCAGAAAGTCGCTTGATCAGCATACGGCGGTCCTCTACCACACACCAAACTCGTCTACTGCAATACTCCGATAAGAGCTATAAGCAAGTGGTATATCTGAAGCCCTCATCTATACCGCTGGCGACCAGCACACCTCCCATGCCAGCTTCAAGGTCTTGATTGATTCTTCGAAGGTGAAGTGACGGACGAGCGAAAACACAGCGAGGACACACAACGGGAACCACAGAGAGACATCCAGCAAGCATGGCAGCTGCAGCTCCTTCAGGAACATCTGGCAATGCTGCTTCCAACGCCAATGCCGCGCAGTACTATCAGCTGTACAGACGGAGCAGTATTGGAATGTCCTTGACAGACGCGCTGGACGAGCTCATTGAATCTGGACATATCGCCCCTCATCTGGCGAGGAAGGTAGTAGAGGAGGTGCATCGTTATTCATTGTATGATGGAGAGAAGTATACCTGGACTGATGTGTGGATGGGACAACCGCAGTTCGACAAAGCAGCCTCGCAGACCTTTGCAAGCCAGCTCAAGAACAAGTGCACGAGCAAGGCAAAGCTGCAGACATATCGCCTGTGTGATGAGGTGCGTTATAGATGAGAGTCTATGCAAGATGGAGGAACAAGCTAACGCCTATTTGTCATGCCAGGTCTGGACATTCTCCCTCCGAGACGCTGTCTTCAAACTCGATGGAGGTGAAACGGTAGGACCCGTCAGCAAGGTCAAGATTGTCGCTCAGAAGGGTAATCAGGCGTGAGAGGGGGATTTGTTCATGCACAATGTAGCAGTAGTCGAATGGAAGCAATGAATGCGATGGTTTACCTGAATCTGTATGCTGGTCTACCTCGGTGGCTGCCACTGACGGTTGGGCGATGCGACGGACAAGTCGTGGCTGTGAGGGCTACATCCAGTACTGACTGACTGATGGTTGGATGGGTTGTAAACGCTCCAACACGTACGAGTCGACCACCTCGGCATCTTCGTCCACATCATCATCGGTTCGTCCTTGGCTTGGCTGACTGCCTCGATCACTCGACTGCCGAAAAGGACAGCCTGCACAGCTGCATCGAAGAGCTCTCTCGCTCTTTCTCTTGCTTTGTGTGACTGGAATCGTTATAGATCTCACTGCTGGTGTATTGGTCTGCACACTCACTCCCTGCTCTACCTGGAGCCTGCCTCTCTTTCCTGCAAGTCTCGCTTCAGATCGGCCAGAGAGTGGCAGGTGAGTAAAGTGCCTCTCACTGACGACTGGCTTTTGTCGTACAGAATAGCACCTGTACCATTCAATCAGGCATAGACAGCATTCGCTGTTCACGATGAAGAACCTACTACTTCTGTCGCTCCTTCTAGCCGGATCGACTCATGCAGTCCCAGCACCAGCCTCGCCCGTCCGGCAAAAGATAGGACAATACATCAAATCTACATCAGGCTTCCTACCAGACAAGGACACAATAAACAAACTAAGAGAAGATACTCTATCATCTTCATTTGGTTTCTCAAAAGTGAATGATATAAAAGGCGCTCCTATTACTTATAAATTCGGAAAGACCGCAAGACATAAGAAGTTGAGAAAGCTACCTTCATCATCGAAGAATAGTGATGGTGATGACGACCTTCAAAAGAGACAGGCCACTAATGGCGATAATGAGAGTGAACTACTCAACTTTGATGATACAAGGTATATTGCCTGTAAGTCTTCCGCACTCGCATCCTTGGAAGAGGTGACACACCGCGTCATGCTTGCGACGGATCTTGGCTAGTTTCGCCACACCGATTTGACACACCTTCTATTACCGTATGCTGACGTTTCATTTATCGTGTCCTACGGCCTACCAGCGATAACAATAGCAGGAGAAGATCTAGATGTCATCCTAGATACAGGATCAACAGATACATTCGTCTATTCAGTTCAACCAATTCCTTTTCAAGGCATTGATCCATCCCAATTACCTCCACTCTTCCAAAATGGTACCGCTCAAGGTGTAGTGGATACCGGTCTCACATATGAAGCTCAATATGGGTCAGGAAACGGCATCACTACTACCCTTGGAGCCATTCAATTGGCGGATGTTGCCTTAAGAGGGACAGACTTTGCAGTCACAAACCTCACTTTTGCGAATTTGTGAGTATTGCGTGATGATAGCTTGGATTATTGCTGCCTTTAGAGTCGCTGACTTCTAGATGCCACACAGATACCAATCTACCGCAGCTACCGGTGCTTCCGGACTTCTAGGTAGGCGGGTAGTATTGAGGAGGTGCTATGCAGCAGGGTCTGACCGGTCCTCCCTATGTGAATTTTCTACAGGTCTTGGCTTCCCAATCAACGGAGTTATCTGGCTTACAATACTCGATGAAACATACAATCAAACAGGAAGAGTTTTAACTCAACAACAATCAGATTTATACTTCCCAATAGTACCCCTCCTAGTCACTGAACAACATATTCCGCAACCTATATTCACAGTTGATGTGGAGAGGGATACTGATTTGGATAATGGACCGCCGGTCAATATAACTTTCGATTATACCCCGGGAGGAAGCTTGACTTTGGGTGGATATCCTGAGGGTTTAGGGTAAGCTGATCTTCTCTACGCTTGGTCGTGACTACCTACTATTATTGTTGAAAATTCACTTTTCCTAACGATAACATTGGATCTTTATTTTGACACAGAGAAAACGATTTTACTTGGTCACCTGTACCCGTTGTCGAGTTTACTCAGCAAGGTATCTCAAGAGGTCTACCTAGCTCGACCGGCAACAGATGGACTACACCGCTAGAAGCTATGTACTGTAAGCGCAGTTCTTCCATTTCCCTCTTGTAGTCTTCTTCATGAGTAGACAACCAACTGACCTAATATGTCTTTGCATTGTCTTCCTCTGCCTGTAGTCAATGGCGTCCGAATCCGAGATACTACGTTGCAAACGGATGTCGAGAACGATGGAGGAGTATATTACATGCTCATCGATACGGGGTGCGTCTACTGCATTGACTGGCCGATTCTGTGGAATTATTTGAACTGTATCTGATCTTGCGTGCGTCGCAGCAATCCATCATTTACTATGCCTAGAGATATGATGTCTCAGATTACAGTGAGTCCTAAACTCGATGACATTTGGAGGATCGTCATTGCAGGCAGTAGCTGACTAGAATCCAATCTTTGCCTTCTCCAGAACGCATGGGCGGCTAATCCACAAGTGAGTGTGAGACCGACTGGACAACTATGGCATCCAGGAAGGACTGACTCGATCTTGTACCTTTCCCCAATTTTCCTACCTGTTGCACCCAATCTTTTGACAGAACTATAACGTACCCTGTGATTCCGCTTTTGAATTCATTCTGCAATTCGCAGGACGTAACTTTACGATGTCGAAAGAAGATTTCTTAGTACCATCTTACAATGCCTTGGATTCGCTTGGATTTGGAGGTTATACGACACAAGGATGTCAATTCCAGGCTCAAGTTTCTACGCCTACTCCTGATGAACTGGGACCTGGTACTTCCATAACCTATACTGCTGGTGCACCATTACTCAGGAACGTTATCACCGTATTCGATTATGGTAATATCTGGAATTCACTGGAGACACCTCCTCGAATTGGCCTGAGACCTCAACCACAGTAGGAGGTTAATTTGAGGAAGATAAAAAAACATTTGATAATGATAAGCATGCAGGAAGATCAATGACTATCTTCCGCTACCAATTGTCCAAAGCAGCAAGAGATGAGGTCGAAGAAGAAGAATTATGTATTTCGCAAAAAATGTATCGTTCTATTTCCGCAATTAGGTTACCCAAATCGTCGATATTTTGACTTCCGTGATGCCATCTTGTTGTGCATAACTTTTATTTATACCAATACGTCATTCACACTGTACTTCCAGCCTTTTCACATTGAGGTGCCAACGGTTCAAGTTAACTTCACAAAACAGCATACTTCCCATCGTGAAAAATAATCTCTGCATTGCTACGAATTGACATGATTATGTACATGATTCTTTGCCTTGTACTGGTTTAATCTGCCTCTGGTGTGACTTTACCGCTTTCTATAGCTTCTCTGGTCTTGGTCCAGATAATACCGAGTTGTCTCATGAGGGCACGACCGAAGATCTACAAAATGAAACACACACGTATTAAGCTATGAAGTTACATGGTATCAGAACTGAATAGTCACATACTTTAGAGTCATCTTCCTTTTTTGTGTTTTCGCGAGCTTCTTCGGCTAACTTTTCATCGATCTTGCCATCCTTAAGGAATTCTACAAAGGTAATTTCGGCGCAAGTCAGCAACAACCGCAACCGGCTGGACGTGGAGTACAGGCTTCTGATGTAGGCTTACCATCGATCAAAGGTTCGATGACTTCTGCATGCCTGGTAAAAGAAGGGGTTTCCATGATAGTCAATTATAAACGAGAAAGGCATGTTCCCAGCAAACAGGAGCGGTGGTGAAACGATTTTCAGACTTACCATTCCGGGTGACCCTGACAAGTGAAAATGTGTATCATCGAATAAGGTTTAGGAGGCCTTCTTTCACCATGTCTATATTCAGGAGGATCTTCCATTTCATTTAAATGTTCATCAGAATAATATTTAACTAGAGCTTGTACTGGACATCTTGGGCTTTTAGCTAGTAGCTTGAAGCCTTCAGGAACAGTTTCTACATAATCTGAATGCATTTGTTGTATTCTTAAAGTATCTTTTTGATCTTCAGGATCACAAATTAGTTTTTTTCCCTCCGAGGTAAGAGTAAGTTTGGTACTGCCTATTTCCCAGGTATCTTCGCCAGACTTGACTTTTGCACCGAAGGCTCTTGCGATAACTACCGAAAGGAAGAGAATGAGTTCAGGATAGAGTGAGCATGCTCAGGTACAGCGGAACCCACTTTGATGCCCGAAGCAGATGCCCACTAGACGAATACGACTGAAGGCGGTGACAAGGATCCATGCTTAGGCAGTTCTCGTCATGTACTATAGCAAGCTCTCGCATGTGTCTTACGGAAACTCATCGTGAAGGTATACGACCTGTAGTGTAATCTCGTCAGATAGAATTCTTGAAACGGGTTGTACTTGTTGCCACCGCTTCTTACGTAGCCGATGAGGCGCATGATCCAGGGGGTATCGACGCCGGCATACTCGACGAAGCTTCCAGATATGCAGACGCAGTCTACGTTCTCCAAATCTTCCCTAGTAGGGTATTGTCTCTTGTCAACTAGAAAAGCAGTTGATTCCAGTCAGAAATCAACCGCATCAACGATCGTTGTGATGTATCTGCCAAGATCGTTCTTTCCACTTGGGAAATTAGACAAGCTGGACGCACCGACATCGTAGCCCTTGACGTTGAGGTGCAGATCAGCATGCTCTTCCTTGATGAGCGGCTCGAGCAGGCCATGCATCAGACTGCAGTGTGACTTCCATCAGCTCGATCAGGTCGTCCGTATGCGAAGACAGCGCACTCGTGGAAGCCGCCATGCTTGCGCAGAGTAGGCTCAGCGGGCTCATCGCATACGAGGAATGCAATCTGCAATGTCCGCTTCGAAGGCCCGTTGATGTCTTGGGTTTCCGAGGTGTTGGCCATGCCTTCTTCTGTAGAAGGTATCGCTTTGTCTGCCAGAATAGGTGTGTCAGAGTAGAGAAAAGAAGAGGCAGATCGGTGACAGAGGGAGAGAAGAGAGATCAGCGGTATCAGGAGAGGATGAGTGGTGACGAGGATGGAGGTAAGCTGCAGTGCATAAGTCTGCTTGTTTTGCTCTGGTGCTTCAAGCTGGTAGCAACTCATCGTCAGTTTCACCTCACCATTGCTCGCTCCAGCGGAGACTGCTGGCAGTTCTCGGAACCGGACAGCACAACTGGAATGTGTGAATCCATCGTGCCCTTCATCATCTCCTACGCTGGTCCAGTCTGCGTGCATGCAGTCTTTGCTGCTCCTCCTGCACGCCTCTTGTGGACAATACAGCAACCGCACAGCTCGAAGCAATCTTCTGGCGGTTCGCGAGATTGCACCGCGCTGGGATCTCAAAACTTCATCCTCTGGTAGTTTCTCTCCTCCCCGACTTCAGGCCTCTGTGGACTGGGTCCGTCTTTTGATCTGCAAGCCAGGTCGCTTTCATCGCGGGTGTGCCAATCTGCTGATAAGGTCGCTCGTGGAAGCTTTGAGGCCGTTTCGGTTACGGAATGTAGCAGAACACAGCCTGCGCGATGCGAGCAAGGAACCAGATCAAGCAATGAAGGACGTCTCACTTCCTGATCAGGGTAGATGGGAAGTTCGTATTAATAGTATTCCTCGGCACACTCTATCCGACTCTACCATCATCTTTTTCGCCACAAACCTATATGCCGCATGCATGGCGTTCTGACAGCTCCTTCGTATAATATAGCACTGACATTAGAGCTGCTAGCTTCCACATCTACCTTTCTTCTTCCTCCCAGTTGTCCATACCACGCACTTACAGTACCACAAGCATACATTTCAGCATGCTGCTGCTTCTCCACCTCCTTCCCTTGCTCACCCTCACAGCTGCTCTTCCACATACAAAGCAAGACAAGAAGTCTCTCTCGATTGCATTCACGCAGCGCAATGTACATGCAAGAGCTCCCAACTTTAGCAGTCGTCTAAGGAAACGACAGAGTCCTTCGTCTGGAGACGATGTGTCTGAACTCTTGAATGACAACAATGTCAGGTATGCTTGTTTCCATAATGCTTTGGATCGCTCGAGGGGATGACTGTTTCGTCTTTATGGTATCCGCATATGGAAAGCTGACCTAGCTGACTGTTGAATCTTGCACATTCCTTTCTCCTAGATACATTGCTACCCTACAGATAGCTGGACAAGAACTAGACCTAATCCTCGATACAGGTAAGCATACATTGCCGCCCATGCTCATTTTCGGTTATCTAGATATTCTTGCCACTGACTAGCTTGAACATGATCGACTTGCAGGAAGCACAGAGTAAGTGCCACGATGGACAGGCCAATTTATTCTACATCTACTGACAACACTCTCTGTAATCAACAGCACATTCGTACTCAGTGCACAGCCCGAGGACGCTGAAGGTATTCCAGCTTCGGAATTGCCACCTTTATTCGATAACAGCACCGCTACTGGTGTCACGTATACCGGTCTTCAGTATAATGCAAGCTATGGATCTGGTCAGGGTATTACAGAAACGTTGTAAGTTCTCCTCGCCCCTCAAAAGATGGGCCACCTTCACTTTTATATTGGCTGACAATTCCTCTTCCTGTGGCATTGTTTGCAGAGGAGCTATCGGTTTAGCTACAGCCACATTAAACGGAACTGATCTTACAGCCAACAATCTCACTTTCGCAAATTTATACCAATCAAGTAGTAGCACCGGTGCATCAGGTCTAATTGGTCTAGGATTCCCACTTGATGGGGATATTTTCCTTACGATATGCGAAGCATTCAATGCAACGGGGGAACCTTTAAGCATTCAACAAGCTTCAGCTTACTATCCACTCGTACCAACACTTCAACAACAAGGTCAAATTCAGCAGAACATATTTAGCTTGGTCGTCGATAGATTGCCCATTGATGTTCAAGCTCCCGCTGAGGTAGTGGCGTTCAATTATACAAGAGCAAATGGTACTTTTACTATTGGTGATTACCCATCTGGATATACGTGAGCAGATCGTACGCTTCCCACCTTGAACTTGAGTGACAATTCTGATGTACCGGACTCTATGCCACACAGTGAAGCGGATTTCACCTTCTCCCCTGTACCAACTGCCGAAATCAATCAGCTCGGACAAAGTATTGGTATTCCAGGTGTAACAGGCAATAGATGGACAACACCTTTAGAATATGTCTATTTCAATGGAATTAGATTGACAAACACGACTCAACAACCAAGTATTCAAGATGATGATGGAATTTTCTTCGCTCTTGTCGACTCGGGCAATCCGTCTCTGACTTTCCCTGCGGATATGATGGCTCAAATGGTAAGTCCCTCGTGACAATCTCAAGCAGACCTCTTTGCGCTCGTGGGAGTTTTGACAAAGTCTTTTGTTTTCGTCAATTAGACTGATGCATATGCTGGAAATCCCGACAACGCAACAATGTGAGCATGTCTCATGTCGGTTCTCGAACGAAGAAGATTCACGGTAGCTAATTTCCTAATCTCGGATATAACTCCCCTTTACAGACCATGTGATTCCGAATTCGAACTTATCCTTCAATTCGCAGGCAAGAACTTCACGTTAGCCAAGACGGATATTCTCGTTCCGTCTTATCTAGCAGTTGATTCAATAGACCTAGGTGGAGAAGCATTTGATCAATGTCAATTTCAAGCTCAACCTGATGATCCTACAGAAGATGAATTTGGTCCTTTTACTTCTATAACTTATCAATTTGGTGATCCTCTATTGAGGAATGTGGCCATGGTATGTTTAGGGACAACCAATATCTAAGATCTCTCAAAGTCAGTTCCTCCTGGTCGCTGATGAAAGTTATATCTGGCTCGCAGGTCTTCGATTATGGTAATATTCAAGATTCAACTACCTCAGCTCCACGAATGGGTTTCGCCCAAAGGTGACCATTCTGAGGATACATTCGCCAAGACAGATAGTGCTCGAAACGAGTGTAGCATTGCAGCAGATGAAAAGCATGTAGAGATGATGCATTCGAGAGTGACCCAAATTAACGGACAATGTGTATGATAATGCAAGAAAAACTATTTGAACATACTACTTTTGCAAGAAACTAGCGATAATATCAAGTGTTTGACACAATCTTTTACCTGCGAGGCCTTGCGATATGATAAGCTGCTTCACTAAGCAACGATTCCTTCTTCCCAGCGAAATAGGCATTCTCTTGTCACGTCCTGCTTTGTACTTGCTTCAATCTCGATATACGTTCAAACTAACTGATCCTGCGATTTCGTTCTGCCGAGCTTTCCAACGAGAGTCCCAAGTTCAAAGCCCGACTGACGTCGTCGAGGTGGTGTTTGATGATGTGTATCATCATGTTTCTCCTTTCTAGCAATATCATGAGACATTCTATGTAATTGAGTAAAAGATCTAGATAAACCACCATTATTATCATTAGTAATTTTACCTTTTTTTAGACCTTCTTGAATTTCTTTCAAAGTGACTTTTTCTTCAATTAATTCTAAAGCAGATCTATTATCAAAAGGAGCTAAAGGTTCGTTTAAAGAAGTAAAGAAAAATTCTGATGGATCTCCAGCTGGCATACTTGATAATTCTCTTAATTCTTTTGCAATATTACTTGCAAACATTCCCATATCTAAATCGCATGAATCATAGCCTAATGGTTGTTCTATTTGATCTCCGATTTCTAGGAAGCCGCAATAAACGAAACTGGCAATGGCGACGGCTGAAGAGGGAGTAAGAGACAAAGTTAACGATTGACTGTCACCATGGAAAGATATGTGGAACAGCACACACCTGGGATGCTCAAATAGCCAAGCGTAGGCAGGACCGGAAAGGCAGGAAGAGCAGATATCTGCATGATTGAAGAGTCAACAGAGAGTCCATGTGAGCTTCTTCCCCGAACTTCACTTACAAGTATGCTGTATGTTTGAGGTGGATAGCATAGGAGAATGGTATAGGAGCTGAAATCAAAAGACAGAGATAGCATCGAACACAAGAGCATATCGACAAGGTCAGCCCTCTACAGACCTAAAACCTCGCCCTTGGTTAAAAGCGAGCGAATTAGAAAAAACTTACTAGTCAAAACCCTCTCCAAACCAGACATAGCATCCGATAACATAGCATTAGCATTCATAAGAGCAGTAACTAGCGGACTATCAATCGTTTTTCTTTTATTTAATAAAGCAATATAAGCGGAAAAATGAAAAACTAATTCTTGTGGTATACAAGAACCAGTATAAACATCTTTTTTATGTTTTCTCTTCTTCTTTTTATTCTTTAATCTTTCTTCATTTGATTCAATCATTTTTAATGCTTTTCTACGTCCATATTTTAATAGACTTCGAAAAGGAGAAAGAATCGGTAGACAATCATCAATGAAATCGAATGGTGGTGGATTGTGAGCTGGTAGGAGTGGTCTGTAAAGAGGTAAGGGAATGTATTAGCTGAGCCCTATTGCTGAATTTGCTAGAGCTGACAGCTTGTGAAATCGACTCACTTGTCAGGATTGCGCGGTCCAAGCTGATTATCCGAGCTATAAACACTAGTGCTTGTGTCTTTCCTTACACTCTTGCGGTAATGCATATGATGTGATTTAGGCTGAGGTGATCCATCGGGCGACGTTACTTTGATGTCTTCTGCAGATTCATCTAGAGGATTTGTAGTGGACCTTCCAGACGAAGGAACCTGGTTATGAAGATCACGCCTTTGAATGCTGGTCGTATTAGGCAGCTGATACTATAAGAGGAGGAGATGGCGTGATCAGGGGGGTAAGGTCTATCGTGATATGAGGGCTCAGCAGACAAAACAAAGATGACCCACTTTTGGTAGGAAAAGGATGAGGTGGTATAGATCGTCATAGTGTATCCCACTTTCGCCTCTCAGATAATGTTTCAGCGATACGGCGAAGGCTTCAAGTAGATTGAGCATGGTCTGTGGGATGGGTAAGCAATATCCCCAAAACGGGGTCGAATGATTCAATCAGCCTCACCTTTTCCTCAAGCAAGGCTTTCGCAGCATCAGCGTCTTTATCCTCTTCTGCTACTTCTAACGCGCATTGAGTGGGGCAATGGAACCAAATCAATCGAGAAGCCAGCCTAGTAGCTACATGAACCTGCTGCCACAGTTTTCTCCCTTCTATGAAACGCTCATAAGCTGAACTTGTTCTGTAGGATATGCAGAAGCCAAGGACGGTCTGATAGAACAGGCGTGTGTTTGGATCAGCTTATATGCTACAGCCAAGCAAGCGTGTGGGTGACTGCTTGACCCACACCCAAGACTGTCAACATAGTTGGGGATATGCCCAGATTGACGTCTGTCTGGAGCTTGTCGAGGAGGACGAGCATGACGGCTATGGAGGTGAAGAAGAGCTGGGACAGGAAGAGCGAGGATGAGCGGGATGCAGCGATGATGAATGGAGTGAGATAGCCCACCATACTGGCCCATATCCTCCACAGACAGGTGTACTTGACGTGCATCCATATGCTCGGTCGATCGTAGGGATCCTGGGTGATAAAAGTGCCAGTCGGGGAGAGAGGTGTCGAGACCATGCTGCGAGGCTATGTAGTGAGAACCAGACGAGATAGAAGCGAGTGTGTGTGTGCTTGGATGTGCAGGTGCGAGGCGAGTGTGCCCAGAATGCAGCCCTATACCAAACGCTGTGCTGAAAAGGCGCTGGACCGGCCAGGCGTGACTTAACGTTATGTGTGAGGATGTGTCAGTGGAATGCAAGAGTGTTAGCGGTGAGTGGATGGATGCAGTGAGTGAGTGAGTTGGAGAGAAGAGAGAAGCAGAGAGAGAATGCATCCATCATATTTATTTTCACGCCATCGAGGGTCATCTCCAGTCAGGCAAAGGAGAGAGCAGAGGCACTCCGTCGTCAAGCCAAACAGCGTCTACGCGCCAGTGGCGGGCAGCAGAGATATTACAAGTGACAAGTGCGCAGGTATGATGCCGTGTCTCTATATCAACAACAGTAGAGCTCATGTCGTTGATTCCGAGCATGGAAATCTATCAGTCTGTAAGTCGCCTCGTAAAGGTCGTAAAGGTGTCAAGTCCAAAGTTCCAGTTCGTGAAGAGAGATGAATCGTAGTGGATTGGCGTTCCAAAGAGTAATGATCCAAGTGTCATAAATATGATGCGTCAATCGTGAGTGTTTCCAAATGTCCAAATTCGAAATAGTAATATAGGTGTCCTGGCGTGGATGAGAGGTTGTAGATGAAAATGCTTGTCCGATAGAACTCCGTCCTGACCAGTGCAAAGCTCGCATCTAGTCATGCGTATAATCAGAAATGATAATAGTAGGTAAGATCAGGCTATTTCCAGCATCTCTTTCCATAGCAATCCATGATCCTCCTCTATGTCCATGTCCGCCACTAGCAATTTTATTCCCTTCTCCCATCGTTATCGTTTTCTTACTGTTCCTCCCTTCAATATACATACTCTTAACCCTTCTCATACTTCTAGAATTACGACCGTTCTTGTTATCTCTCAGTGTATTAGTAGTCATGCCGGGAGAAGGCTGTTGAGCTGGTAGAATTGTTACTCTTCGACTTGAAGAGGAAATAGTTTGTGCAGATGAGATAGGAGCGACTCTATCTCCTGTCATTATAGGTGTCGATTCCGTCCATCCAGCAACGGCAGATCCTATGAGTCCTCGCAATGTACCTCCAAAACTCGACTTGCGTGTAAGAGTGCCAGTAGTGTGTTTTGCTGCTTTTCTTCCTTCGCTTTCTCCATTTGAGCTGTCGTTTGGATCTTCGGATGATTCTCCAGCATCAGCAGTAACGCCACTATCCCTTCTCATTATCTGCTTCTTCTGACTAGAGTGAACCTGCGTATGAGTCGCAGGAACAGCAGGAACAGGCGGCACATTCTCCTCCTCTTCATCATTCTCTTTCGTATCTTGTTTCATCTGTTTATAAGCTAATAATCTCTCCAAGCTTTCTTTAGCTTTCAATCTAGGTTTTACTTCAGCATAATTGCTAGTCGTAGTATCGTTATTATTATCGTTATTATTGCTGCTCTTTGTGATAGCACCGAGAGGACTGCGTGTACGAGAAGAAAATCTAGGAGGACTCCATAATCCCTCATCATCATTTTCATCATCCATAATACCAGGTTTCCCCATTCCCGATAACGATGTAGGCAACACCTTTTCTTTCCTGACATCATCTTTGACCATACTTGAATTCCTCTTGATAGGCGTACCTTGTTGCTGATGATTTGAAGAACTCGAAGAAGGACTAAATCGCTTCGATATACCAGTTATAGAAGTAGGTGGACTTCTAACTACTTTCGTTTCTCCAATTGGAGAATCTCTTGGATTTCTATGAGCCAATTGTCTTGGAGTTGCATTTTTCTTTTCTACTGCATTATTCGTACTGCCAGAACTTGTATTCTTTAAAACTGAAGGAGAGGGTGATTTGAGAGGCATTGGCCCTCGAATAGCAATTGGCGTCCTATTCCTGACGGGTGTCGAATCATTAACGGAAGCTTTCGAGTTTGAGCTTGTTGGCGTTATAGCTGCCTTGGATTTAACGGGAGTAGGTGAATCATCATTTGTAATGTCTTCATCTCGAAACACAACAATAGCATTATTAGAAAGTATAGGAGAAGCAGCTTTTCTTAAAGTATGTTTAGATGCAGTTTTCCTTAATAATTTAGGTTGTGTGATGGCTGGTATACTAGCAGAAGATGAAATCGTATCTTTTGCTGAAGTAGAAGAATTGGAAGAATGGGATTGTTGCTGTCCTGTAGAATTTGAGATTGCTGATGTAGATGTCGTTGTATTGGTAGATAACGATTCTGTCATACTCTGTTTCAGTTTATCCTGTCCTTGTGCTACAGCTGTACTTGTACTACCACTGTCGGCCATTGTTCCAGACGAGCCGAATCCCAGAGGTATGCCAAATATAGTAGCTATAGAAGGTCTGTGACCCGTTTTACTATCAATTTTCTTGCCATCGTCCTCTTTGTTTCGCTGCGCTTTCTTAGCTGTATCACAAGCATCACCAGAGTTGGCACTATTATCTCTGAGCGCAGATTCAGAAAGCGCGTGTCGAAGAGTACCACGTAATAGACTTTCAGCAGAGGGTGTATCCATCTTCTTTTTCTTCTGTTCTTGAGTATGTGGTTTATCCACTATCAATAATGCTTCTTCAGCATCATCATCATCGGCAACATCGAGTTTATTCAGACAAGAAGAAGGAGGAGGATACTTCATTGCTTTAGTACTCTCCTGTTTTGAAGATTGATATTCCTGTCTGACCTGTATCGAAATACGCTTCATCTTCTTCCTCATTAGAGGAGAATCGAAATAAGTGACTTGATCATTTATAGCTGGTTCCATTTGACTTAATTGTCTCAAGGGAGGTGAATAGAGAGGAACTATTGTTTGTTGCTTGGTTGTCATCGTTTTAGATGCATCGTTTGTTGATTCGACGGTCGAAGAATGATGTTCCTGGTAATGGGTCATAGTCGTCGGTGAACAAGTTGGAGTTTCCAAGATACTAGATTCTAAAGTCGATGTAGTAGCTTGTCTTCTTTCCTGACATAATAAAAGCAAATCATGTTCGTTGACATCTTCTCGATTCTGTTCATCCTCGTCGCGTCCGATATTCAGCTGTTTTTTCAGATTATTATTATGTGCAAGTTTTTTACTCTCTGGAGATCCTATTGCTATTCTTGCAGCTTCTATAGTTTTCCTAGCTTCATTCATATAAGCATTAGAAGCGTCAAAAGTTTGTCTCAACCATCCCTTGATTTCTTCATTTCTATCAACAATATCTGTTACTGCTCCTATTTTTGATGCTCCTGCTCCTGGTGTTTCAATACTTGTATCAATTGCACCTTGACTTGTCTCAGGTGAGTTTACAGGAGAACTTAGGACACCATGCGGATTCGAAGGATCTTGATTCACCAGATCGGGAGAAGAAACCTGCTGCCGTGTTGTATTAGACCATAAACTAGAAACAAGGCCTGAAAACGATAACAGTGAAGTCTTATTCTTGATTGTTCCGTTTGTTGTTTTTGTAGGTCCTGTACGGTCTGTTGTCATAGATGTACTATTGCTTGCTGTGATGCTATTGCTTGACGAGGCTGAAATCAATCTCGAAAGTGGGTGGATGATATTGCTACTGATACCATCGCTGGCATTCCCTTGTGACATTATAGTCTGATCCGAGTTCGATGCGTTTCCGATATGGCCAGTAATGACAGACTTGCTAGATGAAATACGACCAGAACTTGGAGGAGTAGCAACTCTACAGACCTTGAACCCGTTCCTAGCTAGTATCTTCAAGGATGAAATCCAGTGATCATAACAGAATTAGCTATAGTTGTAGACTGAGAGTCAAATAAGGAAGGACACCCACCTGCTCTAGAGAAGCGTATCCACCTTCATCCATGTCCTGTTTGATTTCATTGACCAACCTTTCCTTCTCCTTCTCTTCAGCCTCTCTCTCCCTATGAGAGTGAGATCTGTTCCTAGTAGGTAGCTTCCCCTTCCTCCTCTCTAATACTACATTCACGTCTGGAGACTCATCGGAGAATGAATCCAGCGATGACTCTCTGGAATGAAGGGAGACAGACGATGGGCGTGAATGAATAATGTGACGGGAGTGAAGATGATCTTGCTCAATATTGTGCCTGTCGACTTGCTTGTGACTGATTTCAGACTGAGACTGAAGTAGAGGATGATCGAAATCCAGTCCAGGAATTGTGGACGATGAGTTAGACTGAGGGAGGCCATTTGAGAGTGAATCAGGGTACTTTGAATCCTTGTTCAATGCTTTTAACCTCTTCAATGTGCTTAAGCTGTTCGTGTTCTTCACTGGCGTACGAATGACCTCGTCCTCATCGTGCTCTTCTTCCCTCGTCGAATGTTGTTTATTATGCGATTGTGTCGGCGTGCAGGTCTGGATGGCAGACGAAGAAGCAGAAACTGGACCAGCCAGAGTCGAGTAGATATGTGAGAGTATAGGAAGCGGAGGTATGTTCATGTTACTGTCTATGCCTGATGCAGGATTACCTCCATCGAAATCAAGGACACCTCCAAAGACTTGGAGTCGACCGAGGGAAGCCTTGTTCCGCAGACGGGGCAGTGAAGGTCGTCTGTTTGCTACATGGTTAGCTTGCTTGTAGTCCATCTTGAGGCATTGTAGATGGATGCACGACTCGTCAGCTCATCTTGCATTCGATGTATCGAAATGCAAAAGCAAAAGAAAGCCCCATCGTCTTGCAGGACACAAGCGTAATCGAGGTTGTCGCATTCCATCCATGCCTTGACAGATGGACGAATCGATGGAGTAGAGCAATCAGACTGTACATACTGTTTTCGAAATGTAGTTCGAGCAATCAACAGGAAAATAGTGCAGTGTTGTTACCCATATCGGTATAACGTGCTACAATTGCAGATCATCGTGTTGCAGATGCTGGGCTTGAAAGGTCACGTGACTTTTCCTTGCTCTACCCTTTTTGCCACCTCGCACAAGAAGAGGTGACTTGAAAGCTCGAAGATAGTAGTGTGTGTAGTCTATAATAGCAGTGGAGAGGAAAGCACGCTTCATACTGTTAGACAGATTAAGTTTGAAATCCCGCATACAGCTCATCTTCCATGTCAGCATAGTTAGGCTTTCCTGCGAGCAAAGTCACTCAGCCACTCTTGACTCTAAAGATGAGAAAGCGGTGCCCCGCGATGGCATCATGAACACAAGGACAGGAAGGATGCGCAGGGAAGTGTAAGCAGGACTGGCAGTTCCTTCTTTATCAGCTATTCCATCAATCTACCGGAATAGCAAGTCGCATCTCATCAACATCATCCATTGCTCTACAGGATCTTCCTCCTTCTCACACATAAAGCTTAATGCGAACAGCTGTATAGCACTCGCCAAGTCCAAGTGAGGAGGATCCTCTGTACAGTAGGAGCTTAGTATTAGTTACTGAGTAAGAGTAAGAGTCTATTAGTGTGCACACGCTCAACGACAAGCTTACCTTGAGGATACTGCCTTCTTTCTCCCCCATCTCCTGCTCGACGTCCTGTCCAGTCCGCCACCATGCAAGGCTATGGAAGCACTGAAGTAGCAAAGAGGCCAGTCCTTCCAGCTCGACGAGTGAGTGCGAGTGCAGTATACCACTATAGCCGTCACTATCCGTCCATCCATCCATCCATGCTCTCTCATACCCATGCCATGCTCTCGCACACGCGTGATCGAGAAAACGTGCATCAATTCGAGGGCAAGCATCATGATACAGCATGTTTTTGCAATACACCAACTCCATCAGCATCCACTCCACCATGCCGTCGTCAGCTACTAACAGGTCACCCTCTCCGCAGCTGTCCATCTCCTCCAACTCGCAGTGGATCGCCCCATCGGGCCACACTCCCTCTCCCTCTTCAGGCTATGCGCTGTCGCCGAGTTCAGCAACACACCCAACACTACCTCGAAGCGATGCAGGACAACCGCCATCAACTCCCTCCAGCGGCATACACCGCTCGCCTTCATTTGGGCGCACCATCCGACAGCTGGATCCAGTGTCCATCTTTGAGCGGTTGGGTCTGGGTGGTGATGCTCCATCCACACAGCTGACATCACAAGGTGGCATAGGGTCACAGGCTGGGCCATCTCCTGGAAGAGAAGACGCACATCTCCCTTCTGAAGAATTCGAAGGCATCCCTGTTCCAGATACTTCGGATATGGTCACCCCCGTGCCTTCGTCCTTCACGTCTGAAGTTGAAGCGAACAGCGGTGCTTCGAGGAGGACTCTCTCGAATGGTGCTGCAATGATGGAGGACCCATCTCCTTCACTCACTGGTCTTGCTATACTGCAAGCTCAGAGTAATGGCAACAATGAAGACAATGGTACAATCTCTTCATCCTCTTCCACTCCTCGCACACCAAGCCAGACTCTCATGGAGATAGCATCAGCTCCACCCGTCGATCTTGTCGATCCTTCCTTGCATCCGCCGCATGCCCTGGTATTGCAGTACTCACAGCAAGCAGCAGGAGAAGACAGCAATGGAAACAAGAAGATCATCCCTGTCAATGAGGATATCCTCCTCCCCTTCGTCAATAGACCTACTGAAGTCGGGGAATTGCTTGAACTGGAACCTAGAAATAGAAGTCTGTTTGAAAGGTTGAAAGAGGTATTTGAACCTCATCCTTTCTCTTCATCTTTTTCCTCCTCTTCATCTTTGTCATCCTCCTCATCTTCGACTACACCCACACCGCATCTGTCAACTTCTACCACTTCGACAGCTAGTAGCACAGACAATCATCACAAACAAACCTGGCAAGAAGTAGAGGCCATCTTATACAAACCGAGAGAAGAGCTCAAAGATCAAGAATGGATAGACTCTCTTAAATCTGCTATTTTCCCTCGCTCTACTGCTTTGTGGGAAAGATTGAGAGCTTGTATTGGTATTGACGTTGATGACGAACAAGGTGGAGATAGATATGAAGAGCTATCTTCCGATTTTAATGCTGTTATATTTTCACCTTCTTCTGCTGATCAGCAACAACAAAGGCAACAATATGGTATTTCAGTACCATCCTCTCCTTTGTTAGGGGAGGATATGCTTTCACCTAGAGCTATCCTACGCACTCAAGGCGGTGGCGTTAACATACCTGGATTTTCTCCATCAAGATTAAATGCCTATTCTCCCGCCGGTAGTGCTGGTGTTTCACCTTCGCCATCTCCTGGTCCTGGAAATACCAGCGGCTCAAGTATTGGAGCAGCACGCCAGTTTGATCGTACCACGAATAGTGGAGCAGACTCTTCCGCCAGCAATAAATCACCTGGTAAAAGCGGGCATGCGAGTCTTATTACTACTAATAATGCTGGAGATTCTTCATCAACGCGTATGCACAGAAGAACATCATCAGGTGGATCATCGTTTAGACGCTCTTTCGCCATGTCGTCTATTTCGGAAGACGCTCCTGTAGTGGACTTTGGTAATCAGTCTGGACCTACTACTCCTTCTTTGGAAACAACGCCATCATATGGCAATACTCCCTCTTCTTTCCCAGCTGGAGGAATGAGTGAAGACAACGGAATGTCAACGATGACGAATGCTATTAATATAGCTGGAATGAGCAATAATGCCCCTGATCTTCATCAGACTCAGGGTGTCTATCAACATCATCCCCATTTGCAAGGTTCAGCATTATCGACAAGCGCTTCGTCATCGGTCCTATCAGGTCATTCGATGACACATGGACAAGCCAATCTTCTATCTCCCTCTGCATCGTCTTCTTCTAACAATATATCTTCATTGGGATTGAATGTAGATGTATCACCTACGCAGAACTCGTCTCAAATACCCCGTTCTCCTAGTTTTAGTAATTCAGCTAGATTAAACATTATGGGATCATCTGGAAATAACAATCTAGGTAATTCATGGGGCAATTTCCAACCTCAAAGCTCTACCAGTAGTATAAGTAGTAGTCCTTCTTTTAATACTTTATACAACAAAAGAGCATATGATGAGTATAATTCTGTTTTTGAAAGTGATGATGGTGAATCTGTTAGTGGAAGCGTTAGAAGTACGGGCAAAGGTCCAGGTGTAAGTCTAAAGCAAGAAATCTATTTAAGCATATTTTGGTTCACTGATATACTAATGTTCTTTATATCATCCTTCTCTGTAATCTAACTATCTGTCAATCAACTACAGATGAGAAGATCTTTCGGACAAATGGACGCCTTGTCGCCTATTAGAGGATCAACTCCAAGACAGAGTGGAGCAGGACCAGTCGGTGGTAGAGGTGGTGGTTTCGCGCTTGCTGGTCTAACTATCGGCGGCAATAAAACCTCCTCTTCACAGAATTCCTCTCGTAACACGACTCCCAAGCCATGACGAAAATCAGTACCACCTTCGAACTTAGCTCAACTTTGATGATAGAGAATTGGCGGGGAGGAAATGGAAGGCGTTGAGTTGGTACGCAATCGTAAACGTGAGCTTGGCATGAACCAATTGGTAGGGAAATATGTATGAACTAGCCAAATCAGCTTAGAACAAATGAGACAAAGTAGCGATGTAACAAGAAAAGTCTGATTGATTATCTTTGGCAATGCCATAAGCATAAAGAGAAGGCTCTTCAGCTAATGATTACAAGACATGCCAATCCCAATTCTGACGGTTTCCGGACATTGCTTCCGCCTTCGACTGACTGCATAGCTCGTTCTTGCCCACAAACCAACTGCGAAGCCCGCTGGGATTCGATGCGAGTTATCTGGGTCATCCAGCCAATTTCAGAGCCCATTCAAGCAGCTTCTGAGTCGCTACCCTTCGCTTCCTATCCGCGGCCTGCACACCCTTTTCAATAAGCGCGTTGATCACTCTATGCTGACTTGGGCCAGCGGTATCCAGAATGGAGGGAGCGTGGGAGCTGATCTCCCATTGGATGCGTTGCGATCCCTTCCTCCTCCTTTTTCCAGCAGTTACCTTCAGCTCAGTGGAAGGGCGCTTTCTTTCATGCGGTTTATCGGTCTTTTCACCCTTAGGCAGATTCTTGGCCTTATTCATTTTGTGCTTGCGCTTGATGACTGAGCGGAGAAGTCCCTTCAGTCTACTTCCGCGTGGATGAGGTAGCCTGCATATGATAGTGGCTATGGATTCTGATGAGGGTAGTCCATGACGATGCGTGCCCTACGAGGTTCGTTCTGTCTAGGGTCGTTTGTGAGGTAGTGCGACGGTGTGGTGGCACGCCTTTGTAGCTCAACGCGGTAAGATACCATCTCTCATGTATCTCGCTATATCACCAGAGGAATATTTCGGTTCCTTGTTGTGTTCAGCATCTTTTTCTTTCATTTTCGAGCTTTCTTCATTATCTTCATCTTCGTCACCAGTTATACGAGCTTTCCAATTGAACTCTCTATCCTCCACACTTTCACGTAGTCTCTTGCATGACTCTACTGCTTTGTCGGCTAGTTCGTCGTGTGCTTTTAACGAAGTGTACAGTGAGGTTGGATCGTCTAGAGAAAGTATAGATGCTAACAGTTCGGCTTCTCCAGCTTCGACTTCTGGAATCTGTCAATGTGAGGGAGACCATGTCAGCGTTCTAATTGTTACACTACAGAGAGAGATATGCTACTAACCTGCTTAGTACGTAGGAGCACCTGCACTACAAAGTCCCTATCTTGCTCTACGTTTCTTCCAGGATGAACGACACTCTGAGCCAGAGTCCTCTTCCAAGCTTCCTGATCGAGCTGATTGAGGACACGCTGTTCCTCTCTAGTCTTGTAACGGGGCTTCTCAACTCCCAATGCAGCTTTGTGTGCTTCTACAGCTTTACCTAGTGAAGGCGGAGTGACGAGGAGCTCGAAGACCGAGTGGGTGTAGGAAGTCAGGAGGGAGTACTTGGACTGGATGTCTTGCCTGGATGAATACACTCTATCAGTAGATGTACGTAGTATGGAGTAGTATAAACACCCACCATCCAATCATCCCCTCTGCGCCGCCATACTGGATCTGTCTCTGAAACTCGGATATCGCTTCAACCAACTGGAGCAGCTTTGCATGGATCGAGACAAGGCGGTCTACGACAGCTGGAGGGAGATTCGGTGGTAATGAAGGTGGTGGTGCGGATTGAGGTGCTGTTGCTGCAGCGTCACCGCCCTCCATGTCTAGATCTGATAGTGAAGCCCGTCCATGCGTGTTGTGCAGGAGTCAAGGTCAAGCTGGAAGGTCAAGAAAGAGGAAATGCGCCCGAATGCAGGTACAATCCCAGCGACGAGAGGGTTTAACAGATTACGCCCCTGAACACTGTCAACACAAGCCCTCGCTACTTCTCGCTCATCCAGGCCTGCAAAATATAAAGATGAGTCTCATCACGTGCTTCAAGGACGGGCGCTAAGAGAAGAGTTGCAAGTTGCCCAAGTCAACAGAAGTAAGACATGTCTGAACAGTTTCCGACCATCTTACTGGCGATCTGGCTTTCCAGATCTGAGGCGCCCCTACTATCGCAATCTTAGGCGCATTGTCAAGCGGAAAGAGGCTGACAACACCACACTCAGCAAGGGCTGACATACTGACTTGTGCTGGAGAGAGAAGCTATGGAATTGTAGAAAGATGCTTATCTGACTTTTAACATTACGCTTCTGAAGCTGACCATCCTACATTCATACGTGAATTCACCACCATGTCCCTCATTCCCCGTAATAGCTTCTTCAACGAGCTTCGCAAGGCATTCCGGCTGTTAGAAGAGCCATTCCTCCATCATAACAGATCCGTTCCCGCACCTCGACGGAAGCATCCTCAATCCGACCTATTCAAAGCATCCGGTCTAGATAATCTCGACGCTCTAAGTGGTTTCTCAGGAGCTTATGTCAAGGAAGCTGAAGATGGTAAAAACTATCTCGTTGAAGCTGAACTTCCTGGTGTCAAGAAAGAGAATATAAAAGTTGATTTTTCAGACAATGGAGAAGTACTTCATATTGAAGGTTTTAAAGGTGCTTTGCCAGTTTCTTCTTCTTCGTCTTCGGCGGGATCTGGAACAGATACACAGCCTAGTACGGCGACTGCTGGAGACGCACGTCCCGCTGCTACTTCCAATGAAACAGCAGTAGAGAAGGCGAATGAGAACAGCACTTCTGTCATTCCAGACTGGGCAAAAGAATCCTACAGCTATGGTAGCTTCCATGAAACTTTCGTAAGTCTCTCTCTCTTATCTTCGGCTCAGTCGCCACCAAGCCTAAGCCGACAGAGGTATCAACTGCTTACCTTATTTCTTTCCAACTTGCAGCGCTTCCCGTCGGCTGTTGATGTAGACAAGGTACAGGCCAGCTATGAAGATGGAGTGCTGCGCTTGACTATTCCAAAGACTGAGAAGGATATTGCAAGAAAGAGCGTTCAGATTACGTAGCTATTATAGTCTGGAGTGGTAGTCCGTGAACCACCAGGATGAATCCGAATAGTCCCCGGTGTTTCAGCTCGTCTGTGTAGCTTACACGAGGACACAATCCGGGCTTGTAATGTTAGCAGCTTGCACATCAGAACACTGTTAGTCCTTGCTTTTCGTGTATTCGCGATCATCACCTTGTTCCAGCGCACTTGGATGCTTTGCCTCTTATATGTCTACCCACTCCTCTCGATACACACCAGCCATGTCGGCCAGCATCTCTGCATCGTCGTCCTCGCTGCATGCAGGTGATCCGTCAGAGGATCCATCGCACAATCCATTCATGAGCGAGCCCGTCAGCGAGGGCATTGTGGCAGAAGCGCGTGAGGAGAGGATAGAGCATGAGCAGGAGCAGGAAGAGCATCATCGCCATGAGCAGCAGCAAGAGCGGACAGAAGGCTTCAGTCACACAGCAGGCGGTGGTGATGCCTTTGCTCGTCATGCTACTGCTAGTCCCTCGGAACACGCATCCACCTCGACATCGCCGCAACAGCAGCAGCAGCAACAGCAACAGCAGGTACGAAGACCTGCCAGGCCTACACTGAGAGACAATCTGCAATGGAAAGATGAGATCAAGGTGTGTATGATAATATCTGAAAGTATGATAGTCCGGCTGATGGTTGTCCGGCTTCCAGATCTTCGACGCTCAGAAGACATCGGAAGGTGCCTCGACTTCGTACATCAGCTATCTAATCCGTTCACCAGATGTGAGCAATCCATTTGCATGGAACAACGGAATCCAGTTGATTAGTTTGCTTACTATGCAGCACGGCGACACGCGGCGTCGCTATTCTGAATTCGAGTCTCTCCGCAGCGTGCTCGAGAAGCTATACCCAGTCCTCATTATTCCTCCCATACCACCTCACCACAGTTTAACAGACTATGCCGCAAAGCAAGGAAAAGCAAAAGAAGATGCGAATGTAATTGCTCGTAGAAAGCGAATGCTTCAAGTTTTCTTGAATAGATTAGGTAGACATCCTATCTTATCTGAAGAACGCGTATTTCAACGTTTTTTAGAACCTAATCTACCTTGGAGTGAAGTATTACATGCTCCTCCTGTCACTTTATTACCTAAGAATGTACTCAAAGCATCAGCTAGAACACCAGCGGACCCTTCTACATCGGCTTTATACGCCGCTTTACCTGGACCGAGTTCTACCTCATCTGCAACAGGATCACCATCAGGTTATGGTCCGGCATTACAAGAACCAGATCAACGTTTCTTAGATTCGGAAATATTTACAACTAAATTCTCAGGTCATATTACGAACAGTCTGGAAAAGGTCAATAGACGGACTATGAAGCGATGGGCGGAATTGAGTGCGGACTATGCTGAACTTGGTGCTGTAATGAATGGTTTCACCTTAAATGAAGGTACTAGCGCCAGCGGTTCTGCTATTACGCAGCTACAAGGTGAACAGGAAAGGCAAGCGGTCGAGACATTGTCCAAAGCTATTGAGAGTACGGGGCAAGCTATCGACTCGACATACCTTCACACGAATGCAATGGTGAGCTTGGTTTTGCATAAGACCTTTGCAATGCTCTTAACTGATCCAATGGTCTTCCCTTCACAGCTGCAAGAATGGGAAAGAACGTTCACAGAGCCCCTCGCGGAATACGCACAATTCAGCAATGTAATCAAGCATCTGCTGAAGTATCGTCATTCAAAACATCTTCAGTTTGAAATGACGCGTGATACGCTAGAAGCAAAGAAAGCCACACTTGAAGATTTAGAACGGTCGGAAATGGAGGCACGTCGTCTTGATCAGGCATTGAGCCGTGCACTTTCACCACCTGGTCGATCTTCTGATGCTTCAGCATCAAATACGGGTCATTCAGCCGATGCCAGTGACGCCAACAATCATCTCTCCCCACCCTCCTCAGCAAATATGCTATCTTCATCTCAACTACGTAAATCTACTTCCTCCGGTGCAGGTAGCAGTCGTTTCGGTTTCTTGAGTGCATTAGGAACAACATTCAATGGAATGGTAGATAATGATCCAGAAACAACAAGACGTAATAATATAGGTAAAACAAGGGATACAATAAATCAATTAGAAGGATCAATACAATCAATAACATCAGATTTAAGATATGCAAATCAAATGATACAAGCTGATTTAGATAGATTTCAAAGACAAAAAGTTGGTGATTTTAGAGAAATGGGCTTGAATTTTTCTAAAATTCATATTGATTGGTGCAAATCTAATTTAGATCTTTGGAAAGAAGCTAAGAAAAATATTGATGAAATTGATGATTCTCCTGCTAGTATGACTATTAGTTCTGTTGCTACTGGTCAAAGTCAAAGATGACGATGGGGTGAAATGAAGACTACATCTGTAACTAGCTATGCTGTCGTGTAATCGGATAGTTTCAGTAACGCTACTTTCACACTAGCTCGTGTATTTTAATGGGGCGCGCTTGGCTCCAAGACGCGAACCTGAGACTGAATTGGCCATCAACCGATGTGCACGAAATTGCTCTTTGCATCGGTATTTTGAGAAGCTCAGCAAGAAGGGATGTTAGCCATTCTGAAGCACGGCAAAAATTCTGTGTGCATTGCTAGGATAGGGCTACATTTATCTATAGAACAATACTGAACTATGCTAACGGTTTCAGTACTTCATTTTGCCGCGTGGAACTGAAGGCCTGAAGTGGAACGAGTCAGCTTAGATCTGATGAAAGAGCCATGAGATATGATAAGATGGAAAGGAGGGGAAGGGGTTTATTTCAGAAAGATCAATTGGAGTTGTTTATGTTTTGTCTACTCATTTCTCGATATGAGATCATGAAATGATGAGTACTTAACAGGTATTTTCATCGTAAAGTTGGGGCGTGGTATGAGGCAGGAGAGAGCCGTCGGTATTGTAAGGCTCCGTGACTTACGTGAAAACTGCATATGGGCGAGTTTGAGCATATACGCCGACTATGTACACAACTAGAGGCGGAAGAGAGTGTCTGCGTGGGAGAGTCTATCAGTAAGATGGGTCGGCGAAGATGTCGGGAAAAGGATTGTGGATGAGGTTTTCTGAATGCGACATTCAGCAAGATCAATTGGAGTACGGTTTATGGATGTCATCACCTCTCTTTAAAGAGATCGGATAAATCCCTAAATTGCTATCATCTTCAAAGTGAGTTCGCATGTGTTGCAAGAGGGGAGTGGACGAAGTTTGGGATGTTTTCTATTCTGAAAAACGCACCTCTATGAATTTAAGCTCCGCTCTTGAGCATGCGTGTTTTCGGGGGCGGCCGCGGAGGAGGGTACTTTACTTCAGGTCCTTTTTGTGCAGTCTCTTGTATCGTCTTTTCTGGCCATGAGAATTTGTTTTCCAGATCAACAGGTATACTCCATAATTCTTTGTATTGTCCATCTTTAATACTTGAGACCCATCTGAACATGGTTGGTATTCGTGCAGGCGCGTCACTCGTAACATCACCACTAGTAACGAGGCCTGTAGATTCGTCTCTGACAACTTTAGTAGCTGCCGCTAAACGTGATCCTCCGCCTCCTGACTTCTTTCCTATTTGTTTCTTTAACAATCGATCTATTGTTTCAGTCTTTTCTTCTTCTAACTTTTTGTTCAATAAATGTTTCCGCCGCCGCGATGTTTCGACTTTGCGCATAGCTACTTCTTCTGCGGTGAAGATCTTCTTCTTCGATGGGGCTGACATAGGTGGAGTGAATCAGTGAACTTGCTTCGTTGCATGGACGGATGAGTCCCTCATTAATTAGAAATCGCTCACCGTCAGGTAAAGCCATGAAAGCTGTATCCTCGCCAACGTGGGCGGCACGTTGACGTGCGGTCATCTTCGACATGTCGACTTCTGAATCCTCATCCAAATTCATGAAATCCTCTTCATCTAGAGATTCTTCTTCCTCGGGCTCCTGTTCGGCTTCTTCAAGCTCTTCCTCCTCTGCATTCGCATCTTCGTCAAACTCTGCAGGAGGGGCGTATTAAGTCAGTCTACAAAGATAAGGGGTGATTCTGAGAGCTTCGCGTACCATCGAGAGCGCGCTTCCGCTTAGTCTTGTGTGGAGCAGCCACAGCAGCTTGCTTTCCTTTGGCTTTCGAAGACGGCGGGCTAGGCTTAGCTGGAGCTTTGCCTTTGCCCTTGAGAGTGACGACGTTCCGAGGTAGAGGCGGTTGAGACGGTGACGAAGGGAGATTCTTGCTAGTCCCTGCACCCAGCTTGAATTTCAGCTTCATGGGTGCTGTGGAGTCAGCTACCGAAGTCGCTGGAGACTGTGTTCCGGATGGAGAGGCCTGCATTGATTCGTCGCCGTATTCTTCATCTTCACCCTCGGCATCGTCTTCTTCCTCGTCTTCCTCATCTTCATCGTACTCTCCTTCGACCTCTGCATCTAGCTCGTCGTCCTCGCCATCGTCCTGGTCAGATGCGACTGCTTCCTCGACATCCATTGATTCGTTCGCTTTGATGGCCGCCTTTCGAGCAGCTGGACGCGCAGTCGAGGATAGCGCGGCCGGCACATGGTTGGCAGCTACAGCTGGAGGACGCACGGAGACTCGTGTGGGCTTGGACGCTGAGCTGGTTGCTGCTGCGGCTGCCTTCCTGCTGGATCCGCCTTTCCGCTCATTTCCAGGTGGGTCGCTTGAGCTGGCGCGACTGTCGAGCTCGTCGTACTCGTCTGACGATTCGACGATGCGCGGCGCCATGCTGGCAGTTCACTGCAGGCCTGCAGCTGCCCGTTTGTGCAGCCAGTCTGTGGGCGGGTGGTGGGAGAACAACCTGCGCATCCACAGCACATCTGCTTTTTGCATTCCTACAACGCGATGATCGGCTGAAAGACTACAATGCAATCTACAGGAACCATCAAGAACATGCAAACAGCCGCCATGAGGCTCTCGAAGATGATGTCGAGCCCTGTTGTGGCATCTGGAAGACTCTCTGTTCGTCCTGCTTTGATGTCCAGGTCTCTCCATATCTCTGCCGTACTTTCAGCAAGCAGGGCAAGCCGTACACAGCGCACATCTTCCAAAAGTCGAGCTGCCTCTCCAGCAAAGACTGCAGCATCGCCAGACAGTGCGCAAAGCTCAAAGATCCAAGGTGTGATGCTCTCCTTACGCTCTGACCATTCACAGAGCGGGAGTTGCTATTCAGCTAACAGTACATGTACACTATCTGCAGTACTTCCGTTTACCATGACGCCTCCACGTGCACTGCATCATGCCGGAGCTGTCACAGTACAAGCATTGTCTAAGCTTAGAACCAGCCATTCGCATCCCATCTACATGAAGGCGTGGTCTCTACTTCAAGTGCGTCCGCTCAGGCCCCTTATGTCTACAGACCTCAACCTTGCACACACTGAGGATATGTTCCATACCTACCCTACAGGTACTACGCGGCTTGCTACGCTTACCTCACAAGCTAATATTTCCAAACGTCCTGCGTTGGCGGGTATGCTGCTCCCATCTCAGCCGTACCGAAGGACGTGAGGACTGATGCGATATTCTGTACAGGCAATCTATTTACCAGTCTGGCGATTAGATCACATTGTGTCTCTGAAAGAGCGTATATCTGGTGATTTACTTGATCTCGAAGCTACTTCCCTCGGCACAATAATACCTGCGACACAGACCGAACCGTTGGCCTCTGCACCTTTGTCATATGTATATGACCCGCTCCAATCAGGAGATCTGGAAGCCTACAATCCACAAAAACATTTGCAAGCTTTCAAGCCTGAAGATCTACTTCACCGAGAAGATATTGGGCAGAAGCCAATGGTGATCCCTTTCTCTTCGATGTTGCCTGATATCGAAGCTTTATGGCGCAAAGCTGCAAACAATTCCGAAAATGAGAACATCGAGTTCACCGGAGAGTTTAAAACTATCCTGCAGAGCGCTTCACCGATTCTCATGCCGTACTATCTCGTCGACTTTCAGGATCTCAACCCTTCATATTCGAATGACCCGGTAAGCGAGGTTAGCTGTCTGTCAACGTCGAAAGCTGCCAGCTCACGTGTTGGGTTCCCGTTGATTTTAGGTCACGACCTGCCTGATATTTGGAAGAACCGTGAGTATTCGCAGTCTAGTGTCTGGCTGTATTATCTTCTGCTAAAGCGACTACATGAACCTATCGTCTTGTCACAATCCAGTTCCCTAATCCTACTGAAATATACGCCAACGCATACCATGACGGAAGATGGCTTGAAGGAAAACCTACTTTTTCCGAAACGGCAGTGAGTATGCTTGTGCAGCCACATAGTAATGAAGAAACAGGCGTACCCGAATTATTATTACCTAAAGCTGCTCAACATCAAGCTGCTCTTGCATTAATTCAACTCAGTCAAGAAGTTAGACCTGAAATTCAGAATCAAGCTATCAAACTAGACACAGATACAAAGCTCTCAGATTTTGAAAAGAAAATAGAAGATATGGATTGGATTAGAAAATATGGTGATTGTGCTGAGAAAAATGAAAAATATGCTTTTGCTCGTGTACAATCTCGAGTAGCAGAGCAACGACATTTGGTACGTCGAGTTTTCTCCCATACTCTGTTGCGACATGAGTTTAACGCAGAATTTCTTCTTCCACTGACTGCCTTCTTCGTACTTCCTCCCCCACGGAAAAACAGTTTGCACAGGCGATGGGTGATGCAGCGCCAGACGATTTCCATAAGCTAGTCCGCGCGACTTTCGATGAGGCAAAGAAGCGGGTCAGAGAACTGGCACCGCCTTGGGTGCGAACGTGAGCTTGGCCAGCGTATCCCCCACCGCACCTCAGAAAAGCAAGGGCATCTCTAGAAAAGCAGGCACGATACACCTGCATCGGCCCGCCGACTACTATGGTCAGTCGACTCTGTCAAATGGCAAGCAAAGACCGGCACATACCGGAATGCGCCCATTCGACTGGTAAACGCAGTGCAGGAGAGCTACCAGATATGGACCCGTTCGCTCAGTGCGGCAAGGCTGTCTATGAATAGCGTAGGTTCTGCTGAGCGACGCCATGTGCTCACAAGTCAATCACACCGCCTCGGGACGGGTGGTTGTGAGACCGTCGTCAGGCGTCGTTATAGATGGGAAGGCTACTTAGCGATGTCTGTTGCGCTGCTCGAGCAGAACCGGCGGAAGTATACTGTGTAACTTAGGAAGACATACTTTCAATTGGACAATTATCGCAGGCGATCTGAGTGTAATGTTATACCAAGTCTTCAGCCAGATGTTCACTTGCATTGTGCTACGAACTAATAAAATGCTTCACCCCACTGCTTCAACCTCACGCCACACGTTGCTAGCAGAAGAAAGCTTGCTGTTGCCCATCTCCCAGCTCTTGACTGCTTCAACTGATTCGATGTGTCAGGATATCGATTCAAGCGGACATCGGACATGTCACCACAAACGAAGACAATGCAGTGCACCACTCTTTTCACAGCGTCATGCGAGCATGACCTGTGCTCTTTTCTTTTCAATTATTCTGACTGCTGACCGCTGATCGGCCTGGATATCCAAGAAAGTCGCGATGATTCGCCTTCAAGCTAAGATTGGAGCGATAAGCTTGAATGCTATGGTATTCTCACACAGTCATTGCTCTCTTCTTCAATCCAGGTCATTCCACGCAGCTGCTGTTCGGTTAAAGAAAATCAAGAAAGATCGTCAAACGAAAGGCCCAACTTTGACAAGACCTGGAATTGCTGTTTCACTACCACAGAAAGATGCTTCACCAGCGTCGACAAGTCGCATCAGTGAGAAGATACAGGGTATGTGAATCACCTGATTTGGCCATGCGATGCCGCTCTTTGTTCAAGAGGAAACTGAACATGTTGGGTCTTGGCAGTTATACCATTCAATCTAATGCCAGAGGAGGCTCTGACCGTTGCGCAAATGATAACGCTCAGAACAGTCATGCAAAGCAGAGGTCGCAAAGACATTGGAGGCGTCACGTGGTGGCTCTTTCAGGTGAGTCGAGGGGGCACGGTAGCACCGTTGTCCAACGGAAGAGCACGGGGGTCCACCGCAACACAGGCTTGGTTTGCTAAAAAGCGAATGCTTGGACTGTCTGATCTCGACAGACTCTGCGCATGCGGCTCGGTATATCTAGCAAAGCCATGGTTCCGAGAAAAATAACATGGCAGGTGAATATGTTCGCACCGCCCGGTCTTTGTTTTTAATGGCGAGACCTCGGAGCTAATGAGAGAATGCGATTCACTCAGGCCATCTACCTACCCGTTTGGCACATTGACCATGTTGTTTCCCTTCAGCAACGAGTAAGGGGATGTGTTCAGCAGGTTGAGATCGCTTCGCGTGATTGGCGTATTCCTGCAACACACGTCGAACCTTTTGCATCGATTCCATTAACTGTGCCCGACAACTCGATTCTGGTTGAAGACGCAGAGACTTACAATGTTCAAAAACATTCAAACGTATTTAAACAAGATGATATGCCAGCAGGCGAACCTGTCATAAGGCCTGTGGTTATTCCGTTCTCCAGCATGTTACCCAACCTCGAGGATGTATATCGCAAAGCTGCAAGTACTTATTGGGACGATAATGATATCTCATTCCTAGGGGAGGTTAAGACAAGACTACAATTAGAGTATCCTTTGTTGCTTCCTTTCTACCTGGTGGAAGTGGCCGACCTAAACCCACAGTATCATGGCGAGACGGTAAGCTATGAGAAATGTTTGCACACTAATGTGTATACGCTACCAACTGATACGATGTGCATCCAGACAACATGCCTCTTGATGGGACGTCAGGTCAGTCCATTCCAACAGTACGATGACAAGGCAACTCTGCAGACCTCATCAGCTGATCTCAAATCGTCCTTGTCGCTTTCAAGTTTGGAAAGGGCAGATTCGTTGCTCGAGTGTATAGAGATGATAGATGGATAGAGGGAGAGCCTACTCCACCCGGCATGGTGATCAGCGTCTACCCCACACCAGAGACTTTCAGATATTCGAGCATTACCCAACTCGCACAGATCTCAGATGATTTCGTCGACCTATCTAAGCAAGCTAGCGCTGATCTTTCAATTACCATGTTTCGAAGTATAAAGGACAATTGCACAAGGTTGACTCCCAATATCAAATTAGTGGATTTCAGCAGTAAGATCGAAAGTATTGAGTCTGTCAGGAGATATGACGAAAAAGCAAGTGCGGAGATGAAGCATGCTTTAGCTAAGATAGCAGAGCGAGCGCTTACCTTCAAATTAGAGGTGAGTCACCCCAAACCTTTTTTGACGTTGACGATTCTGTCAATTGACTGGATTGTAAACTTTCGTAGATTGCCAAGAGTTTACCCCAGGCATCACTCGACAACAAAGCCAAGATACTCAGTATAACTAAAGGCCGTTTCCTTCCCGTGGGTATATAGATAGGACGCGTTGAGTGCACCAATTCGTCTCACTTTCGGTCGAGGTAGCTGAATTATCAATATGCTAACAGTACATGATAACCTTCCTGTTTTAGATTTGGTTCAAATGGACCACAGGGGAGGAAATCAACAAGAAGAGAGCGGATCTCATAGCAGAGGCTCAATCCGAATTAGAAAATGCTAGAAAGGATGTTGAAGCAACGAAACCAACGAAGCGCGGAGCGGAGCATGATTCAACTTGCGATGCATAGTCGAATGTGAGTACGATGGGGGCTTTGGACATACACAGAAGCGCGGCCTCCATAAGTCCATATACTTTGAACCCCAATGAACGCACAGCCGAATGCGTGAAGTTGAAAGCGTGCAAGCTGGTGATAAAGTCCAAGCATCGCTTGAGCTTAGCGGTGTCATAGAGAAAAAGCGCTCATAGGTATATGTTATTTTAGTTTATTTATCCCCTTCTTCTCTAGCGAATGTGCATTGTGCAAACATAGTCTTGATATACCCTAGAAACAACCGGTTCTACTCAAGAAAAGAGGAAAAAGAGGTAGTTCAAGTCCGAAACAGTCTAGGTCCGGGAAAAGAAGATAAACGATGAATAGTTCCAGACATTTTCGTTGATAATAAGGAATTCGAGTCGATCTTCTAGCTTTGCTTTTTGCTTCTTCGTCGTTTGCATACCCACAAAGGAAGTGACTATCGAGAGGATCAATCCCCCCGATGCATCTCTGCTCTACTTGCTCATCATCATCTGTGGGAACATGCAACATCGTCAGCTCGTGTGCAAAGCTTCCCTTTGATCTGTGACACTGTAACGCACCTTGACGAATTCCTCGTAGTTGATTTGTCCGTCTCCATCAACGTCTGTTCAGCAGAGCAAAGTTACATGATTAGCTGCTATCATGAACAAGAAAGTCTATGGTATTGAGCGAGTTGTACACACCTGCTTCCCGAATCATCTCTTCAACTTCAGCATCCGAAAGCTTCTCTCCGAGATTCGTCATGACGTGACGGAGTTCAGCGGCAGAGATGAATCCTGGATTTACGAGAGAACAAAAGCGCGTATTGCCACATGATCAGCCTCGATGTCTGATTAATGCGCGCGAAGAGCATTTAGTGTGCTCAGTAGCATTCTATAGATTCACCATTGCCATCCTTGTCGAAGACTTTGAAAGCTTCCTTGATCTCCTCTTCCGAGTCGGTGTCCTTCATTTTCCTCGCCATCATAGTAAGGAACTCGGCTACATGCAAGACACAAGCGGTGTCAGATTCGCATTGCCTAGAGACTATACGTGGTCTCAACCTACGGAAGTCGATTGTGCCATTTCCATCAGCATCAACCTCGTTGATCATGTCTTGCAGTTCAGCCTCTGTTGGGGTCTGGCCGAGCGAGCGCATGACGGTACCGAGCTCTTTCGTGGTGATGGTTCCATCGCCGTCTGAGGGGGAGATGCGATGAAGATTGTTAGCCCTGTATGGTCGAATGAAGGATAACGAGAGTCCTCTGCCCACCCTTGTCCTGTGCAGCCAGTAGAGCATTCAGTCCACCCAAAAAGCAGCAGCAGCAAATGCAGCGGAACGAGAATAGCGCGTCAGTGGATGGATGGATGGACAGCATTCGCACATGCAGCTGCGAGCACGGCCATGCATTCAAGGACCACTCACAAAGAGGGAGAAAGCCTCCTTGAACTCTGTATGTGCAGTGCGCCAGTGTCAGTCTTCCAGCTGCAGCATGAGCATAAGGGCGTCCAGACAGCCACGCACCGGAGATTTGCTCTGTAGCAGGCCGTCGACAGCGAGATGGTGGTGATGCACGTCAGTATTGGATATGTCTCCAACTTGTGGCTTCTGCTGTCCCTCTGTCTTGCATGCTTCCCACATCATCGCATGTGCACTCTGTCGTGTCTTCGCATAGAGCCGTCTAACATGAGCGGTGCGCCTACCTTCGGACTGGAGACACGATGCAGCAGCTGTTAGCAATTGGACATAGCATTTCCAGTGTTATGTAGCCTACAAGTTGGTCTGCCATTGCTGATAGTCGTTGAAATGCGAATATCGAGGTGGAGCTGAGCAGAGAAGTGCAGCGAAGACGAGAACAAGACAAGTCGTGCAGCAGCTTTCCTCTGGACAGACTCGACAAGCTTCACGAACGAGTGTCCACGTATACAAGATGAGCACAGCAGCAGCGTCGGGAGAGCAGAACACGGTCTATGTCGGTGGGTCTAGCCTTTTACTTGTCAAGCTTTTTGCAAGTCACGTTTGCAGACGCAGTCTAGCTGATGGCGATGGACTTGCTTTCATGATCCATCACAACGCTGACTCGACTGATGCAACATATACTTCGTGCCATATACAGGTGGATTCGGACAAGACGTAGATAGCCAGTTGCTGTACTCCACCTTTCTGCCGTTTGGAGAGATCCTAGACGTGCAGCTGCCACCAGATCCAGCGAAGAGTGGGTGTAGGCATCGGCAAGAAGGACAAGACTATGAATCTAACGAGGATCTGTATGACTTGTTCGTTACCATAGGAGACAGCAAGCAACATCGTGGCTTTGGATTCGTCACTTTCTCCCAAAATGCTGATGCTCTGGATGCGGTGGACAATATGCACTTGAACGAACTCAATGGACGGGTGTGTTAGCTTTCACACCCTATTCAAATACGTGCTATGTCAATCTAATGCATAGTTCTTATTGCAGATATTGAAAGTCAACCTTGCAAAACCCATGAAAGCACAAATGAGTGTGGGAAGCAATAGAGCGGGTAGGTCCATTTTCAGAGGTTATAGTCACCTGCACCTAGTCTCGCTAATAACATTTCTCGCCTTTTCTAGTATGGGCGGACGAAGAATGGATCAGAGAGGTAGGCTTCCCTTATTGTATACTATGCGTGATCTGTGAAAAGTACTAATCCTTGAATTCCTATGCATAGAATGCTCGGCCGCTTGGCGAAGATCTGGCTGCAGACAAGCACGAAGACCAATAACATCGCTGTATACCTTCGCGCTTGCCGAGACATTGTTGTTGTTACTAGTATTATCGCTCGTATTGTATAGGCCTTCGCTTGGTTGCAGGCGGCACCATGACGGCCAGGCAAAGAGGCTAACCATTTCCCAGCTGCATAATGCATTCTACTCAAATGGCCTTCATTAAACACCACATCTTCTTCGCATTTTGTTAACCAAGTCTGCCCGGTCGTCATTTATGACCATATGTAATCTGTTTCCGTATCACCGGCTTGCCTTTGCTCTGATCGCTTTCGACATATAGCGCACTACTATGGCAACACCCCAGACGAACAAAATACCACCTACGGATCCAACACAAGCGCAATCAAATGATCCGGCTGAGCTGCTGCTGCAGTACTTCCCAGAGACGGCGAAACTGAGGTATGATGCTGCCCGATCGCCCTTCTTTCGAGCCGACATGAAGCCGTATAGCTAATACTTCTGTTTTATAACGATTCTGGTGCCATTCACTTGTATGCATAACTTGCATCAATCCTTTTTACTAAACAGCCGCGAAGATATAGAGGAAATGCTTCGTTCTCCGGCTTATTTCGATGCTTTCTTTGGGACATTGCCTCAAACACTGGCAATGTATAAGGAGCATGAAGAGCTTTTGAAAGCGAACGAAGAGCTCGTTGGTGCGTTAATCTGCTCTTTCTGAACAGTTCCTGACTGGAATTGACTTGTTTTCATTCTGCTACATCCCTGTATCTCTCAATCACTCTGTGCCGATTCATTGTCACGTGTATAACCCGTCCTCGTCCATACTTCTGTGGATAACGACCAGCCAAAAACATGGCCTTAAGAGAACGACATGAAGCCTTAAAGAATGAAACGAACGATGCGTTCAATCACGCCCGGTCACTTCAACATCGTTGGCAAAATGAGATTGTACCTGCGCAAGATGAGGTATACAAGGTAATTCTCCTCGTACCGTTCGTACCGATACACAACGCATGATAACCTAATTCACACCTGTTCGGAATAGCGTTTCGCTCCGAGGCTTCAATTAGCAAGACTACGAACGGCTACTTCAGATCAAGATCGTCTCTCTGAACAACTCGTCCAGTCACTGATGAATGGTACAATAGACATGGATGAGTTTAGCTCGCAATATAAAGAAGTCAAAAGATTGTATTACAGGAGGGCGATACAGGCTGAGAAATTTGAGAAAGGACAAGTCGACTGGAGGGAGTAGAAAATAGTATCTCATATCTGCCACTATCTGGCAAAAAGAGCTTCTTATCCGTGGGGGCATACTTCAAGATCAAATAACAATGCTAGGAATTTCTATGGTCGTGAACAAAAAGAATCGTTTCTAAACTACACCTACACGAGAATGCGATCAGAAGAATCAGACTTGATTGGTCTATGCTACGGACGAGGCAGACTTGGACCGAAGAGCAGATGAAAAAAGTGTCCGTGAAAACGATATCGTGTTTGGGCAGTGAAAGGGTCTCAGCGGTGTTCAGCGCTTGTCATTGAGTTGGGAAAGAGATAGCTTCATCAATCATTAAGTAAGCATAGCGATAGCTGCCAAGATAGTAGCAATACCGAGACCCATCGAGATCTTGACTGTAGTGAAAGCGCCACTGTCGAGGAGAGCCTGTGTGGGGAGGTTTGTGCCGGATGTAGGGAAGGTAGTTGTCACGATAGCAGGTTTATCTGCAACCTTAGTGAGGATAACTCCAGCTGCTTCTGAAATCGCAGGAAGTTTAGGTGGCACAGCAAGGCTTGCATCAGCAAAGGCTTTAGTATTGATCTCTGTACCATTGATAGCTGGGTTGATAGCGGTAGTAGGAGGTTTGAAAGCAGCTGAAGGATAATCGTTCTGGTATTTTGACTTCTTGTTCGTAGGTAATCCAGCTGCATCAGCCGTATCGTCGAGAAGAGAAATGATGTTTCCGCAAGCTAGACGTTTGCCATCTGCTCCTTCGATAACTACGCTTCGACCGAGTAGTGAGAATGGCTGTGGATAAAAGCGGAGAAACTCATCGAGGTATTCGATACCTTTAGGCTTTCCCCCTTCGGTAGCGTTGATCTTGCCGTGCTGTAGAGAAGCGATGGTATCAGTCGACTTTGCATACACACAATCTACTGTCTCGCCATAGCTTACTTTGCCAGACAGATCACCGAGTTGACAGTATTCAGGAAGGTAGTGATCGCAAATTACATTGTTGGTGACTGTTAGATGCGAGTATAAAAGACGCGATACTTAGTTGGGATTGCAGGTGAGAAGAGAAAGAGTGTGACTCACCATTGGTGGGATCTAGTCTGCCCTGAGTACCGGCGCATCGCAAAGCCTGGTCAGTCTGATCACCACTGACAGTGTTCGTGTTGATGGAGTAACTGAAGGAAAAGTTGGTGTACAGGTCAGTTTCACGTGCATCTTCAGATTTACATGTCAAAGTATCCAACTCACCTGTAGTTCTTCAATGTCAAATCACCAAAGTTGCTCATGTTGCTAATCTGAACCTGAACGCCCTTGCCCTCTTCCCAAGTGAATCTGAAGTTGGCTATGATAGCAGAAGGTAAGTGCAAAGAGTGATATAACCATTGAACATGGACTTACCATTGACATCGCCCGTCACCAAAGCAGTGGCGAAGCGGCCAGTGGAGTTGTTTGCAGGTGTCGTAGTGTTGGTAGTATTGGTAGTGTTGGTGTCAGGCACCACATCGGGGACAGATGATTCGGTAGGAGTATCTGCTATTGACTCGATAGAAGAGGAGCTTGTATCGCTACTGCTACTGCTGCTACTAGAGTCTTGAGCTGCAACAGATGCTGCTAGTAGCATAGCCCCAAGGCCGAGGGCAGAGATGAGGGTAGTGTTAGATCTGCATGGAAGAGCCTTGTAGATCAGCACAAAGCATGGACAAAGTGTTGATAGATGCAACTCTCACGACTTCATGTTTTAAAAGCTTGTTGAAGCGCTCCAGGCGTATGAGGACCAAGTGGTGGTAAGAGGACAAGAGAGAGAGAGATGGAACAGCGGCAGCACAGCAACATGGGCGATCAGAGATGAACAGCCCTGCAATGGGGGACCACACCCGTTGTCTATTGTTTGCTCGCGGTAGGTTGAAAGCATAGCCCGGGATGTACGCTTGGAGCAGTTAGGCCTTTGTCTGGCCTGTATCGGTATCAGGCCAGATGAGCGGATTTGAAAGAGGATATCATCCAGTGGAAGCGTAGCGATGGAGATGAGCTTTGCGGAACGTGGAAGGGAGAAGCGCCTTAGTACAGGGAGAGAAAGTCACTCTCTCCCCGTCTAGACCTATACCCTAACAGTGAACCGGTCCTCGCCATCGAACTGTCAGATTCAGCTTCAGCTCCAGTCAGCGATTAACTACAACACGATCTTCAGACTGGCATTAGTGCTCATGCTGCCATTCGTGCATCACAAACTGCAATGCCATTCAGATCTCCCAGACTGTATTCCTGTTCCGATCAGTATCCAGTAGTAATGGAGTTAGATGGATGCATGGCTTGACGGCTAAGTGACATCCATCTGCCAGGATGGACAGCAGTGGGCAGAGTGCGATGGACCGCACAGAGTCAGCGCCAGATGCGAAGCTGGGCGAAGAGCCCGCAGTCGTCGAGTTCGATGAAGTCGCGGTAGGAAGCAAAGAGCAGAAGAAGACAAAGACAGCCACGACGAGCAAGAGCGCGCAGGAGCTCGCAGAGGAGCAGCGGACGTGGCATGAGCAGCGCATATGGCAGCGACTGCAGAACGAATACGAGCGTGCTGGACGTGCGCTGAGTGCGGTGGTGAGCCTGGCTTTCGATATTGCTGTTTATGCGATTGGATTGACGACGTGTGATTTTAATGCATACTTTCGACTACACAGGTCACAGAGAATCTGGATACTCCGATGCGCTTGAGCTCCATCCGCATCACTGGTGCTAACCATACGCGAGGGGACTTCCTTGCTCGTGTGGCTTTTCCATACCTGTCAAGTTCGCCGCAGCCATCCACCTCTTTCACTTCCTCCCTCCTTTCCCTCATATACCCAACACGGCAAGCTTCCGCATCAAGCATAGACGACTCTGAGCACTTCGCAACTACCGAAACCCTGCGTCAAGTTCTAGCGAAAACGAGGAACCTGTCAGATGATCTGAGAAAGTTCGGAATATTTGAAGGCGTTGAACCTGAACTCGATAGGTCAAGACATGTACTAGCCGACCCATATGATGTGGATTTATTACTGAGAGTCAAGGAGTCTAGTCGGTACTTCTTGCGTACCGCTACGGATGTAGGGGATGGAGAGGGTAACGCCGTAAGCTATTTTGACGCTTGGCCGACAATTGGCAACTCCGCTCAATTGCCTTTCGTCCCTTCTAGACTGCGACTGCCAGAGTACGCAATGCATTCGGAGGTGCAGAGATCCTCGAGGGTAATATGTCGTTCGGCACAAGGACGAAGTCGAACTTTGCTGTAAGTCGGCGTTGCCTGCTTTCCTCTGACATTCTCTGAGGAGTGCTAAGTATTTCCTGCAACAAAGATTCGCTTATCCACGCCACTTTTTGCACAACCCGACACAACATTATCATTGAGTACTTTCGCAACCGAGCGTGACCTCACATACTATGCTGCATGTCGAGAGAGTCTGCGGGGAGTAAAGGTCGGATTAAAGGTGAGATGGGCTGCAGAATGAAGGAGGTAATTCCATTGGCTCAATGCTGTTTACCATTCAGACGTTCTCTGCGCTGGGAGAGCATGAACTCGCCTACGATGCAATACTACGGAACATGTGCGATGTTGGAACAGGCGCTTCCATGTCGTAAGAACCAGCTCATCTCTAACCACTTCATTTTGGACGAAGCTAATCTGTTTCTCTTCCGACAGGATACGTAATGCAGCTGGTTTGTCAGTCAAGTCCGCAATTTCACACACACTGCTGCGAGATACTCGAGATGACCCATTCATCGCATCGCGAGGATCATATTTCCGCTTAATGCAAGAATATGCAGGATTAGGCGGTGATGCCAGTTTCTTCAAATCAGAATCAGAATCGCAAGTATCGAGAGCAATAGGTGCAGGTTGTGTGAGTAGCACCTGATCAGAGTCACAGTGGTGGTAAACATGACTAAAGTTGATTTACAATAATCCTCAGACATTATCGTGGTCGTTCCGCACCGGTATGCTATATCCGCTAAGTGGAAAGCCTTCACACTTCTTGGACAGGATACATTTGGGTGGTCCGACGAGTGTGAGAATGTTTAAAATGAATGGTTTAGGTCCACGAGATCATAGTAAGTTCCTGTTAATGAACTCAGCTTTCGCGACTTTCGCCTGACCATCCTGCTCTTCGTAGATGACTTTGTCGGGGGAGACTTGCAGTGGTCGAGTGGCTTGAGTCTGATTACACCAATACCAAAACGCGAGGATTGGCCTTTGAAGGGCCATTTCTTCCTGAATGCTGGTCGATTAGTCGCATTCAACAAGGGTGAGTGTACGAGGTTTTTACAAAGCAGGTAGTTATCGATTTACGTTATTGATTTTCCTCATATGAATTTCACAGATCTTACGCAATCATTCTCGGATCTTCTACACCAACCAGCGATCTCTGCTGGCTTCGGTATAATGTATAGACATCCTATAGTCCGTGCAGAGCTGAATTTTGGCATGCCTATCGCCGCGCATAAAGGTGACGGCGTTAGGAAAGGTCTTCAAATAGGGCTGGGTGTACACTTCCTGTAGTTTAGCTCGAGAAACTAGAGATATAGCCTATTAAGAATACCTTCGAGACAATAAAAGCTTTGATCAAGGCAGTAGGCTAGATAGGGGGAGTTGTCCGATAGTCCACCTTGCCTGATCCGTGAAGTTGGTCAGGGATTTCTCTGATACATTACTCTACATGGCACCTGCTAACGGAACTCCTGCGTAACGACATTTACTGCTATATATATGTTTGCTTGCTCCCCGTCCTGTGTCCGCAAAAAGGCTTCACCAGGCATGATCTTGAAAAGACAGGCGAGATATCTCTTGAGGAAGTATCCCAGTATATGGAAGAAGCATCATTGTGCTCCAACTTTCACTATGACTTCTCCACCTAGTCCCAACCTCACTGCTTCTCTCGCTTCAAGATATGTTTCATCCTCAGTCTTTACGAAGAAGACTTCACCCAGACATGCTCCAGCTACGCCTTTTACCCTTCTCCCGCGCACCAAACGTGCCAGTTCATCTTTATCCAGTATTATCCGTTTCGAAGGCTTGCTTATGAGCTGTAATGTACCAATGACAGATCTATCTCCTCGATATTTCAGATTCGTGACCAGAATTCGTGCTGGAGCTGGTGCGTCTCTGAAGGCTAGAGGATGAGGATTCTGGGAGGAGCCGAGGGTGACGCTTGATACGAAGCCATGGCTTGCCAAAAGAGATAGGATAGATAGATTCTGCTTTGAGTATTTGATGTAGGTTTGGGGATGAAGCGCCTGTGTATTGTGCACGCAACAAAGCGGTCAGACCAAAAATCAGCAATGCCAGCAGCTGGATGAATCAACAAGCTCACCCGCGTTGCATTCCGCAGCGTTGTCAGCATCACATGAGGATGCATGGTGGAAATCTCCTCCTTCTTGAATGTTGTACCTTCGGTGCAAATGCAAGCTGCTATTATTGCACGACTTGAACCAGAAAAACGTGATCGGCGGGCGTAGAGCCTGAGAAGCAAGATAACTCCAAAATCATAGGGTAGGAGCGAGTATAGCAAGATAGAAAGGCAAGTCAGGCTCATGCAATAAGGTGCGCCATAACGATTATCGCTATCTCAAATGAACAATGACACAACAGACTTGCCACACTGGCATTCGCACATACTGATACAACAAGCTATAAAGCAATGCCTTAACCAAAAGTCTGTGATGTGCGCGTGCTCCGTTTGAGCTTGCTGAGACGCCAATCGTCTTGGTCCTGAGCGAAACGGTCGAACAGAGGCTGGATCTTTTCGTCTCTCTTTCGCTTTGAGATGCGAGCAGCATCCGCGACCTTGAAGAATTGTGGTGCTACTTCCGTTAGCCAGCGTGGCTCGATTGCGGTTACTAGAGTATGTATGTCAGCTTTGAGCACGATAACGAATCATTAAGCGTTTCACCCACCCCATCGACAGTATTCCCTGGTTGTCATGACCAACTCGTGATAAACGATCCACTCCGGGGGTCTGTTGAACAGGGCAGAAGAGGCTGCGTAGAGGCCATGTCAGCCTCGTTTATAATCAAAGGGATGTTCTACCGACTCACGATGCAAGAAGACTGGTGTGCCCTCAGTCAATGTCTTGTAACCTTCCTGAGGATCCTTCTTAGCAGCATGTCGGAAGTACCCAGATGTAATAGCTCGTCTGACACGATTATAGTTGGTGCCACACGAGATGATATCGTTCTTGTATCGATCCATAATACCGAGAAGTTGCTTTCTGACATCTGCAGCTCGCTTCAGGGAACGAGGCTGGATGTAATTTTCCGAAGTCCAAGGATTCGAGAACTTGCTTGCTTTCCATCCATTATAAACGGCCAACAATGTAAGATGGTCTCCTTCGGGCTGGTGGAATTTGGCTTTCTTTGCATCGGCTTGCGCTTGTTTATCTTTTGGTCTGTAAAAGATGTTCTCTGCTCCCAACATGCTTACTATCGTAAGCATCTCTTCCGAACAGCCAAGATCAACGGATGCAATCAACATCTTTGACATTTGCGGTTCCATAGGGAAATCGGCCATCTTTCGTCCCAAGCGTGTCAATAGACCTTCATCGTCCAGTGCTGATAGAGCGTACAGATTTTCCAACGCTGTGACCATTGTTTGATGCGGTGGAGGATCCATGAAATCGAAGTTCAGAAGATCGTTGATACCCATAGCTTTGAGAGTCAAAATTGTGGAAGACAGATCTACACGGCACAAGTCAGTAAACGAAGACGGATATGAACGATGAAAACTCAATTGAACTCACTTTGTCTTTGAATTTCTGGCACTGTTGTAGGCATCATTTCGTTCTGATATGCAGCTTCGGTGTACAGGCGATAACATTTACCAGGACCTGTTCTTCCGGCACGACCAGCTCTTTGTTTCGCTTGCGCTTGCGAGATAGGTGTCACTACAAGCTGATCCATACCCGTTCTTGGATCATAAGCATTCTGCTTGACGAAACCAGGATCGACGACATAGTAAATACCATCGATTGTAAGGGAAGTCTCGGCGATATTGGTGGCGAGAATACATTTACGTGCTCCCGGTGGAGTAGGATCGAAGATCTTACTTTGCATCTCGGAAGGTAAACTTGAATAGACGGGTAGGACAATGAGCTCTGGCACTTGAGGACCAAGCGCCTTCATACGCTCAAAGAGGATTTCGGCTGAAGTATCGATCTCTTCAGCACCAGTCAAGAAGACAAGAATATCACCGGCAGGTTCGGAAAGATGGATTTGCATAACAGTGATGAGCGATGCGTCCAGGTAGTCCGATTCGGGTTCTTTTGTATATAGGATTTCGACTGGATGCATACGACCGGGAATTGTGAAGATAGGTGCGCCGTAGAAATAAGTTGAGAACTTCTCGGCGTCGAGTGTAGCAGAGGTGACGATGATTTTCAGGTCTGGCCGACGTTTCGCTGCCTCTGTTCAGAAGAATAAGACAATCAGTATCACAATATTCAGTAGACTTGCAACACCAACAGAAGTGGCACTTACTCTTGAGGAGAGCAAACAGAACATCCGTTGCGATCGTTCTCTCGTGCGCCTCGTCCAACATGATCACATCATAATTTGACATGTCAGGATCGATCAAAGCCTCTCTCTCCAGCATACCATCTGTCATATACTTGATTCTAGTTTCTGGACTTGAGCAATCTTCGAAACGAATAGTGTATCCAACCTCTTGACCAAGACGGCAACCGACTTCTTCAGCTACTCGTTTAGCTACTGACATAGCAGCAACACGACGAGGTTGTGTACAGCCAATCTTTCTCTTGTCCGCAAATCCTTCTTCCGCGAGATATTGCGTCATCTGTGTTGTTTTCCCTGATCCTGTATCTCCGACGACAATGAGAATCTGATTATCGCGTACAGCGTCAACCAGCTGCTGGCGGAACTTGAAGATAGGTAGACCCTCTCGTTGTTCCTTCATCGATAATGTCGTGCGTTTACCGAACGATGTACCTTTATTGAACGTAGCTTTCTTCCATGCTGATTCTTCTTCTTTACCCATTGCTGCGCCACGAGCATCCATAGCGAATTGTCGGTCTTGACGATTAGCCAGCGGGTCATTCCATGCTGATGACAAATCTTTCGTTTCAGCATCAGCTGCATCCTGAGCTTCTTGCTTCTTCATCTCCCTTCTCTCTTTTGCTAATGCAGCTCCGGACATGGCAGCTCGATTCATCGTACCATCAGGCGCTTTGATGATCTTGACAGGTGACAGATCCATCAACTTCTTGCCTGCTCCGGCCAAGAAAGGTGCTTCGTCTTCTCTAACCTCAATATCTAATTCCTCATCTTCTTGTGTGCTATTCGGGCGCGTAAAGTCATCGTTCAGTCTCTCCTCATTCAAATCTGGATAATCCGCTGCAGATACAGCTCCAGAGGCAATAAGCTGTTGAATTTCCCATCTTTCCGGTGACGTGAGTCGTTTAGCTGATCGCCTGTTATCATCTGCAAACGTTCTACCACGGCTTGTAGACGGCTTATTTGGTTGATGCGATAGTGGAAGTAGTTCATCGCCCCCAAGACCTGATCCTCTCTTGCCCAATGGCGCATTATTGGCTCCAGTAGCATTCGCTAGCTCTTCTTCTGCAATCTCTTGTGCTGTTTTGACGCGAAGTTCCGGACTAAGATCCCGACCTGTGACCTGGTCGACATCCTTCATTGATAGTCCCAGACGATTGCCTGCGATGCTCATGACCTTGACTTTGACGCTTTCGCCCTTCTGAACGACATCTGAAGGGTGATTGAGGCGGACACCTTGTTGAATCTGTGAAATATGCACCATACCTGTGTGTATGTTTGGGATTAGCAAGCTGTTCCATCACAAGTTGGTGCCCTATCTTTAACACTCACCCTCCTGACGGCCAGCAACACCTTCAAGCTGCACGAACGCTCCAAAGTCTCTCATATTTGTGACTCGACCATTATAGATTTTATATAACACCGGTTTGTCATCCAGCTGTGGCCTACCGTTGCTGTTCCCATTGCGTGCTCTCGGCGGGCTTACACTGACTTGACGCCGTGAACGCTTCGAGTCTCTCCCTCTGTCGTCGTCATATCGTGAAGTAGACGATGAAGCAGCAGCAGCCTTCCTCTTATCTCCTATGCTATCCAACTGGCTCATCAAATCGTCCACTTGACTAGCCATAGGATTCTTTAGCTTTTTCTCCCTTTGCTCTTCAGCGACGAGATCTTCGACACTCTTCCATTTCTGACCATCAGGCAAGCTGAGCCCGCTGATAAATGTATCACTCTTCTTAGCTCCATTCGCATTGCCGTTCGCTGCTGGCTTTCGGTCCTTCTTGTACTTGGGATGCATGTTGGAAATGAGTCTGTCTAGATTGCTGATCAGACTGTCGCCGAACTGGTCCCCTCCAACTTCCTTCAACTTGGCTGCAAACTCTCCAGGAGCTTTACTCTCTTCGTGCATGCTGATGATAAACTCTGCAAGTGTCTTGTCTGCCATGTCCTCGCCGAGAAAATTGACCAAGTCGCGGGTCACACTGTTCACCAGCGACAGGAATTCGAGCTCCTGCAATGGATCCATCTTGGCTGAGTGACACAGGCGCTGGCCTGCTTTGTATAGTACAGTTCGCTGTCGATGTGTGGAGTCGAAGGTGAATGGACTTGCTGAAACGGCCGTCTGGTCGTCTTCGTCGTCGGTTAAGAAGTAAAAGCACAAGTCGTCGAGGTTCACGAACAAGCGGTCAGGCAAATTGTGGCAAAGCGAGCAAAGGCAGACAATTGACCTTGTTGCGAGGCCTTATAGGACGCATAAGGCAGCGAGGACGAAAGCTTGAGTCGTGAGACACCGGCTTTTAGTACAGCTGCCTGTAAAAAGGTTAGAGCTTCACAAGCTATATTATGCTGGAGAGACTCATTCAGGCACCATGTAGGGCAACTTCTAATAGCCTACACGAGCGCGATAGATCTTGTTAACATAATAGCCGCCGACGACCAAACCCAGACCACTCAGGCCCATTGGGATCGCTGCGAACTTGATGGCTCGCCTTGCACTGCTGGCGAGAAGTAAAGCCGATGCAGCTATCACACAGTATGTCGATCGTTCAGCTGGAAGTGCATACATGATTGTGAGAAAGAACACATCTAACGAAGCTGTATATCCTTCGTCCTTGTTCTGGGAGATGAGATATCCCTAGCCAAACATATCTTCGTCAGCTTCATTGCAATTATAAGCCGAACTTGATACTCACTCCTGTACCGTAAAGCCCACTGACGGCCAGACCTCCGACCAGCGATGGGATACTTCTCGCTCTCAGATAGCCAATAGTTCCGCCGACCGCTGTCAGTATCGCCATAGAGTATGAGGGGTGCTCAGCTATATCGCATGCAGAGATTAGCTTCGGGTCTACTCTTTGACTTCAGCAGTCGGTCATGCTCACCCATGCTAAGAGCTGCTGATCAGTTTGCAGTTGGTAGGAGAGTCTAGCTTCCGTTTACGAAGTCTAGTTGATGACAAGAAGCGAGATAAAAGATGCTTTCTACTCCGTATGTGTCTTGAAAGTGATAGTATCGGCAAGAGCTGCTTTCTTCCAAATCCTAGGTATACCAAGAAGCCCTTGGACGAAGGTGATCGGTATCAAGCATGTGACGGTGTGACTTTCAAGTAAAAGCTTCACCGTGCTACTGACAAGCTCAGGTCTTTCTTGGTCCTGCACACGTATCAGGTTGCTGCTTCTTCCCTGTCGCTCAATTGATGAAGAAGCTTGTGGCGTCGGAAGATCAGCTCGGTCCAAGCTCTCTTCTACGCAACCCTCCTCTTGCCTAGTGACTGATCACTTCATCGACTTTCGCAGTATCTCCATCAAGGCAACATAGATAGTCTCCCATTTCAAAGCTCAATAACAGTCCTATCATGGCGTAAGTCCGACATAATGCAACACCTCTCAGCTTCAGCTGATAGTGGAGAATATAGGCTTGCTCCTCAATTCCAAGCGACGCTTTTTGGTTCTCGTACAGCGAGGTGAGCAGTCATGAGCTCCCGATGTACTCCTACCAGGCCCGCTAAAGCCGTGTCCCTTTCTCTGTACTCATATTTGCTGGACGCGAATGGCAATGCCGACGTCGCCACATTGCGCCATTCTCACTATTCGAATACCTTCGTGAATCACAGGCATACTCTTGAACTCTACATTGACTTTGTATGCCCATTCAGCGGTAAACAGCTTCTAGGAGTCCGAGAACATCTCGTTCCTCGTATTGAGAAGGATCTGAAGGATGATCTCGCCATCGTCATCCGCTGTACACCTCAACCATGGCATGCTTCATCTACTTTCGTCCACGAAGCTTTCCTCGCTGTACTCAAAGCTGAACCCAGTCGAGCATGGGACTTTGCTTATGCTCTGATGCAGAAGTGAGTATAGCTCACTCTCGATTCTAGACAGCTGCTCATATTGCTCTTCTCGTGCTAAACAGGCAGAAGGAGTTCTACGATGAGCCGGTTGCTAATGAATCTCCAGTACAAACTAAGAAGAGACTCGCCAAACTCGCAAAAGAAAGCGTCGGTGTGGACGAAAAGAAATTCCTTGATCTCGTATCGACCAGTCAAGGCAATAGCGGATCTAAAGTCACCAACGATTTGAAGCTTCAGGTAAAGCTGGGAAGGTGACTAGTTCTCTCTCGTAATTGGATAACTTCAGAATATATAGCTAATCAGCCGTCTTTCTAGGCAAAATGGTATCCATGTCACACCAACCTGTGTCCTCGATGGACTCGTCGAGCCCAGCATTTCGTCCTCTTTTGGCGCAGAGGAATGGAACAAGTTTATCGACGAAAAGATCAAACAGAAATGAGATGCTGGTCATTCTCAATGTCAAGCTCAATCGAAACAATCAAGCGACGATGTAATCATATCATACTCTTTGCATGCCACATTTTTTGACTGTTGCATTTATATTGCACTGCAACAATCGTTCTACGGAGTACCTACGATAGCTTCAAGCAATTCAAAGGTGGAAGGCGGAAGCATTTGAAAACTGACGGATTTCGCATTGTTGATCTACACTCAAACCGTTGAGGTATCGGTGTCCCCACACAAACACTAAAATGATACAGTGATGCACGAGCCTATTTCTTCCTATTCGAACGAGCGAATTCAAGAGAGAGAGGAAGAGGGAAGAATCAGAGCTTGGCGATATTTGACAAAAGCAGATCATCGCTGGATTCATCATGAAAAGACAGGGGAAGGGGAACAGGACGGGTGGCCCTGCGTCTCTCGGCCGAGCTCATGAAAAACGGGCCCATTTTATGACACTAAGCCACGTTATGGGCCATCGACATTTATGCGTTATCTAACCTAATTTATCTCAACGCCGATGCAGAGAATTGCAGGAGATCACCTGGGGCTTAAGCATTTCGCGAGTCAGAACGGAAGTCGGTGTAGACAGAGATATCAGTCCCTAGGTCTCTCTTTGGTTGAGTACCAAGACCATCTTGGGGACGTCGGAAGGAGAGGACACCAGCTTGTCCCTTCGCAGCACCAGTGTACGTAAGCCAGCACCAGGTCAAACCGAGTGGAGTCCTGACAAGGATAGTTCGCAATCCGGGCCTCCTTCGAGCTTGCTGTGCGAGTACATGGGCTCGAGTACATGGGCTCGCACAGCAAGCTCGAGGGAGCCTGAATTGCGATCCATCCCTGCCAGGGATTTCAGTCGGTTTGGACCAGTGCTAGCCTCGGCAATGTGGTGTGCGTGGGCCCATTAGCTGATGCATGAACCACAACATGCCTCCGAGTGTAACGTAAACTCTGTAGCACCGACTTATACCGTTCCTGCGAAGATGTTATGCTTGGACACCACTTATGGATGACGTCGCTAGACGTATTCAACAGCCCGAGCTCGACTGTGCCCTTGAATAAGACTCGTAGAGTCTGTGTAGTGAAAAGCGACGTCGATAAGACAGCAGGGTACCGTGAGATGATGGGAGGAGGAGGAGAGAAGAGACGCTGGATGACGAGCGCCTTAAGTCACATCGCGTAAAAGGTGCCTCGGTCTTGTGCCAATATGTCCTTGAAGTTCGAGTCGCTGCGGGCGTGCTGTCGTCTTGTCCGACGTGAGGTGGGTACACCGCAAGGGCATTATGGTAGCTGGAGGAAGAGGGTTCGACCTTGACGTTGGGATAAGAGGAGAGTGTACTTATCTGTGCAAGCAAAGGAGGTGAAGGAGGGGGTAGGATTTCAAGATTGTGAGTGGTTGGTCGGAAGCAGAGCCAGGATGGACTGAAGGACGCTCTGCTCATCATTTCGCATAGCTTTGGCCCTGGTGTCCGGCACGGATCTCTGGCTGTACAACGGCACGCTGCAAGGAGCGACGCGTATCTTCGATTCGATGCTGACGTGTTGGGCGAGCGTGTCGAGCTCCTCTGGAGAGTTTGCTTTACGTGGATGAGTGTTTGAGTGCCAGTGGGAATAGTCAGAACACTATGAGCAATGAGCCAAAGCAGTGATAGGAACGATGAGAGTAGCCGTGCAAGGACGCTGCTTTCGAGGATGATCAGGGTAGTCATTGGTACCTTTGTAAGCTTGACGTTAGCGACCACACTGTCAACTTGGAATCACATTGGGGGTTATGAACCACCCTGTCCGTTTAGAAGGAGCCGCGCTTAAGGATGCAGCAAGAACGCGCTTCCTCATTGTCACACACCATATACACCTGACTTAGAGGAGGAACAAGAGCCAAGAGACGTTTTTCTTGCATTCTTCAGGATGCTCATTGTCTGTGTCCATGCGTCCGTGTGTTCCAGTGCAGTAGTGGCGAGGATGGTCGATGGAGAGACAAGCCCCCGCTAGTGGAGCAGTCATATTTTCAGCAGCTCCCTGATAGGAACTTGACTTTATACCTTTGCGATTCAGGTTGCAAGTAGTTCATAGACAAGAGAGACACGAGCTTCCATACTTGTTGCACGCCCGTGATCGGGTCTCTTTGTATGTACACGTCCGAAGTGAAGCACACTCTCGCTTTCTGCTGAACGATGCCTTCAAGAGTGATGCCTCGCGTGCAGCTGCGATGATGAATTGCTCAACATGCCCTCCTCGCTTGACCTGGAAATGAACGGCTCGAATCAAGATCAAGATCATCCTGCACCTGCAGAGCCGCTCTTGACTGCACCATCAGGACGGACAAGCGACGATAGCCTGAATCCAGGTCTACCAGATGATCATAAGGACTTCCAGATGATACTTAAGGGGGTCTGTCCCGCTGAAATAGCATCCTTGACTGTTCAAATACCATCCTCGAACAAAGGCAGCATATCTACAAATGGTAGAACTACAAATACCAACTCTCCAGGAAAGGCTAAGCCCACTCCTAAGCCATCAAGGTGGAATACAAGAGAGTTCTACTGCTACTATATCATAATAGCTGTGTATCTGCTATTGATGATTCGCACTACTATTCGTTTAAGTAATGGTGAGTGGCGTTACACAACACGACATACGACTCCCCATTATAAGACTCGTTCATGGCTACGCTGGCTAGTCAAAGTTCGAAGTTAGGGTGGAGCGACAGGCTGCTCTGATGCCTCGTGACTTTACTACAGCCACCCACCCAAACTACTGGATTTATGAGAAGCGCTTATCTGAAGGATGGATATTTGGCCGTAAAGTCGTCAGTATCTCAATGCAATCCAACGGTCATACGCATCTGAGGCTTTGTTCCCATTCCCTTCTCATCTTCATGCAGGATAACACGGATCGTCAATTCCGCACTTTTCGAAATGGCCTACCTTCATTACTAGGTTTAGCAGGAGCGTATCTCACAGCCTCTTACATTTATCCATTCTATCTGTCTCGCAAGACACGCAGTATACCTGTAGAGTCACCAACAACGCCCACTCTTAGCAGAGCATACGAAAGAATTCCCTTTCTCCTCGTTAGCTCTCTTGTCATTTTATTTATCCTTCATGGCGTCTCGGCGTTCAAGATCTTGATCCTCCTTTACCTGAATTACAGCGTACACGCTTGGTCTGGAAATAGTAAATATACACCTTATATCATTTGGATATTCAATATTGCCATGCTATTTAGCAATGAGATATTTCACGGTTATCAATTGGGCAGCTTACTCCCTGAACTGGCTTTTCTAGTAAGCGAACATACAGAACGGTTGTAAAGTTGATATTAGATCAAGTCTGATAATTTGGACACTCTCATTGCAATCCTCTTTTAGGACAAACGCTTCTCAGGCCTTATACCTGGCTGGCACGTGACTTTCAATATCTCGATGCTGAGGATGGTGTCGTTCAGTATTGACTGGTACTGGGCTCGCACCAGCACCGATGAGGTAAATCTGCATATTACAGGTGAATTTGGGAATTTCACTGAATGTCTCTCGCGTGTATTATTATAGAAAGCAACTACCAGCATACATGACTATTCCTGGCAGAACTACCTCGCCTACGTCCTCTATCCACCACTTTATATAGGTGGCCCGATAATCACCTTCAATTCATTTATTGATCAAGTGAAGAAACAAGTCCCAATACCCAAACGTGATATCTTTACGTATGCAATACGTTTTTTCGTTTGCTGGCTTACCATGGAAATCGTATTGCATTACATGTATGTTGTGGCTATCAAGGATTCTTGGGCTACATACCACAACGCTAGCGGAAAGTTGGTCAAACAAATGGCTTGGGAAGGTGATTCTCCTTTCGAACTTGCTATGATTAGTTTTTGGAATTTAGTAGTAATGTGGCTTAAGGTAAGTTTATATCCCGTTTTCCCTTTTTCACTCATATAGTATTTCTGAATTTTGAAACTTGATATAATGGTATAGCTACTGCTTCCATGGCGATTTTTCAGACTTTGGTCACTAATGGATGGTATTGACCCACCTGAAAACATGATACGTTGCGTATTGAATAACTATTCAACAAGAGGATTCTGGAGGAGTTGGCATCGTTCTTTCAATCTTTGGCTCATTAGGTAAGTTCGCATTGCTGCAAAGCGATTCGTGCTCAAATGAGTTCGACGCTCAAGTTGACGACTCTTTCGGAAAAATCGCAGATACCTATATGTACCTATTGCAAGCTCAACCAACTCGATATTAGCTACACTTCTCGTTTTTACTTTCGTAGCTCTTTGGCATGATCTTTCGCTACATCTTCTAGCGTGGGGATGGCTCATCACGCTATTCGTCCTTCCCGAAATGCTAGCTGTCAGAGCAGTGCCTGAAGTTAAGGTATATTCGCATCCCTTCGTAATCTTCTTCAGATGACAAGCTGATTCTACTCTGATCTTACTTTTACACCAAAAAAAGTACGGTCATCAACCTTGGTATCGTCATGTAGCTGCTTTTGGAGCACTCTGCAATATCTTCATGATGATTACAGCCAATACGATAGGATTTGTACTCGGCGTGGACAACACATTGGCCTTTCTGAAGCAGGTCTTCGGAACTTCGCAGGGTTTAGGTTTTGTGCTTCAAGCAGTTATTGGTTTATTTGCAGCTGTTCAAGTTATGTTCGAGTACAGGTACGTAATGTGAATTCATTACGCTCAGTCGTCACTGCTCACTTCTTTTATACAACAACAGGGAAGAGGAACTGCGTCACAGAATACTACGGAAGTGCTAGTGGATGGATGCGCCCTTAATCATCCTTGTTGGCTCCTTTAGATAGCTTTGAATCCCCGTCACGCTCGTCGGACGGTCGTTTCGTTTCAACTACATCTAATACTGAGGAATTTGGTGTCTTTGGATCTTCCCGCATGTCTACAAGCATCCATGTGCGCGTCATCATGTTGAAGACGCTGCCGAAGAACAGAGCAATGACAGTACCTAGACAAGATAGTTGGGCATCAGCACATCATCATCAGCGACCAACAGCATTCGATGCAAACTTACAGGTCAAGATAATAACATTATAAGGCATCGAGAAATCTGGCTCTGGCATGTCGAGCAGTGTTGAAGTCGTGTAAATCCGCTGGAAGTCGCCTTCCCATTTAGCGAGTACAATACCAGAGGGGACATCAAATCCGCGAGCCGGATCTGGAGGATAGTCGGTATAGCGGAGATAGGCTCTGTCGACGTCTAGCATTATTCGCACGACGCTGTTCTGCGGTATCGCTAAATGAGCTTCTATGAGCGTTGGACGACCTCGAGTATGCGCTTGACGGTATAGCATCTTCTTGATTATGACCTCTACACCGACGATGAACCCAAGTCAAATAGGCACAGCGAGGCGGCTCCAGCATAACTTACTGTCCGATACCTCGTTGTTATTCACTGTGACTCGCAAAGTATGCATATACACCTTGATCCAAGCTGGCCATTCCTCGAGCCATGTAACATTCTTTGCAATACCCTCAGAATTCCATATCGCGATGCCGAGAACGGCTCTTTCGAGACCGTACCCAGTGTTGATACGTTCTGCATACGTTGCAGCCGGTTTATAGGTAGTTGCTAGGATATTGCGGTAGTAAAGAAGTTAGCTGTCAGCAGCTACATGATGATTGGGTGTGGTTAAAGGACTTACGGAACTCGAATCCCTCCGGCCGCATCACTGGCCAACGCATATGCAGGGAAAGCGGTAGAGACACTGGTATGGTAGCGGTAAACGTTAACAGTCCGCTAAATCTAGGTCTAGTCAACGAGCTGCGCACCTGCGTTGACATTGTAAGATGCTGTAGTATCCCAATGCACTCGTTTTACAGGAGTCTTCGGCTCGAGAGTGTAGCCCGTCTTTTCGTCCTCGTGGGAGAGATCGACAGTGATCTGACTTGTGCTCGCAACCGGGCAAGACTGCCTTATTGAACGTCCGAAAAGGCTTTCGAAAGACCAGTCTGGCAAAGAGTCGAAGTAATTTAGCACCACATCATTCAATTGACCGCTAGCGCGATGACGTCTCACCTCGTCGCCTTTGACTCCCTGCTGATAATGTCATTCTGACAGGGTCTTGGACTACCTCCATGATCAGCTTGATAATGAGAGCACCACTCTCAACATCCTTTGTCACGTGCACTGTAAGTGTTTGCCAATTCGCGTCGAAAAGTTTGTGTGGATTGAGTAGTTCTGCTAGACCCGCCGCTCTTCTGCATGGTAAAAGGCTGATGAATGGAGTAAGGTTCTCCGTACACGGCCTTTCTAGTGGTAGAAGAGCATGAAAGAAAGGCTGGCCTTCGGACAGATGATTTGAGGGTGTGAATGTCTCGGTCGGCGAGACTGTCATCTTCTCGTCTAGTTTGTTAAGACTTGAGCAGAATAGGCCGCCTAATGCGTTTGTCAAGCCCTTCCACTTCTTTTCAATGGATCTGTTAGGATATGTAGATATGCAGCAATTTAGGCACGTCGTTAGATACTCTCGTAGCAGTCGTCGGCGTAAAGCAACTTTACCTTTCATCATCGTTCTCGAAATTACTCAACCATGCGTAGATTTCTCCTCCAGAAGGTGACCCATCCTCGACGGTCTCACCCCACCGCGTATAGTCCCATCGACCAGATGTCAAGCTGAGGTACACCTCTTCAACGTCGAATGACCGAATGATAGCTGAAAGCGAGCGCGGCAGCAGACTGGTTTCGTAAGCTGCAAGCCAGAGAAACTTGTCAGCTGCAATGGGTCCGGCTCATGTAGCTATTGCACCTGGTGGGCGTACATGCAATGCCCTCATCCACTTTGAGACCCTCCCAGCGGGCATGATCACCAGTTATTGTGAACTGAAACCGAGACAGGACTTTCCCGTCGGGCAGGGGACGGATGTATAGATGTTCATGGAAGTCTTCGTCATTGACTTGAAGGCTGGACACTGCCTGTGTGCTGGCTGCCAGGCATACCAGCAGTGCATGCAGCCAGAGCATTAATATTGATGGAGCTCGATCACGTCGCGGTATGGAGAAGAGCAGAGCTGCAGGAGAGACGGCTCTTCTTCTCTCGAATCAGCATTTGCCATGATCAAGGTGTCTCATTGCGGTAGATGAGCTCGTCAGGCGGGTATAAAGCCACACTTTAATCCATTAAAGCAGCAACTCCACGCGCGTATGTATCCCGAAGTCGATCAACTGGTACAGGCAGAACAGCTCCCATGGCGCCTGGCAAGAGAGACAGAGGCGTATGCCTGACTATGATATACACAATGCAGGGACAGCCCTCACAGCACCACCTTTCGTCCCGACTTAGATACCTGAAGTATGCCATCATGCTTGATCTTCGCCACTGGACACGAGCACTTTAAGGCGCAAGTGACGGCAAGCAGGTCTGCCTTGGGTTCGCATACCAACAATTGTTTTGCTGGTCGAGGCCATATTCAGTACAATGACCGACAGAAGTGTGGATGCAAAATGGTGGAAATCGGTGAGCTGCCCCGGCGATGGGTTAACACTCTAGCTTTAATCTGAAGGATAGTGATCTGGCACAGGCAACGATATACCAGATCTACCCATCCAGCTTCATGGACAGCAATGGGTGTGTTATGTTATCCTGAATCACCCTACACTACGAACCAATCCCGCTGACCACGCTTGAATGCAATCAATGCCGCTATGCGCTACAGTGACGGAGTTGGCGACCTGCGCGGCATTCTGGACAAGCTGGACTATGTCAAATCGATTGGTGTAGACGCCGTATGGATATCTCCTTTTTACAAATCACCTAACAAAGATCAGGGTTATGATATTGCCGACTATCGTGAGGACACTAACTAATATACACTGAGGTTCTCAAAGCACACGTCCCGATGGTTGATATCACATATCGCCACCACAGAAATGCCCGACCCGTCCTACGGAAGCATGGAAGAAATCGAAGCAATAATCAAAGGTAAGATCACCTCACATCCTTGGAACCCTGTCCGACCTGTTGCTTACCATCACAACGCAGGCTGTCACGATAGAGGCTTGAAAATCCTCTTTGATCTCGTTATCAACCATACTTCTAGTGAACATCGCTGGTTCAAAGAATCCCGTTCATCGAAGGATAGCCCATATCGAAAGTATTACATCTGGCGCCCAGCCCGTTACATTGATGGAAAGCGTAAGTTGCGTCAAGTTCTCTGCCGTACTTGTCCCTCAATGATCGTCATTCCGAAATGGTGAACAGGCATGCCTCCAACAAACTGGCAAGCTACCTTTGGCGGTAGCGCTTGGGAATGGGATGAAAAGACCGAAGAATACTATCTGCATGCCTTTGTCGTTGAGCAACCTGATCTCAATTGGGAAGATGCCGAAGTCCGACAGGCAATATACAAAGAAGCGATTTTATTCTGGCTAGAAAAAGGAATAGATGGAATGAGGGTGGACGTTTCAAGTTTTTATTCAAAACATGAGTTCATCGATGCTCCTATCACAAAGGAAGGCCAGTTTATTCAACCGGCTCACGATAAATATATTGATGGACCAAGATTGAAAGAGTATTTAGAAGAAATGCAACGGGAGACATTTGATAAGTACGAGTAAGTTGAAACGCCTTTTAATAGGCCCTCCTCTATAAGAGTGCTGATCAATCGGCATTCTGCCGCCATAGCTCGGTGACTCTGGCAGAGATGCCCGGTACAAGGACTCTGGAGAACAAGCTTGAGTTTGTAGGCGAATCGTCCAAGCGCTTTAGCATGGCTATCGGGTGTGAGTCTGTATGTGTCTGTCTAGCTTAGCTTGAAACTGACATACGGCCTCCCGCCGCCAAACAGTCGATCTTGCAGTGCGTATAGATGCGTTTCTAGGTGCTACGGCATATGGCTGACCCCGAGTTCGCATTTATAGACCGTAGATCACAACGGCCAAGATTACTATCTCTACGTTAAACCGTGGGATTTGAAGGAGGTCAAGCGTATCACGGCAGCAGAGCAATTACTATCGGGTCCTGATACAGACGGATGGGCTTTGACTTACTTGTGAGTGGGTAGCAAGGACAAAATGTTCAATCCAGGGAGCATTACTCAGTGCTAGATGTACCTGCCACAGAGAGAACCACGATCAAGCACGCAGTATTAGTCGTTTCATGAACGACTCGCCAGAGTATCGTACCATCTCTGGTAAAACACTCGCAATGTACCTTCTTACGCTAAGCGGAACACCTATTTTGTATCAAGGTCGTGAGTTTGGAGCATATACTTGGTCAACAATTGCTAAAGTGTGTTATTCTTATTCTGGCAGAGGAAATTGGCATGATCAATATTCCAAAGGATTGGCCAGAAGAGGAATACATCGACGCCATGTCATGGATGTTCATGCAGGACATTCGAAACGATATCAAGCATGGAGTCAAGAAAATAACTGAAGAAGGCGGATTCAGAGGCATTCAGACCATCGGACGGGATCATGCTCGTGTACCAATGCAGTGGTCGAACGATACTTCAGCAGGATTCTCGACCAACAAGAAAACTTGGATGAGAGTTAACGACTTCTACAAAGAAGGCATCAACGTAGCAGACGAAGAAAATGATCCAGAGTCCGTTTTACAATTTTATCGCAAGATGCTGGCTTTCAGAAAAGAGCACAGTGGCAGCCTTATCTTCGGAGAATACGAAGGTATTGAGCCGGAGAACGAGGCTACGATGCAATACTTCAAAAGGGCGTTCAACGGAGACACTCTATTTGTTGCTCTCAATTTTACGGATCTGAATCAAGCCGTTAGCATACCGAATGACCAAGTCCAGCTACTTATCTCATCTTCTCCTTCTCCACAACAGGATCATACCCTGCAACCGTATGAGGGCAGGATTTACAAGGTGTAACAAATTAGGCAAAGCTTGTTTGTTCTTGCTGAAGTAGCGGCATCCATCCACGCAGCGCTCGCTTTGGCTACCAAAGTTTGCAAGCTGATTTGAAATGTGAGAGATTGGACAATCTCTCACTCTGTTGCGAGTCCGGTCTACCGCGCGCATCCCGAGCAAGCCCTTCAGCACGTTCACCTTGCAAGAGAAAGAGTGCCCAGCTTGTTAATCTCTATTCACACCATGGCTTTGCTCTTTCCATTCTTGACACTCCTTGAGTGCGCTCTCATGAGCAGAAGTTACGAACTTATATGCGTCCTCCTAAACGACATCGGCAAATCAGCGTAAGTTCGGAGCCGCGAAAACAAGACAAGACAGCTCCAACGGCTCACTCCAAGTGGTAACCGCTTGGGTAATGCCTTCTCTCCCTCAAGCAGACTTATTATCCTCTTGGCAGCTTTATTGACATCCCCAATCTGGTTACCACTCTTAGCATTGAAGGCCTTGACCCAATTGTGCTGGGCGTCGTAGGCGGGTATGTGGTTCGCAGTGATCTTTAGATTTGCTGACGATGCCACTGATGTTGCGAAAGTTCCGAGCTGAACAATTTGGGTTGCATCAATTTAATGCCAATGCCGAAGCTACATAGACTGGGTGAACGAGTCTGCTTACCTGGATTGCGGTAGTGTTGATGCCGAAAGGAGCAAGTTCTTTGTGCCAGGTGCCGCTAAGGCCTATCGTGAAGACACGGCGTCAGGACGCATTAATTCAAGCAGACGTACGTGCTCAGCGACTCACTGTCAATTGCAGCTTTTGCGGCGCAATATAAGCCCGCTCCGGAGATGTCCATGGATGCTCCCTGGATCCAAACGCTGTCAGCACAAGGCCAGCCTTTTTCATTCTTTTCTCCAGAATCATACCGTATCCTTACCTGGGAACTAATGTTGATAATATGTCCAGTGCGTTGTTCACGCATATATGGCAACAAAGCGGAAGTGAGATTGATAACTGCGACATGTGGCCAAGTAAGTTCGTTATTTTTTTGCACGTGCGACTCAATGAAGATAGTACCTCCGAATACAAGGGCGTTGAATTGCTCTTGCGTTTCTGACTCGCTGGAAAAATATACGTATCAAACCACCTACATCGACCTGAGCAGCATTGACATGGGTGTTATCTCACCTCGCTTCTTCAATAGCTCCGCCGAGTAAGTAGCCAGCATTGTTAATGAGGACCTGTTTTCCAGGTTAAGTCAATTTCAGCTCGCCAGCAGAAGAGTATTTGAATGAACTTGCATCAATTCTGCCACTTGCATCAAGTATCACGTGTCAGCTTCGAAAAAGCCGGCTACGAACTAAGCTGAATCCTCACTAGATATTCCACGCTTCTTTGGCCAGTCTTGTTAATTCGTCCCTAGGGGCGGTAACATCAAGTTGTAAAATAGCAGCGCCTTTCTCTTTCAAATCCTGTATGCTTTCGAGCTTTCTGGCAGTCGCGATAACACGATATCCATGGGACAAGGCATTCTCGGCAAAAGCCCGACCTAGACCGGTCGAGCAGCCAGTGATTAGGAATACAGCGTCTTGAGACAGTGGCATAGTTGTCGGTGCGGGGCCAAGCTATCATATGATACATGTTCTCTGCTGCAGAAAGCTTGTCGGCCTATTGACCGGCTTCAAGCGGATGATCGGCCAACTCTTTTCATTGCACCATCGGAAGCTGCATTCTCGATGCAGTGCGACAGATTACACGAGTTCGATGTCGTCTATTGCTGTGATGGTGCAGCATGTCTAGCGGATGCCTGGCAGTAATTAGAACCCTTGACTGCTCGTTGGGTCAGAAGGAATTAGAGTCTCGCAATCCAAGTCTCGTACGCAGTTATCAGGGCAAGATTCGCTGCTATCTGGGAAAATTGCAAACATCCAGAATTGACGACGCGCTTTTCGCATGACGCTTATGCTACAATGACATACAGACCCTTGTTAACTGCAGCATACTTCCACAGGACTAGTAACGTGAAGCTTGCCCCATTCCCAGGACAGGCGAGACTTATTCCCATCATCTGCTACTGATGCATAGAAACTGAACATGAACTGCATTCTTTCACCCGTGTCGGGTCCATTGCCATACCCAACTCTTTGACTTCCTGACTTCGGGCTGTCTAGCTTCGCCATCCTGCTGTTGAGCATTTCCATCTTGAGCACTAGGTAGCTGATTAGCTTCTCCTTGAATTGTCGTAGATGCAGCGGACTTCGAGGGCGGATGAATCACTTCTTCCTTCTCCACCTCTCGCATATGTAAACGCCAACGGAACAAGCGAGCTCTCATGTTGGACAAGCGCTCGCTAGCATCATGAACAACAGTGGCCCGTCTCTCCCTGAACCACTCTACATATGTTTGACCAGCTACGACAGCATTTTCCGGAGGATTTGGATCTGGTAAGAAGCGCTCTTTGTCTCTATCATCAAAGCCATGCCCTGAGAAACCTGATCCTAGCTCTTCCCATCGAGTGAGAGATTCACCCAAAGCTGGGGCTAGCATGGCACTCAACGGAGGAGCAGTGCCTTCTAGGAGAGCACCATGCAGATTTGAGTTCTTAAGGAGATCGATAATGCGGTGTACCTGGTTACGAGATCGCTCGACTGCCAGCTTGTATCGGTTGATGCTGAAGCTCTCGATGCGTGACTGGAGGACAGAGAAGCCGACGCTAGACAGGGCAAGAGCATTGGTGTCGAAGTGGGTGCTGGAGGTCTAGATGAGTCAGACAAGTAAGAAAAGTCTACACTGAACACTGCTACCTACACGTCAGGCTCTCTCGCAACGTCCGAGTAGATAAGGAGATCTTCCTGCAGATCCATGACATGGCGATGATCCAGGTTTCTCGTCATGACAACAGCTTCATTTCCATCTACATCGATGCTACTGCGTTCGAATATCCAGGCTTCGCTCTTGCCCAGTATAGATTTGGGGAACCATTTCGGCAATGCAGATGAAGCACCACGCTTCAAGATGATCCGGTCGGTGTAGAGACAGCCCGACTGAAGTGAGACCTGCCGCGAGATGACATCCACGCTGACGATGTGCGGAGTGAGTGGATTAGGGTAGCGGAGCGTGAATGCGAGTACTGCTGTTGCGAACGGGGAGCTGTGGTGTGCGTATCATCAGCATGTATTCGAGGCCAAGTTTCTCCATAGGCACGAAACTGCAGCGCGAAGACAGCTGGAAACACATGCAACGCGAGGCCACACTCACTCGTATCGACGGTAGTGCTGCCATGACTCGGGCATTCAAGCGCATGCGTGCGTGGTCCTGCCGTGCTCTCGCATCCACGCCCAGCAGCGTGCAGGAATTGTAGACGCAGTTGGATGGAGGGCAAAGAGCAGGTGGAGTTGGAGAAAGCTATAAAGTAATATTCATAGAGAAAGAATTTGTATGACCTTCAACACAGCTACATCGTATATAATGACAACACGGCACTGCTAGTACTACGCAACCAGCATCCCTCTAGTTACCTTTCGAGCTCTTCCATTTTCGCCTTCAGTTCAGCTTCACGCTCTCTAAGCGAGTCCAGCTCCATCTCCAGCGTGAAATTGGCAATCTCAAGCTGGACATTGCCTGAGACTAACGTCGACCATTTTGTTTCCAGCGAGGACAGCTGCTCTCCTGCTTGTAGCTGTTTGTAGGTAGTATGCACGAAGATGATCGAATGGATCAGCAAGTGAACACCCTCTTCAAGAGCCACAACAGCACTGTAGGAGACCTACCTGATTGGCTTTACGTTCCCTATTGAGATCCTCTGTTTGCTTCACAATCCCCTCCTTCCTCCTCTGCAGCCGCTCAATTTCCTTCTCAAGCAAGAAATTGTTCGTCCGCCATGCATTCGCTCCATACTTGTTCAGCAGCTCCAGATTGCCCAGTCTGATCTTTTGATGCTCCAACTGACTGGCAGCATTGTTCATTGCTTTATTCCATGCTTCCAAAGGCGCACTTGCAGGCGGGACAGGCAGAGAATACCGCACGCTATCTAAACCGCCTTTCGTCTTTGCCTTGCTCTGCAGGCGCTTGATTTCAGCAGCTAGAAAGGTATTGTCTTGGAAGAGAGGTGGTAATTCTGCTGGAAGTCGACTTGAAAGTGCTTCTTTGTCCTCATTTGTCAAGTGTGCCAGCTCTTCAGCGATTTCCTGCTCCAATCGCTCTCGCAGACCTGCAGGCTTGACTTGGTAAGTCCTGAAGATTCAGACACTCGTGCTAAAGTGAACACAGCTCACCCCCCTCCTTGTCTATGATTGTGTCATAGTACGGCAAGCTATCAACGTCCGCCATCGTTGTCGTTTTTGTAGTCGAGTCTCTACCAAGTCGAGAAGAGCGCGGCTGGAAGAGCTCTTGCAAGAGATCTTGCCACTATACAGGACAAATCTACCGAAGGTACGGGTGCGCTTTTCACGGTAGCTCCTTCCCAGTCTTGACACGGGGCTAACTTCAGACAAGCTCCATTCCATGTCTCTTATAGAGCACACCCAGCCTTGACAGCACCACAGATGTCACAGTCCCGGTCGGTGGCAAGGTAGCAAAGGTGCAAAAGGCGGCAAGACAGCTGTCATTTGCATTCAGAGCGGGTCTGTATACATGATGTCTCAAACGGTTCTTTTCGAGATTTCCATGCAATACATTGGATAGCTGCAGGGCAAGTTTGCCAGCTATCAGGCCAAGACTTGGCTGCCGGGCATGATCAAGGAGCACGTCTTCCGCCAGAAGACCTATGTTCCACCATTGTACAATCTCGAAGAAGTTGCCGGTGGCACCCACTACACCTCAATCGGGCATTAGGGTGCGCATACCCACGAAAGGATGCGATTCGAATCTAGGGATCGAAACATGGTTCATTTCGTCGAGATGAGAGAAGAGCAGGTCAAGATAGCGGAGATCAGATATGCATCAGGGAGATTTGTGCTTTCGTTGTATTTTAGTGCATTTCCGATACATGGGTAGGAAACAATGAACGCAACCTATAATTTTACGAATTTCAGCACAAGCGGCCTATTGACCAAATGCTTGCCCAGCTATGCAGGGTTGAATGTAGTGTTCCAGGTTGAATTGAGCATGTCTTCGATCCCAAAGACTGTACTGAAGGACCAATGCTGGTTTGTTTGAGCGGGTGACCTTGTGGATGCGTTGGCAGAAACACTGTCTCGTGTACGTCGGAAATTTGGCGCCCAGCTAGTAAGTGCAGAATCTGGATAGAAGCTATTGACGGGATCCCAGGCGAGAGGCTCCCTGGGTGACAGCGCTTGTGGTGTCACGTTAAGCCAATCTTGGAATTGCGCGTCTGAAAATGCATGCTGCAGAGGGTTGATGGATGCTTTGCTTTGTTGCGCCACAGCCGTTGGTCCGTTCGGCCCTTCCAGCGATCTTGCAACCTGATTGAATATGTTCATCAGGTCGGAAAGACCACTCTCTAGGCTAGATACATTCAAACGGTGCGAGCGCAAGGCGAGCATAGAGTCGATCAATGCAACGGCTTGTTTAGACATGCGAATGACACTCGTCGCGGATTGCGTATGATGGCGCTGCTCCAGGAAGAAATTACGCAACGATTGAAGCATCTTGAGGTGAATCTCCGAGGTAGGAGAATCTTTGTCCGGCTGCTCTAAGAGAGCGATGAAGAGAATAGCTGCTGCGCCCAAGCCGTAGGACCAGATAAACCACATCTAAGAGGAAGACATCAACTGATGACACGGCACTAGATCGCGGGTATTGCTGGCTGTCACCTACGTGGTCCAAAGCCAGATTGTGCATAAAAGTCAGTCCGATGCAGATCTGCGTAGCACTATTGATACAGGCTTCACGCGACGCCCGAAAATTGTCCGTCCCTATGCTCCGTATGAAGAAGGGCCCTATCGTGGAATTTCCCATAAACTCGGTTGCGCAAAAGTTTCGAGAATATGCTGACACTCACGATGTAGACGCATAATCCTGTTGTACTGGACGCACAATGCGAACGCCCGATGATCTATGACGAGCAGTTGTCAATGCTGAGCCTTCTGGAAACGCGCGGCACGCTTACGTGGTCGACGGCTACGACTCATTTTGGCCATGTCCCATCCAAGTGCTTCTACTGAAGCAGACATTTTGGCGGACAATAGTAGCACGCCTGGATATTCCGAAACGCCAAACATCGTCTGACTTAGTCTTGGTGCTTGCATTTGCCAGCGAGCGATGTGGATCTTGATCTAAAGGCGTTTCCAAGTCAGTCTCTGCGATAGCTACAGTGCTGAGAGTTCGAGCATACTTTGGCAAAAGTGGTGTCTGTGAGGAAGTCTGCTGGTTTTTCCTGCACGAACAGCTCCAGGTTTAAATCTTCGTCGTCGATCTGAAAACCGAGGCATAAGTGTAGCACACGCATGTGACGCATCAAGCCCTACATTTAGTGGATCATCGGTATCGACTGATGTGCGAGTCAATAGCCAGTCCCTCATAGTGTTTATAGCGGGGTAAGACTCACAACTGCCCTCCTGAATCTGCGAGAAGCCCGCAGACAAGCAATTCATCCAATCGAAGGAGAGTACGAAGCTCCATAAGCGTTTGCCCAACTCTCTGCGTAAGCTGCATGGCTGCGCAGGCCATGCAGGATCTTCCCGCGGCATGGTCGAGGGATCCGACCCCAAGCGGTGCAAGCCCATTAGTTGGCAAAGGCGAGTTGCAGCGCTGAGCCAGACGAAGAAACGACTAGCGCCGTCTTGTCCTGAGGTTGTCCCCTGAAGGGCCAAATGAAGACATAAAGCTTGTATCGCTCTTGCTTGGGGCTTTCCTGCCCAGTTTGAAGCTTCCAAAGCTTCGAGTGAGGCATCCAACCAGACTCGCGGCAGTGCTTTAAGATCTGCATCAGGGTAAGTCCGCAGAGCTTCGGGCATGTGCATTGATTTATCGAGAATGGATGCTGCAAATGCGAGGACCTGCGGACTAACATTCAGTTTAAAGCAGTGGCACGCTTGCATGCTTGACGACTTACCGCGTAGTATGTTGCAAGCCAAGCCTATGGAGGATCGTCAGCCAGACATGTAAATGCTGAGATTTGCTAGACATACAGGATCGACATCTGCATCAGCACGGACGGATGATACCACAGTCCACAGCTCGGCACATTCTGCCATGAAAGTTCCGCGATGGAGCACCTTCGAAAAAGTGTCTAGTCAGTTTTCACTCTCAATTTGGATTGTGCCATGCGGGAAAAATCCATCCGGTCCCAAAACAGGAAGTGCGCACTTCTCGTTCTACGGCTGCAGAGCTTAGCGGCTCGTCTAGATTCGCTGATGAGGCTACATCAGCGAATCTAGACGAGCCGCTAAGCTCGGCAATGGCCCAACGAAAAAGGCCAATCTTCTGTCTGGATCAGATTGATTTTCATTCACAGGCACATTCTCGCCTGCGTTATGTCCATCGACTCACAGGATAGAGAAAGCTTATTTCAATGCTGAAGAGACGGCTCAGCCTGATAATACTTATTGCTAACGAGCTTATCGTGGCCACTTACAAGAACAGCTCAGTCAGAGCATCAGAAACTTGCTTTTCCGGTACCTGAGTCAGCATGTCGCGCCGACTGGTCTGCTTAGCGTGGAAGATGGAGCTGCTTTGCGTTGATGTTGGCAGTAAAATGGTAGTATATGCATTTGGGGCGATCGTCCTAGGAATCTTCTGAACATCGACCTGTTCAGTCTGCATCATGCCTACGCATGGCACGAGAGTACCCAGGCCTTTGAAAGCATACTAGAGGGCGATGTGAGCTCACGTGCATCCAAATAGTAGTGTCAGAAAATGGAAGGAGCGAGCTTACTTGGGGTCTTCCCAATGCTAAATCCTCAAGTGCCTGCACCGCATGTTCGGTTTCCGCCTCTTCGGGGGAAGGCATGAATGGAGAATTCAGCTGTACGTCGTAATGTCCGCTAGACGAGCCTGCTTCAGCCGGCTTTGTGCTGGAAGCAAGATCCGAGTTCGAGAATGCAGCGGCAGCGGGAGAAGCGGACGGCTGGCTGCCGGGTCCCAAAGATGCATTGCGAGCAAGCGAACCGCACGTCGCTGAGCATTGCGCGTGTTGCTTCTCCAGCTGGCGAGAGCAGCAGTGCAGTCATGTCAGCCAGTGACCGCCTTTTGGTGCAGAAGGAAGCTGCTGAGAAGCTGGCGAATATTGGATCACCTTTCCCAGCCGGCGCTTGATTGCAGCAAATTCGCGCGCGACATCGTCTGGGACCTGACCATACATGCGTGGAGCATCCCATACTGAGGAAGGGCACGACGAGGATGCCGTCAGAGTCTCGTACACCGCTGCTCGCAACAGCGTGCTCACTCACCGCATTCTGCTGAGGTGCCACGCTCTGCAGATTGCAGCCTGTGAGTTTCGGTCCACGCAGCTAGTGGCAACACAAGAGCATCGCGACACCCACTGATGCATCCCAAGCATGGCTCTTCCTGGTTGCATTTGCTCTTGCGCTGCTGGCACGGTATGCAGGCACCCTTCATGCGCCTGCGCTTCGTCTTCACGCCCGCCTTGGTGGCTGCCGCTGCCGCGCTGCCACCGGCAGATGGGCTGGCTTGCCTGTCCATGATGATAGCGAATGCGGGTTTTGCGCCTGACAAGCACTGAGACGCTGATGCTCCCCGGGTGCTGCTGCGTGCACTAGGTGGATAGACGTAGACGGTCTTGTATTTGATGTGCAGATCAGCTTTGTCACACCTCGTGCCGGATTCACACTACTTCCGGGGCTCCTGCCGGCGCAAGAGACGTTCTAAGTGCGAAGTACCGGCAGACATCAATACCGTTATACCAGCAAGAACAGAAGGGCCAGACTGACTCCGCTTGATGCAGACAAGCGCTCTTGACCCTGTCGCAAAGATCTCTTTAACAAGGAATACAATCTACAATGCCTCAAAGCACGAAAGCCTTCGTAGTGGCCGAAAAGGGGGCAGCTTTCTCCCTGCAGGATGTTGTGCTCGATGATCCCTTGCCCGACGAGGTTATTGTTCAGGTCAGTGAGCACATTAAGCTAGCCAGCACGACACGCAGCTGATGTATCAACTTCGACAGGTAGCCGCTACGGGAATCTGCCACACGTGAGCGTGCACCTCAAACAGCTGCCGCAACATTCTCTCTTTGAGCTTTTGTAACGCATTTGACTGCCCAGTGACATCAGAGTCGCAGAAGGCGCTCTGCCTGTCAATTTCCCAGCCATTTTGGGTCACGAGGGATCTGGCGTGGTCGTCAAGTGCGGGAAAGACATCAAAGCAGTTCAGGAAGGCGATCACGTGCTCTTGTCGTGAGTCCTGAAGCAGCAGCAGTAAGACCCGGGGCAGCATCCACCTAATCTTGGTAATCCATTCAGCTTCGCCTCGTGCAGGACGTGTGACTATTGTCGCAAAGGCCATCCCGCTCGATGCAGATACCAGCGACTACATAATTTTGGGAACCATCGTACGGATAACAGCAATACCGCAGCAAGTGATAAATCAGGTACCCGCATTCACGGCTCATTCTTTGGACAGAGCTCTTTCGGTTATCATGCACTAGTCAGGGAGCAGTCCGTGAGTCGCTTAGTATCGGGGAAAGCCACTTTGACGCTGATTCATGGTTTCTACAGCTTGTCAAAGTGGGCAAGGAGCATGACCTACGCAGCATCACGGCATTGGGTTGTGGATTCATGACCGGCTCGTAAGTCTATCCGCATGAAGAGTAGTGGATGCTGGTCTCTTTAAGCCACCTACTTGATTATTTTTGCCGAGCTGATCCGCATTTTGAACCAGTGGAGCTGTGCTCAATATGCTTAAACCGGATTCAGATTCGACAATGCTTATTTCAGGCGCTGGTGCTGTTGGCTTTGCTGCGGTGAGCGCCACAGTTCTAGTTCAATTCAATGAATGCTTTCACTAAAGCATCATCGTGTAGCTGCTGGCAGCCCGATATCTTGGCGTCAAGACGATTATTGCAGTAGATCTCAATGAGGAACGGCTCGCTCTCGCTTCAGAGCTCGGCGCAACGCATACGATATGTGCTAGTAAAGAAAACGTACAAGAACGCGTTGGAGAGATCACGCAAGTTGGTGTCGACTTTGTCGTAGAAGCCACAGGATCGCCACATGCCGTCAAAGCTGCTTGGGACAGCATGGGAAGCTGGGGAAAGATGGCGCAGATTGGCACGCAGGGTCGAGGGAAGGATTTCAAAGTCGATGTACGTTCGAAAGCTAAAGCTGCTATGGAACTTCAACTGAAGCTTCTCTTTTTCAGATCTCCGACGTAGTCAGCACAGGCAGGAGCTATATTGGCGTATTGCAAGGCGATGGCGATCCAGATTACCTCCGATCGTTGGTCGACCTCTATACAGTAAGTTCAATGATGCTTTGCGCTCCTATCGAAGGTAAACACCATCGTTTGCACAGGCGGGCAAATTCCCCATCGATCGACTCGTCCGTCATTATAAACCTGAAGAGATGGCACTCGCGATCAAGAACGTAAATGCAGGAACTACCATAAAGGCGGTCATAGACTTCATGTAACTAGAGTTCTCACAGCTACACAGCTATTGTCCTTTTAGTTGCAATTACAATGAGATGGTTACACCTTCATGCATGCCGAGCTAAAATCAGTTGCATTCACGCGTTTCATTGCAGATATTTCCAACACAACCGCTAGAGATGACAAAATTTTCAATATCAGGACCGTTATACAAGGCGTTGGGCTCAAAAAGAGGTGGGATGGAGATGAACGTGCTAGGCCGGATGTATGATATCGGATGCTAAACCATTCTCTTGGTAAGAACCCTGGCCAACCTTCCGGAGTGAAGCGGGATCTCTCCAAGATATTTAAATAACGTATTTGTAGCGCAGATCTCTGTCATCGATTGGTCCATCGGGGAATACGTGATTATCGCCCAGTTCACGTAGCTTTTGTGCCTTGAGCCTATTCTGGCGTCGCAGATACCACATCAAGAAGAGGGGAGTTGTAAACTGGAAGACTGCACCAATTGTACTAACGCCTTGACCTGGCCGATATAAAGGTCCATCTGATGTTGGGTAAATCCAGCTGCCTGTCATTCGGAGTTTGTAAGCAGACTTTCCTCGTCTCACTGCGAAGACACCTACTGATAATGCCTCCCAGCTGTACACCAAAAAAGATCAGACATTGCTTTGGGATGGTCTTGGTGTTAACAACTGTGCTTACTTGGGTACAGATGAAGCTCAGAGCAATCGACAGGGAGCGCTTGTAATATGGCGCCACGTTCTGGTAAATACAAAAAGTCAGTGTTGTCCGCAAAGCACCCGCAAAAGGAGATGGCGAGACTGACATCTACAGTCCAGGCCGTCATTGCCGGAGCAGTAGCATAGCCTGCCCACATTTGGAAAAATACTGCTGCATACCGACTGCGAAAATCATCAGTTAACACGTTAGCAAGGCTAGCTTCTCATTGTCGAAAATCCTCAGACACAACTGACAGTCCCGTCTGATCCGCCCTTGCGGAAAGAGCCATGGCATATCCAATGATGCCCAAAGTTCCGTAGATGACGACTTGTGGGCCACGCATATGATATTTGTCCGAAATCCAGCTTGCGACCATAGAGCCTATTGGTGCAAGATTCCTTGAGATGGCTTAATCAACTTCCGAACAGTGGCGGGAGCTCACCAACGAAGACGACGGCATAGGGTGGAACGGTCATGAGCTGCGTACGAATGCGACTGTATCCAAAGCTCGCCACAATGGTCGGGAAGCTGCTTGTGCGAATCAGCCGCCGCGTGGAGGTAGAGAGTGTTACAGTTCCTGCTCTTACAAGAAAGCCATTCCAAAGAGAATAAGACCGTTCGAGAAATAGTTGAGCAGAGTAACGACGGCGAAGGGAGATTTGAAGAATGCAAACACTTCCTTCCAGCTGAATTCTCCTTGCATCTCCGTGTATCGACCCGAGAGCTCCAAAGATTCGATGAGAGCAGCTTTTTCGGCGGCTGTCAACCATCGGGCTTTCTCGATTGTGGGAGACATTATAAAGAAGGCCACGATGCCGACTCCAATCGAAGCGGCACCCTCCTGTGAAAGGTGGATGTCAATCAGACAAGTTAAGGCGGGAGTCCGGTATTACTGACGACATAGAAGATCCACCGCCATCCAACAATTCCATGGACGCCGTCCAAAGTGAGGATAGCGCTGATGCATACGAAATGATCAATGCGCATACGTTTTGTTGGAGTATAGTCACGTACGCTGCGAGGACTGGAAAGGACGCCGCCGATCTGTCAGCCGTGTCACCCACAGAAAAGCATACGGAAGAACTCACGTCCGGCAAATGCTCCGGCTACTGCGCTGAACGAGAAGATCCAGGCAGCCCTGAGTTGGTAATCTCGACGACGGTACCATGTGCTTGTATACATCACAATGCCAGGAATGAGACCTCCCTCGGTTAAGCCAAGGAAGAAGCGTGCCGCAAGTCTGGGTGTGTAAAGCAAAGATACCGTTCAGATTAGATTACGGGAAGCCGCTTAGTGTACTCACAAGCCATGGTAGGACTGTACTAGGCCTTGTAGCGTGCAGACGAGGCCAAATGCGACGGTGAGTCCGGGAAGAACATCTGTCGGAGTCTAAGGATTAGCTGGCTAAGCATGCGAAAGGAGTCCAAAGAAATTTACAATGAGGGCCAATACGCTTGATCACAAGGTTCGACGGCACCTCAACCAAGATGTACGGGATGTACAAAATGGTGAGCAAAATTGAATATTGATAACCAGTAAGACCGAGATCCGTTCCAAGTCCAGCTACACGTGCATTTCCGAGGTTTGCCTGTCACATGTTGATCAGCTAGGCCTAAGGGAAGAAGATCACAGAATAGATAAACTTACCTTATCCAGAAAGCTGACTAAATAAAGGATCATACTCAGACCGGTCACGAGTATGTCAACTATTCAGGTGCCTTGTCATCAGCGCTAGCTGCATACAGTAATCTGCGAAACGATGGGCCTCACCTTTCCACATTGCACGCTTGTACACTTTAGTTTTCTCGACGGCGAGCTTCGGCGGCACCGCAGCCGCTTCCATAAGCTCATCCACTTGTTTTTTGTCGGTCGGTCCATCTATCTCTTCCATCTGCATTCTCTCTTCAGCACCTTTGTATTCCTGAGTATTGGCCATGTCTGCAGTCGTTCCGACCTAGGAATGGTCAGCAGCAGCCAGGGGTGGATGTGAGTGAGTGATCTTTTTTCAAAGCAAGACGAAGAGAGAGCAGACAAAAGGTTCCGCAATACTGCTCTCTGTGCACCTGGGATCGTCCGGGGAATCTGGGGCAAATTTACCTTCCACCCGCATCTCGGAACTACAGACACCATTTCCCCGGCCGGTCATGCCGGTGATGCTTGTTCTGACGATCAGTTATTCCGAGGGCTCTCATCTTCCGGGTCGTTGAAGGGTCACTGACCGGCACCTAGTTGCACGGTCGTATAGGTGAGAGATGCTTCAATCGCGGCTTGATGTAGATCGGTTCTCCGGAAGGGGTGTTTTGCCAAATGATCTTGGCAGAATCTCGCCTCCTTCAATCACAATTTTCGGAAATGTGCTCATGATTCGAGGACCTCTTTCAGTATTAGACTGTTTGAGCATTGTATTACCAGGCATTACACGGTGTGAGTCAAGCTGCATCGCTGAGAGGTCAACGTAAGCTTAATTTGGGTAGCCGGTCGCTCAGAGTACTGCATTTACACAAGACCAAGTTTCGCACGCATTTTGTTGACTATTGCATCACCTCCGGCTGTTCTAGTCTTGTTCGAGGACGCAGTGCGAGGTCCTTCAAGTGGATATATCCTGCGCCCGAGCGCTGTCACTTCTAGAGCCGAACCTTTTGTAAACGTAAAGGCGTCACTGGGTGATTTCCGCCCATAGGAGACTAGATGTTGCATACATACCTCCAGGTATACCATCTTCGTCAGAGATGATCTCATTCCATGCTTGGACAATATCCGGAATCGGTGTCCAGGGCTGATCAGCGATGCTCTCCGGATCGACACCTATTTGATGCCAGAAAGCAGTCTTTATGACACCCGGTTCAAGCACCACTACACGTATACCAGCCTCTTGATGCAGAAATCCGAGGGATCGAACGAATCCCTGTGAAGATCATCAGAGGGGGAATCTCTTATTGCCTGGCTCCAGACTAACCTCTACCGCCCACCTGAAACATACGTAAGACAGGAGCATACGTAAGACAGTGGTACGAGTATAGAGAATCAAGATTGTAAGGACGTACTTGCTTGCGCAGTAAACTGGAGTTTTGATACTGATCGTCTGGGCAGCGACGCTGCCAGTGACAACAACTAGCCCTTTGCTTTGCTGCCTGAGGAAATGGTCTATCTGCAATACGAGTATTTGCATATGAGACAGATCCAATAATGCGAATATTGCTGTATCTGTACTCACTGCTATCCTAGTACCCTTGCAAGCAATGCCGAAATTGACATTCATGGATGCATAAGAGTCTTCCTCTTCGTCGTCCCTAGGCGAGAGGTATCAGTCCGTGAAGATGCCATGCTATCTGAAGCATATTTGTCAAGTAAAAGCACCAAAAACTTTTCGGCTCGTATATGCCAGCATTGAGGATCACAGCATCTAATTTACCGAAGGTTGCGAGCGCATGCTCAAAAGACTTTTCGAGCTCCTTCCAAGCAGTCAGATCAGCTTGGTAAGTCGTGAAGACTCCTTTGCTATTTCATGACGGTGAAACATTCGTTTATTAGAGGCAGACTGCATCCATGCATTCATAGAGTGCTGCCCACCCGTGATTAGATCCGATATCCTCCACAAGCAGACGCGTGTGCAAGTCTACTGCACATACTTTAGCTTTCTGCTTCAGTAGATCATTCACCAGGGCTCGACCTGTACTAGTAATCAGCAAAAGGCAAGGATTTATCTACCGCTGAGCTGGTCCCACTCACCAATGCCATCGCGATTCTCGCAACCTGCGACGTAGAACACTGATCCTTCGACTTTCATGGTCCAGATAGCTTGGTCCGAGTCGCAGTAGTACCTACAGGCAGCTGAAATGTGTCGAGCTACGGTAGCTATCGCGCTCCTGCTTTCATGCCTCTGTCGAGCTCCCTTTACTTGCAGTCCCCGAAGGCCGTAATCTCGCTACGGACGAGAGCAGCCTTTTCTCCGTCCCAACCAGCAGCAATGCGATTCACGATTGCAGCGTAGAGATGTGCACGGCACCCACTCCCTGCAGAGAGCAATGGCCCGGCAGTTCCGCCGCGATTCTGGCAATCCTCACACTTCCCGGCAAAGATCTACAGCTCCCCGATTAGCTGCAGCCTCGCTGCGGCTTTAAGACGTTCCTTGATGCGAAAGGGCTTTGCAGTCGCGGGGAGTTGGTTCGCGCAACGTTGTGGCTGCCAAACGCGGGTTGCAGCTGCTCGAAGTGCATCTGCTGCGAAGTCCATGCCGGCCACTTGGTCCGAAGCTGAAGAGCAAGTTCTTTCTGCTCGCACTCACATCGCCACGTTCTGCAACAGCTCTGCGTCCGGAACTTGAACATGACGACCGCACTATCAGGAGTCCCTCGAGTCAATGGCGAATATCAAGGTTACGTTAACGGCCTCACAAATGGCCACGCCTCCAAGATATCGAAACAGCATATGAACGGTAATAGCCAGCCCATTCTGGATGGCCGCAGCATCCATCAGAATGATGATTTCACCAATGAAATGGTCAAAGGTAACTTTCCGTTTGCGACTGGTTTTAGCCGGAATATGGCTGACCTTTTCTGTGTGAACAGAGAAACCTATGCGGAGCCCGCGAGACAAGCCGGTGCGCGTGGTCTGCATCGGAGCTGGTAGGACTTGCGCCACGCACAAATATAGCTTTCCTCTTACTGATTATCTGGCTCACAGGTGCCGCTGGAATCTGTCTGGCTGTCAAACTTCCTCGTTATTTCATCGACGGTAAAATGGTAGAACTTCAGATATACGAAAAGAATCCTGATGTTGGCGGTTGGTGAGTGTTGCGCCGTTGACTGCACGTTTGTCTGGACTGACATGTCCTCAGCTGGTACGAAAATACATATCGTAAGTCCTGCCGCATGAGCAAGTCCATTCCTGTGTGCTGAACCGTTCTGCCACAGCTGGCTGCGCTTGCGATATTCCGGCCCATGTCTACTCATACGGCTTCGAGCCCAACCCAGATTGGTCCCGTACGTGCGGATCTGACGAATCACAAGGTTTCTATGCTGACGCCGATTTCTAGATTTCTATGCAGGTGCACCGGAAATTCAACGATACTTCAGGGGAGTTGCAGACAAGTACAGTCAGTTCCCGTTGCCTCTCGGATCGGTGTCAGGTCCGAATTATGTCTGAGTGACTTCGACCTTCTTATATAGATGCAATGCCGTACATCAAGCTTTCCCACAAAGTCGTAGCTGCGTATTGGGATGAGCGTGGCCAATGGGATCTGCGAGTCGAAGGATCAAACGGCGAGGTCTTCCAAGACTACGCCGACGTTCTCATTAACGCAAGTGGCCTGCTCAAGTAAGTCCTCCTTCACGTGATCAATGAAGGCTTGACATTGATGAGCAGTTTCCCCAGCTCCTGGAAATGGCCAAAAATCCCGGGTCTTGAGACGTTCCAGGGACCGCGGCTGCACAGTGCAAACTGGGATAGCAAGGTGGATTTTACCGCGGAGACGACTGTCGCAGTCATCGGAAATGGAGTAAGGCACATGCAGCTATTCCTGCAACGAGGCAGAAACTGATTCGGCTCCTTCAGTCATCTGCCATTCAGATTGTTCCCAAATTACAGCCCAAAGTGAAAAACTTGAAAACGTTTGTCGCGTCATCAGCTTCATTTGACGGCAGATACTGATGCGACTGCAACGTCGACAGTTTCGTTCGTACCAAGACTTGGATCGCCCTGCCGTTCACCAATGGTAAAGTACAAGAGAAGGCCAAGGCGGAAGGACGTGATGGCATTCAAGCACTTATCGACACAGAGAGTGCTAATCCTCCTTACAGCGAGGAAGAACGCCGGCGGTTCCGTGAAGATCCAGCTTATTTGCGTGCATACCGTAAGGAAATCGAACATGAAAATAACGCAAGATTCGCCATTAGTACGCGCAGAGACAGTCCAGCTGCTATAGCAGCTATACCCATGCTGCAGAAAATCATGAAGGAACGAATGGCTAAAAAGCCAGAACTTCACGACAAGCTGATTCCTAACTGGAACGTCGGATGCCGTCGTCGTAAGCCTCAAACATATCTATACTTAACGAGTCTAAGCTGAGTTTTCTCTGTGAAGTAACACCCGGCGTTGGCTACCTTGAAACCCTCTGCGAAGAAAACGTGGACGTCATTTTTGATCCCATCAAGGAGATCGTTCCCGAGGGCATTGTCACCAGTGATGGAAAGCTGCACAAGATTGATGTGCTCGTCTGCGCGACCGGCTTTGACGTCTCGTCAAGGCCACACTTCGATGCCAAGGGGCGCAATGGATTTGTTTTCAGTGATGAATGGGCTGTGAGTCATCGTACATTCTATATTGCTCGAGTATTCTGTTGAAAGTGTCTTCCCCGCAGAAATCTCCTCGCGGCTACATGTCGCTCGCGCAGGAGCAAATGCCAAACTATTTCGTCTGCAACGGTGCTAATGCACCACTGGCCAATGGCAGCTTGATTCCTGCGCTCGAGCTCCTAGTCGACCACTATATCAAGTGGATAGAAAAGTTTGTTTGGGATGATATTCGCAGCTTCTGCATCAAGACATCGGCTGTCGAGCAATTCACCGCCTATGTAGACGCTTGGATGCCACGAAGCATCTGGGCATCCAACTGCCGCAGCTGGTATAAGGGAGGATCGGAGGATGGGCGGGTTGCTGCGCTATGGCCTGGCTCCATAAACCATGTAAGTATCGACTGTCTGCATGCAGTCTTGCATAGCTGACTTGGCTAGCGACAGTTTATACAATGCATCGAAAGACCTCGCTGGGAGGACTACGACTACACATACCTCAACCCAAAAGCTCCGTTCGGTTGGATGGGCAACGGGCTCACCCTCATTGACGTCGACCCGAATATCAATAAAGCAGACTATCTAGACCGGTCGCACATAGATGCCTAGTCATGTTATGCGTCAGTCAGGGGCTACATGGGTTCAAAAGGCTTCCTTGTAGACTGTAGCTCTCTAAAACGCCTATGATGGAATCTTGGTATTGCAGCTGTCAAAGACAGGTATTCTGATGTCCCACACATTCGATAGCTACAGCACAAACCCTGCAAACGATTTCTGAGGACTTGTCGTTTCTCAAAAGGACTAACGAAAATAGCTCGGATTCCACACCAGAGCAAGTGTAGTTGCATATTCTACTTTGTCTTGGGGAGTCCAGCGGTAACAAAGACGCCAGTATCGGCGATAGCAGCTTCGATCTTATCCCTGGATTGCATTTCAGCACCAATGAAAAGCTCAAGTGCATCTCGTAGAGCGAATTTGGTGATAGGATCAGCATTTGTAGCTTCTTCCAGAGCGATACCACCATTTGCTAGGTAATCGGTCTTGGGATCTGCGAGCTTGCCGTCCCAGTCAGCGGCTGCTAGAGGGTCAATGTTGATGAGCGACTTGAAACGCTCAGGCGTCTCGCCGTTGTTCGACTGCGAGTAAACGTATGGGTGTGGCTTGAAGCTAGTGGTGTTCTCCTTGCCGACCGGTGTGTTGCAAAGCTCTTCGAGCACAAAAGCAAGGGGTGTAGCCTGCCGACGTAAGAGAGAAGGTAGACAAGTCAGCTTCCGAGCACGGATTCAACTACATTCTAAGGCCGTTCGACTTACACCCTGGCATCCGAGTTCTCCATTGGCAATGGCCTCTTGGGCGTTAATGAACGAGGCACTCTTGATCCATGGCTGTTGCTTTCCTGTCTCGGCTTCAAGCTTGCGGTATGTCTCGATGCTGTCGAAACGGGGGAACTCCTGTCAGCAAGTCGCGAGACTAATTGTGCAAGGAAGGCCTCACATATGAACCATACGTGCGCTCATAGGATGCTTTGTTGCAGGGTCATCGGATTGGGGCCATCGTCGCTTGTCGGCATGAGAACGAACGAAGTTAAAGTAAGGCGAAATGTACAAGCATCCTGCTTGCGAGGCTGCCAAAGCTTGAGGCAAGCTGAATAGACAAGTACCGAGGGTTCTGATGCCTTCAGCATTGAGAGTCTTGGCGGCAATCATGGCAGGACCGGTGGTAGGGATTTTGATGCAGTATCTGTCTCGGCCCATGCCGACCTTGGCGAACTCTTCATCGTAGCTGCGTGCATGTTCGAGGACAGCGAGGGTGTTGTATGCGAAGGCTGGAGAGACTTGGACTAGTACACGGCCTTGGATCAGAGGCATCAACTTGGCTGCGAATTGGGCGCTCTAGAGCACGCATCGTGTATCATGGTAAGTAGCTGCATGCAAATCACTGTCGGTGGTATCGAGTGCATAGCTCACCAAACGGTCGCGGACTTTAGACCAGCCGAGGTGGCCATACTCAGCAACGGCGGTGTCGAAAAGCTCTTTGTTCTCTGGAGCACACATCCGAGCATGTACCTGCAAGGGAAGGGATGATGAGCATATTTGTACGGCGTATATCGCGGGAAAACGTGTAGATGTAACCCACAATAATGTTGTTGGACGTGACATCGTGGCACTTGAAAGGAAGTGACTTGACGATTTCAGGATCCATATCGTCGACATCGACATCGAGGAGTTGCTCTAGGAGGTCGATGAGCATCTTTGGCTCCTTGTGACCATTGGTGTGACCATTTGCGACTCCGTTGGTCTTTGTGGTTGTGGTGGTTGCGGTGGCAGACATGATTCAGATTCAGGTATACCTGGGGAAACGTACAGCAGGCACGAAGATAGTTAGAGAAGAGAGAGAGAGAGAGATGGTGTCAGAGCGAGGGATGCAAAGCAAGAGTCCGCTATATAGCTGCTGTGGAAAAGCTTGTGGCTGATTGCATGCGTGCTGCCGCTGACGAGTGCGCTAGCCAGCTAGCCGAGCTGCCCGGCACAGCGTGGTGCTCCTGCGCTGTCAGTCCGTCGCCACAGGGTGCCCATGTACAGTGCAATCCAGCGCCATGTACAGTGCCCGCGAGTAGTAATCCGGCACAGTCGCCATGTACAGGTTGGCAGGCGCAGAACGAGCACACACAGGTCGACGGCCGCCTGCACAGGTCAGGCAAGCGGAAACTGATCGGCAGCGCGGATAATCTGATAGCCGAAGAATACTACAATCTGGGTCTCGAGTAATGGTACACCGTAGTCGCATATTATACCGGTACTGTTACTGATACTACGCAAGGTACTCTCAAAGAGAGTGTGCTATCGAGTCAAAATATCGAGGTCAGGCTAAACGCAGCTTTTGAACGGAATGCTGTATTTGATTGTGTCCACAAATGATTGCCGTAGATACAGGCCTTGCTTCGTGTGTGTGTACGAAGCAAGGCCTGTATCTAAGGCAATCACTCGTGGACGAAGTCGAATCACAGTGACAATGGCCTGCCACCATTGAGTCTGTTGTAGGTAGACTTGATTTGAATCGTTTGGGGGGAGAAGCACCAGCTCAACAGGATGAACGATACTTCGCAAAAATGAATAATATACACGAAAGCGCCCGGATATGCATTATGTTACGGCACTTCAAACGTGTTGGAAACCTTTGCGATGTCTGATGAGTTGCACAATCAGTCAGGAATGCTACCGAGCACAAGCGAACAATACAGACAGGAACCTACACTTGTACTAATGGTTGAACTGATATTGCTGAACTTGTCGAACATGTGATTCTTAAGGTCTAGGTTAGAAGGCAAGATAACCTACGATCTTATGGATTGGCATACTGATTCATCTAAGCTCCGTGTGGGTCAGCAATATGAGCGGTACAACACAACACAGAAGAACTCACAATATGACTTTGTAAAAAGGCAGACATTGGAGAAAGTGCTTCCGCGGGACCTCGGAGCACAACAGGCTGGCCTTGCGAAGCGACTTGTGCCTGTGCGGCATACATGGCAGTGAAAGCTTCAAATGCTGCTGCTGCATTGCCTCCGAACAGGGCGTTGGTACGTGGAGACCATTGGTGATTTGAGGTTGGCGTCGTGCCAGTAGGAGCAACACCGCTACCCGGTCCTGCTGAACCCGATGCTGAGCCGGATCCAGCAGAAGCGGGTGATTGCTGCTCAACAAACTCCGGCGAGTTTAGGAACTGGTTGAAGTCGAACCCTTGGAAGAAGCTATTCGGACTGAGCTGCGAAGTGCCTGCTGGACCAGAAAATAGTAAAGCCGGATCTTGGTGCTGAGGGAAAGTAGGGGGAATCGGCATAGGGACATTAGCGCTTGACTGCAAAGGTGCAGGATTCTGAGCTGGTGTCGGTTGAATTTGATAGCGTTGCTGTTGTTGTTCAGCGGAATATGATGTGTAAGAATGCAGCTGTGAATTGCTCGGTGGCGAAGGATCATCGCCTTCATCATTGTCGTTGCCATTGAGGCCATTGGCGAAGGCGCTGTAAGCATACGAGGCTACGGTGTTGAGCTTCTCAATATTGGTGGCCGTATCGACACGCTGAGAACGGGTTTCCATGCCAAGGCGAAGACGCTGCTCGTTGACCTCTTGCAGCAAGCTGTCTCGCTCTTCCTGCAGGGCTTTGAGGTCGGGAAGAGCATCCAAGACGAGCTGCCGCTCTGCATCGACGTGGTTCAGTGCTCCTTCAACTACAGTGCGCTTGTTCGGACGCCTCTTGCCAGAAATATTGGGCAGCCTGCGCGCAAGATCCTGAACCGAAGCGGCCGATCAACTTTGGACGGCGAGAAGGTAGCGAGACAACACAACCATCGGACTCACAAGAAGGAGCACGTTGAAGACTTCTCTGCGCTTCTTTTCAATCACAGAGTGCTCATGACGCTCTTCCGCACTCCACTTGCGGCGCTTGCCTCTACTAGTCGTGCTTGTCTTGCTGCCGTTCGCCTTGGGTGCAGGAGCGACATGGGTGACTTCGGTCGAAAGCTGTGGAGGCTGTGGCTGGCTCTGCTGCTGCTGCTGCTGCTGAGGCAGATTTTGGTAGGATTGGCCGTATGAAAGCTGCGGAGGTGCGCCAGAGAAGCTTGTTGATGCGTGCGAGACCGGCCAAGGGGCTGCTGCCGAGCGCTGGATCTCGCCTCCGTTGCTGCTGTACCCGCTGCTTGCTCTGACCGGCTGTGAGGGAGCAGCAAGCGGCCACATGGCTCGCCCACCGCTCGCGTATTGAGTCGGAGCGACAGAGATCTCTTCACTGCTGTTACCTGCAAGCCTGATAGTGAAGGACTATCGGTTGGAATAAGGTTGACAGGGAAGAGGCAGAAAATAGAACTCGACATGCAATTTGCGAGAGCTACAGCACACAAGATACTTCGGAACGTCGAGAGTCCACTTCATGCTTTGCTCATAGTCATGCCCTTCTACCTTGCGCCATTCCAGTCTTCCACTCGCTCTCCACATGTACGCTCCATTGCCACCACCCCGCCTCAACACTAGGCAGCGCTTCCATTAGGCTTGGCTCGCCTAGTACGGGCGCCTTTCTCGCCTGCGAGTCGTATTGCCCATGTCTGCAGATATGTGATATCGTCAAGCTGGGAACGAGCTTCTCGCAGAATCTGCTGTTCGACACTCACAAATTCGTATGTCTCGATGGCATCCACGTAGGGTGATAATATGCGATCTTGTTGACTCTTGTCTTCGGTTGCTGCAATAACTGCTGCAAATTCCGACTCGAAGGGATCATCCTATAGTTTCGGGCATTAGCTTGACGCGACTACTTGGCGAGTCGAGCTTACATTTGGGTACTCCGTGACCTCTGTTACAAGGAATGTGAAGGGTTAGCTCGGAGAAGTCGGCCTTCTTAGACGAATGCGACTTGAGGACACTGCTTCTTACCCTCTTTACTCGATCCAGGACGGCGAATGCACAATTTCGGTATACCATACGGATCAACTAGTTTCATACGGTACCCATCTGCCAGCACGGTGAATTCTGTATCATAATCGCCATCTTGAAAGCATAGTGAGGTCAGCACATACGCCGTGAAGGGTTCTACTATTACCAGGACTTACCATGAAGGGTGATGGCATGCAGAAGACTGCCCACCGCGCCGCTTTTGTATCTCCAAGTGGCGCTGGTGACTCTTGGTATTCTGTGTTCAGGCTTGATCTCGTCTTCCGATAGGAACATGAGGCTGAGTTTGCCGGGCTCGTCGTCGAACTCTGTCGTATTGACAGCAACTGTATGTAGATCCACTTCGCCGCCAAAGTACCTCGATAGATCAGCTACATGAGTGGCCTGGCTGACTATGGGGCCTTGATCTCGCGTTGAATCCCAGTATGCTAGTCTGTTTGTTTCTCCAGCGGCTCCTGCGAATTCGTAAGGGAGATAATAGGTGGTTGAGGTAGCCATAACCGAAAGGTTGTTTTCTTTTATGATCTTCTTCATTTTCTGGATCGCATGCAGGTAGCGAAACATGTAGCCGCAGCTTGTAAGGCCTTGAATCTGCGCAGCTACACTTTTCACTTCCGAGATACCCTGGACAGAAGAGATGGGCTTTTCCACAAAGATCGTAGCGTTTGGAAAGTGCTTTGCAATCTGAAGGTCGACATCTTTCCCTGGATAGGTGGAGCCCCGTCCATATGGGGGCAGTCCGCACACTGCCAAGCTGGGGTCGACATGGATGTCAGTGAAGTGCAGAACACACGCCAAGCTCTAACGCACTGCGGATACTGGTCCTGCTTGAGCCCTTGCGCAGCTTCTTGTATGTCCACGAAGACCTTGGTACTAGCCCAAGCTGTACGGACGTCTTCACCTTGCGTGCATTTGCCATCAATTCGGGCTTGTGCGAATTCGGAATTGAGATCAACCAAGCCCACAACTCTGAGGCGGGGTCCCAGGATCTTTTCTATGCGGCGTGTGTGGTTCCATGGGCCTTCTGTCGAACCTGGGTAGTAGTACAAGATGCTTTTAATTATCAGCTGCTGTGCTTCTGATAACCCTCTACCGGTGTCTCCCTCGCAGGATCATCCAACGTACCGAAGTTGACGTGACCAGCGCCGCAGATCAGCACATTGAAGAGCGCAGGGGCAGCAGACATGTCGGCCGGAGAATGGATACTAGCTTCTGATTGTGAGCGGTGGCATGGGACTGTCAGCGCTGTTGTGGATCTCAACATGCAAGCAGTGCCGATTCGACCTGCACAGGTGCGCCAGCACTTTCACACGCAGTATTTAAAACGGCACCGGGCTAGGGTGGATGCCGCATTTACCGCCTTGATGTACAAGACTATGGTATTAATGATATATGATACAGGCGCAAAGGTCTATCGGCAACCATTCTCGCGCAGCATACCGGCATTGAGACGTCCGCGAGCCTGTACCGTATGTTGCAATCGTTTTCACATCCATATGTCTCGCCGGCTACATCATGTACAGTGTTGGTTCCGGAATGGTAACTTGAACACCATGCCATTCAAGAGATACTATGGTCAGCCAATATGCCTACAGATCGGCATACTGGCTAACCATAGTATTTGTTGGATGGCGTAGTGTTCTGGTATCAATCCCGTTCAAGGTCTCGGCAAACCAGACGTGGATGTCACGTGACGATCGGTTATCAGCTTCACACACGGAGACAGCTAGAGATTCGCGCCAGACATAGACTTCCGCCGGCATCTGCAGAGCTATGGAGTTCTCGCATGTGTCTGTTGAGTCGCGACAGTGCATCAAAACACGGTCTGACTTGCATACAGAATCTGTGTGTACGGCGTCCGGCAAAACCTCCAGCGCGGCTAGCGAGGCGGAAATTACAGCTGACAGCTGTCTCACAACCTGTACATGGCGCACTGCGCAGCCGGCAGCCGGCCCGAACTGAGTGCAAGCCATGTACAGGCAAATGTCTCGCGCACAAGCTGAAATTAGGCGCAACGGGACGCGCCATGTACAGGCTACCCCATGTACAGGCGGCGGGATCTGCCCCATGTACAGGCTAGTCACGCCCAGGCCACGCTGCAGAACTCCGGGAGCCCCACAGAGCGTCCTCGACCGGTATTTCCGCTACATACAAATTGCAAGCTGGCTTCCACTTTTTGGCTTTCTTCATCATTCACTTCTCCATACAATCCACAAGCACAGGATCTATAGTTCGCAACTGTGTCAAGAATACTAATCGCTGGCATGACCTCAAAGCCTGAGCTCAAGAGCGGCGACTCGGGGTCTCTCGGCCTGCACGATGAGGTGGCAAAGCACGACTCGCATATCGAGGCTTCTAGGATTGATCTCGCTAACAATACCAATGCAAAGTATGTCGCAGCTCTGAAGCAGCAGGACTGGGGCTACCGACGCCTTCAGTACGCAAAGCTGATTAGCATCGCTTGGTCACGTCAGAATCGTCAATCCTCTTGGAGGCAAAAGTGAAGCGCAACTCAGAGCGGAAGTGAGAAGCTTCTGCGAGCAATACGGATTCCAAGAAGAAGAGGAAGTCTTCCAGAAGGGAGCACTGGTCGCTCAGAACCCGACTGCCTTCGAAGATCTTGGATGCCTCACCCAAGACGATGTGACTGCTTTGCGCCGAGAAGTTACGCACAAGTGGCACCATCCGCTAGCTCTCTACTGTACAATTGGTGTGCTCTCACTCGGTGCAGCAGTCCAAGGCTGGGACAATACCGGTACGAATGGTGCAAATCTTACCTACCCTGTCGAATTCGGCATCGCAGACCGCCCCATGCTGGTCGGTGTGGTCAACTCGGGTCTTACCATTTCAGGCTGTCTCTTCGGTATGTTTCATTCGATACTCGTGAAGCTTTACATGGCCGGAGGCTGACCTGCAAGTCCGAATATACAGCGTGGTTTAACGATTTCTTCAATCACTACCTTGGTCGACGAGGTGTCGTTTTCCTGACTGGCCTTTTCTGCGTATTTCCCATCCTCGGGCAAGCTTTCACCCAGACATGGCAAGAAATCTTCATTGTCCGCTTGATCGCTGGCTGTGCTTTGGGTATCAAAATTGTGAGATGCTCTGTATAGGCTGTACTCAATGAAGCCCCGGCCTGACGCTGGTGTTCTCCTTCCAGGCAACTATCCCTATCTACAGCTCTGAAGTGGCCCCTGCCGCCATCAGAGGCGCTTTGACCATGTCATTCCAGACCTTTGTTGCTGCAGGCATTCTACTGTGAGTTTGTAGAAATGCGGAAGCTCTGCCGGCCCTGCTGACCGGCGTGCATTGACCCATCAACAGCGGTTTCTGCATCAATCTGATCTTCAACACAACGCGATTCGGTGATGATGCTTGGCGATACCAAATTGCGGCAGCCTTCGTGCCAGCTGTACCAGTCTGCATCCTGTGCTGGTTCTGCCCCGAATCTCCTCGATGGCTCCTAAAGAAGGGACGCCATCAGAAAGCCTTCCGATCTTTCTGCCGTTTGAGAAACACCCGTCTCCAGGCCGCCCGTGATCTTTACTACTGCTGGGCGCAAGTTCAAGAAGAGGAAAAGGCCTTTGGCGGATCTACCTACTTTGGCCGTATCCGCGATCTCTTCGCTGTTCCACGTATCAGACGTGCTTCGTATGCTACCTTCGCTGTGATGCGTGAGTGGGATTGCCAGAGCGCAGCTGCGTAGATAGGCTGTTTTTGACGAACACTGCTTTGTGTACAGTCGCCCAACAGCTTTCTGGTATCAACATCATGGCCTTCTATTCCAGCACTATCTTCGTAAACGCTGGATGGTCAGAAAACAGGGCACTATGGGCATCCTTTGGATTCTCTGTAGTCGTATTCTGCGTTGTTCCCATTGGTGCGTGTTCCAGCAGGAAAATTGATGATCTCCAGTCTGACCGTTATTTTATAGCTTGGTACACTATTGATACCTTCGGCCGTCGATCTCTCCTTCTGTTCGGGTTCCCACTGTAAGCATTCACCACACATCAGAGTCAGGAGAGCAATCTTGACTCATGTCTGGGCTATTTAAGCATGGGACTTTCCCTTTTTTTGGTCGCCGGTTTCTACTCGCTGGATGCCGGTAACAATGCAAGAGTTCCCCTCATAGCCACCTTCATCTATATCTTTTCTGCCTTGTATGGCGTTTGCATGGGACCCGTGCCAAATGTTGTTGCTTCAGAGTCGTGAGTTGCTGGACAATAGTCAGATGTTCGAGTTGAGCAACGCTGACTCTCTGTTGCCGCGCACAGTTTCCCACTCAGCCATCGTGAAACCGGCGGTGCCTGGGGTATCTTCATCAACAACTCTTTCAGCACGGCTCTCGGGCTCACATTCCCGCTTCTTCTGGAGAGAGTCGGCGGCACGAATGCCTTCTTGTTCTATGGAGGTCTTAACATTATGGCTCTCATTCTCATCTTCTTCCTGATGCCCGAGACAAAGCAGCGCACTCTGGAAGAGCTCGACTACATCTATGCTGTGCCTTCGGGCAAGTTTGCCAGCTATCAGGCCAAGACTTGGCTGCCGGGCATGATCAAGAAGCACGTCTTCCGCCAGAAGACCTATGTTCCACCATTGTACAATCTCGAAGAAGTTGCCGGTGGCACCCACTACACCTCAGTCGGGCATTAGGGTGCGCATACCCACGAAAGCATGCGATTCGAATCTAGGGATCGAAACATGGTTCATTTCGTCGAGATGAGAGAAGAGCAGGTAAAGATAGCGGAGATCAGATATGCGTCAGGGAAATTTGTGCTTTCGTTGTATTTTAGTGCATTTCCGATAAATGGGTAGGAAACAATGAACGCAACCTATAATTCTACGAATTTCAGCACAAGCGGCCTATTGACCAAATGCTTGCCCAGCTATGCAGGGTTGAATGTATTGTTCCAGGTTGAATGGAGAGTGTCTTCGATCCCGAATTACGAAGGACCTGGTGTGTTTGAGCGGGTGACAACATGTCGTGACGACCGGAGTAGCGTACAGTCTTTTTACTTTAACCAGAGGAGCCTGCAGATCCAGTTTTGTCAAGTTTTCTAGAGCACTTCTCCTTTTGTAAGCTTGGCTACTTTGTCTTGCCTCTTGTCCTCTGACTTGACACCGAGCAAGCGGCGGAGAAGGAAGTAGTTGATCTCGAGCTCCAGGTAGATTGAGGGCAATTTGCCAATGGCTCCTAATACTTGGCCGACAAGACGATCTGCTCGGCACAATTGAGGGCTAAGGAAGCAGCGACTTTCAGCATTGGCAATGCCCGATATCAGAAAGCGGATCGACAAAGCAACGACTCACTCAATCTTCGTACCGACACCAATGAGTCCACCAGGCACAGCAAAATCCATCGTGTTCTTCTCAGCAAGTAGTGTGACAATCCTGCTGAAGATGGGCTGGCATTTCGTCTTTCCTTGTTCGTCTTTCGTGATAAGACCAGGTCTGATCTCGATCTCCTGTCCAAGCTTCAAGACTCCCGACAAGATGGATCCACCAGCGACACCACCCTTGAGCTCGTCCACTTCCGCACCAGGCTTGTTGACGTCGAAAGATCGAATAACAATGAGGCGCGGTGAGGAAGTAAAGTCCCGCACTGGTACTGGGATATGCTTGACGATTTATTCGGTCACAGCATCGATGTTGTACCGCAGCTGAGCAGAGATAGGGACGATGGGTGCAGAGTCGGCGACTGTGCCTTTGACGAATTGCAGGATTTGCTGGTGGTGTCCTTCGGCTTGCTGTTCTCGGATCAGATCGACCTTGTTTCTACTGGAAGGAATGGTATCGATATCAGCATTCTCGGGATTAGAAAAAGATAATATCCTATTCACTGCACGATACTGATGTGATTCAAAGACAGGAGAGAGATGTGACACATCTAGACACAGGCCTAGCTAGGAGACTTCATACAGACAGCTATTTGACCTTCCCTGCCCTGCGTAGCCAAATTCAAGGCGCTGCGGCACTAGCAGTAAGGCAGCGACGATGAGCTGGCCCCAAATCAACGGAACACAGCATCCATTGCCTCCAATACCTCCAATACATCCTCGCCATCTTCGCTCAATTCGAGTGCTCCCGCGACGGCTTCGGAATAAGGATTGTCGAATTGAAGCCCTTTATGACTATCGCACGGTGTAGACGGACCTAATCCAATGAAGACGGGGCATTTTGACAGATTTGAGTATTTGACGCTCAAAACATCCGTCTCTTCAAGCTTAACACCTGCGTCGGCCATTGCTCTCAGACAGGTCAACGCAAGTTGTGCCTGAGCATGGAAGCACGTGGGAGAATGCATTAACATTCGACATTCATCGAGCAGTGCGACATGCGTTCCGGTGAGTCCACCTGCTCAATCCCAAAGGCCAGTCCTGCTTCCTTGTCCTTCTTCAAAGTCCGGTAAATGAGGCTAGGGCATGTTTCGTCATGAATGTACTCCGTGACAAGGCCTATGCATTCATCCTTGCAGTCTGGGAGGGCAAACTGTAAGGACAAGAAGTGGCTATTAGCTTCTCCGTGTCACCTTCCTATCCGTCCGAATTGCAGCCACAAGCGCCACTGACCTTGTAATGGCCGTATGAGAACGGCACGACGCTTCCTTGCAAAGACTGTAGCTTCCAAAATGCGGCTGCATCGTTCGCAGCCAATGTCATGCCACTCTCCATGCCGGGAACATAGCGTACTTCGCCTTCATGGAATGATGCGCGATTGACTTCCGGAGATAAGACACGCTCGTCGTATAGCTTCAAAGCAACCTTTATACCCGATGATTTGCCTCCATGGAAGACTTCACCGAGCCAGACTTGCATCGAATTTCGAGCGGACACTTCATATGGCGGAAGTCCACCATCGTATTCCTCTGACATATGGATTGGAGTGATTCCCAGCGGGCCTAACAGCATAATAGAGGTATCGCCAGGGGGACCAACCTGACCGGCTTCATCTTGCTGTAGCAAAGGCGTGCATGCTCGTGTCGACACTCCGCTAATACCCACGTCCTGCTTCGACGCTGCCATCGATGGATCCCCTGACACTGTCGCGGGACGTGTCGATGGGAACAAGCAGGTACCAGCCCAAGCAAGGATCAGACCAGGTCTCAACGGCGAGAGAACGAGTGCCTCTCTGCGTCTGTAGCCCTGCAGCGCCGCCCATGCTTCACAGAGCTGCTGCACGTTTGGCTTGCTGATGGGCGATCGACCAGCTAGAACGTCCTCAGACGCGAGGTATTGATGCAGGACGTCCAGGCTGACGATACTCGTTGGCACTACACCTTCGTACATCATGAGGGCGCAGCGCAGCGGTTGGAGGACGAAACGCTTCGCCCAGACCAGGATGTGACAGCTGGACAAAAGCTCTGCCTGTGATGCTGCTTGGCAGACGAGCCGGCGTGAAGCATGCGGAGCGACTTTATGTTTGGTCAACTTGCAGGGAAGAGCAGAAGACCGTGGGATGACTCAACAGATGGCTTTGCTCGTACATGCAATCCGTAGGGTGTCGGTCCTCAGTCAAGAGGAAGAAGCCAGCGGTGCTTTAGGCGAATGTCAATCAATGCCTAGCGATTCGCCACATACATGTAAGTGTCAGAACACTCTTCAAATTAGCATTATTGTTGTTCAGGCCTATTGCGCATCAGACACAGGCAGTCACTTCACTGAGAGCACAGCTGGAGTAGCAGCAATGGCGTGTTACGTAATGTCATCTGAAAGTGCCTAGTCGGAAAGACCTGCCTCTTCATTTGCAATAGGATAGCAAGAGGAAAGGATGCGGCTAATGATTGCGCCCTGCTCGAAGTCGGAGGCAAGCGTCATGTTCCCACGAACCTCATAAAACAGCGGCCCTAGCTTTGGAAGGATCTGCTGATGAGGCTGCACAGATTCAGAAGAACTAAACCCAATAAAGATCGGCTGCATAGATGAAGCAATTGCCTTGACGCTGGTATGATTGACATCGGAGTGGGCGACACCAGCGGATAGCAGTTTCCGGTAGCAGTCGACCACATGCTGGATCTGCAGTGAAGTATCGGTAATCCGAAACAACGCGTACATTAGTCGTCGGCCCGGTCATCGACTCTTCGTACAAGAGCACAGACCTGTTCCATAGCGAAGCTGAAGCCCAAATCCTTGTCTGCTTTGAGCGCTCGATAGACTAGCGTGGTCCAAGTATCTTCTGCGATGTACTCTGTTACGAGGCCTATACCCTTTCCTGCTTCTTCGGGGAGGTCGAACTAGGGTTGTCCAATTGTCAGCGGCACGGTGCGGCAGCCTGATTGCAAAAGCATCAAATCTCCAGTCACCTCGTAGTGGCCACATGAATACGGCACATGACGGCCTTGCAGAGCTGAGAGCTTCTTGTATGCCATAGCTTCGTTCCAGGCAAGCGTATAGCCCGACTCCTTGCCGGGAGAGCAGGTTGTTCGCCCGTCTGCTATGTCCTCCCGGCCGATGCAGCACTTGAAAATGCGCTCATCGTACAGCTTCAAGACAACCCATCCTTGCTGCGTGACCCCATTTATAACGACCTTGGCGAGCCAGACCTGATGCTTGTTGACTGCGCCGTATCCGACTTCTTGATTGCTTGTGCGGAAGCCTAAGGCTGGCGTGAAGCCCAGTGCGCCTACGAGACGGAGAGCTGAGCCTTCGGGCGGTCCAACGTGTCCATTGTCCCTTGCCTGAAGGTATGGTTGGCATCGTCTTAGCGGTGCTTCAGCAATGTCGGCGCTCGCTGATAAGGTGGATCCTGATTCCGAGCTGGACAGGCGTGCTCCGAAGCAGATTGAAAGATGTCTTCGCCCGTCCACACAAGCTCCATGCCATACTGAAGCGGCTGAAAATACAGTGCCTCCTCCAGTCTGCGCATTTGGAGCTCTTCGCCAGCTTCGACGAGTTCAAAGACCTCGTCAACACCATCCTCAGTGCCATAGACCTGTCGCCGCAAGGCTGCTCGACGCTTGAGAGTTGCGTATTCAAAGTAGGGCGTGGCTTCAACTCCCTCGTGATCTCTGCTGCCGTGCTCCACCTCAACCATCTTTGAAGTCGTCGTCGAGGGCACGAGAATCGAAACGCTTCCAAGTGCGACGTCTTTTGCTTCGGTACGCTTGTCACGGCTGAGACAGTCGGTATTCGGCCGGCATCGTGACTTCGCTACCTGCTGATGAAGCGCTGCTAATATTCCATTCCAGGTGATGTTGCTCGGTGCATTATTGTAAAAGCGGGTTGGTAACAGGATAGCAAGTCACTAGCCAACCCCGTTACCAATTTAGTCAGAGAATTGAAGTTCGCAGTGGCGGCACCCGGACAAGGGTGTGTATGCAGGCAAGCTTGATGTTCGAAACATCTGGTTATCAAGCAGGCGATTCTAAGGCAGGCAAATTTCCTCTGCTGGCGACTGCCGGACTTGGAAAGGCCAGCTTCTAATGATTAAGGAAGTACAAGAAGCCGCGCATTGTCCTGATCCATCGTAACAATGCATGCTACAAAGACCTTCTATTGTAGTACAACGTCACCAGCTGAGATGGTACCCCATCCAACCAATCTCCAATGCTTTAAGATTCTGCGCGATAACGCGACCTTTTCGCCAATTTCCGTGCAAGCGGGTGAGATGAGCGTGATCTTTGCGAGATCCGCCTTGACACTTGTGACTTTTCCTCCTGTCGACGTTGAACCGATATTGACCATGAGAACTTCTCCTTTAGTAAGCTTGGCTACCTTGGTTTGCTTCTTGTCGTCTGACTTGACACCGAGCAAGCGGCGGAGAAGGAAGTAGTTGATCTCGAGCTCCAGGTAGATTGAGGGCAGCTTGCCGACAGCTCCTAGGACTTGACCGACAAGGCGATCTGCTCGGCACAGTTGAGGGCTAGGGGAGCAGCGACTTTCAGCATTGGCAATGCCCGATATCAGAAAGCGGATCGACAAAGCAACGACTCACTCAATCTTCGTACCGACACCGATCAGTCCACCGGGCACAGCAAAGTCCATCGTGTTCTTCTCAGCAAGTAGTGTGACAATCCTGCTGAAGATGGGCTGGCATTTCGTCTTTCCTTGCTCGTCCTTCGTGATGAGACCAGGTCTGATCTCAATCTCTTGTCCTAGCTTCAAGACACCCGAAAGGATAGATCCACCGGCGACACCACCCTTTAGCTCATCGACTTCGGCACCAGGCTTGTTGACGTCGAACGAACGAATGACGATAAGGCGTGGTGATGAGGTAAAGTCGCGGACGGGTACTGGAATGTGCTTGACAATATACTCTGTCACAGCATCGATGTTGTAACGCAGCTGAGCGGAGATAGGAACAATAGGAGCAGAATCGGCAACTGTGCCTTTGACGAATTGTAGGATTTGTTGGTGATGTTCTTCGGCTTGCTGTTCTCGGATCAGATCGACCTTGTTTCTACGAAAGCGTGTCGATTCAGTTCAAGGACTCCCGTGCAAGTATATTAAACGACAAGTTACTCACTGCAAAATGATAATGTGCTTCAACTTCATGATTTCGATAGCGGCCAAATGTTCTGAGGTTTGCGGTTGAGGGCATGTTTCGTTACCAGCAACGAGAAGGAGAGCAGCGTCCATCACGGCGGCACCGTTTAACATAGTAGCCATAAGAATGTCGTGACCAGGGCAATCGACGAAGGAGACATGTCTGAGCAGCTTCATCCGTCCTCCACAACCTGGTACCTCGCAAAGTGGTTCAGGCTCTTTGTCGCTTGAGTACGACCTGTATGAGCCAGGTCTCTCGCATTTTGGATTTTGGCAGTGGTAGATCTACGACAGAGTGCTAGGCTGTCAGTATTGAGGCAGTAAAATACTATGTGAGAGCCTCCGGTGTGCTCCACCCACCTTCGCATTCGCGTAACCAAGTTTAATGGTAATATTTCGCTCGAGCTCGTTCTTGAATCGGACGGTCTGGACACCTGAGATGGCTTTGACGACGGTTGATTTACCGTGTGCTACGTGTCCAATGGTACCTGTTGAGAGTAGACGGGCGAGCATGTCCAGCAACCAAGTCAGCATTTTGCGCCTTCGATTGCTCGTGCAATAGCAATTCAATGCGTGTTGCCAGACGATGAAGCAAAGCAAAGCGATGATAGGCTCACCGATGTTGATAGTGGCCTGCTTCTGGATGACCTCTGGACTGAGTGGGTTGAGCGTTGTCACGTCAATCTTGAGTTCTGGGAAGGTCTCGTCCTCCATGCCATTGTCGAGGCCGCTTTCGGATCCAGAGTCGCTGGAGGAATCGTCGTCGTCGCTGCTGGCGTCCGAGAGCGGCGTGCGCTTGCTGAGCTTGCTTGCAGGAGCCATAGCTGCAGTCTGCCCAGCGTGTGCTTGAGGTCTACTCTGCTGCTTTTGGTTGGAGTGTGACGAAGCAAGTTGACTCCAGCAATCCTGGAAATTTGGCAGCGGCACATGTGAAGAAGGCGAAAGGTGCACCTCACGCTTTTTATCTCCCGACTGACCGGATACGGAGGGAGCACCCAGGAAGGAAGACTGTCTGTCCACTTCAAGATCATGCTGCAAACCCGGATATGTGCTCGCAGTGCTCGTTCCAGGTTGTTCTGAGAAGCCTACGCTTCAAGCAGGCAAGACATCCGCATAATGCAAGACTGGTACTGACAACCGGCAGAAGAAGCTTCACGACTTCGAGTGCACCGAATGCGACCTCTTCTGCTGTTCTAATTCCACGCACCAAACCTATCTCGTTCCGTCTACCTGCACTCAACACTATCCTATCCCAATCCTACTCGATATGGAACCCTCGTCAAGCTGCGCCACCACCTGCACCTCTGCCGCAAGAAGTACTGGCAGACAATCCTTTCGCCTCTCATGATGATGCCGCCAAGTTGTTATACTCCCTGGCATGTCATCCGTATGCACTTTCCGACATCAGCAATGTCGTTTGTCCCACCCTGGCTGGACTTCTGTCCATACGGCACTATGCTGGTGCCAGAGCTGTATTGGAAAGGGTGCTTCAGGAGATTGTTAAATATCCTCAACATCAACTGCCTTTTGCGAGGAAGCAACTTGACAAACTTATGTCCACTCTTTTGAACATAGACGAGCGCCGCAGACTGTCGAATCCGGAACTTCACTCGCCAGCAGCTATTAGCTCGATGCTTTTCCTCGTCCTTCAATATCTCATTCAATACCCAAGCAAGTTTTCTCTGTATCATCAAAATATCAAAACGATGGTATGCGTGCCGGAGTACCTGACACCTGGCGTGATGCCGGCAGTTTTGCAGCTCTTCGAGAGAGTGGTCAGAGAGCAACCCCAAGGTCCTACCTTGGCTACTAATATACCGACCTTGCACAACATCATGCGTGTGTACGCATTGAACGGACAAACAGAAGCAGCGCACAAATGGTTGAATGCCATTCTACGACTAAAAGCGGGTCGACATGTGAATAATGCTGTTAAATCTTCCTCAAGCGAGAAACACGGAGAAGTGCGCTCGTCAAGGATGGCAGGCAGTGTCAGCAGTTCGAAGAAATCTGCAGCGACTGCCAGTGAACGTCTCGCTACGACATACATCATGTCTCTGGCTTCTATAAGGGATGAAGAGGATCGGCCGATGAAGGATATAAATTCCAACGAGGCCAGGAAGATCTTCGAGGAACTGTGGCAAGCTGGACATCAGTCAGAGGATGGAATTCAAGAGTCTATTCACTCTCCATCATCGAAGAACCTTGACATATATGCTTGGTCCGCTATGTTGCAGGCATCATCTCTAGATCTGCACGCGGTGTCATCTGAAAGTTTGCTCGATATGCTCTACAATTTGAGAGACAATCGTAAGCTTGGGCGCGGTCCCGGTTTCGCTTGTTACACATGCTGATCTTAGTGTATGCCACTCAGCTTCACTTCCCAAGCCTAATACGGTGCTGTATACTGTGGTCCTAGGCGGTCTCAATCGAAGAGGAGACTACCATCTAGCCAAACGCCTTTTCGAGCAGGAGATTCTGCCCAGAGCCATTAGGCAAGCAGAAAGGGCAGGATCTTCTGTGACCGACCGGAACCAAATCGCCGAAGGCGTCGTTTTTGATTGTCAATTGCTCGCAGCTGTCGTGCATACTTTGACTGGACTGGGCGATATCAACATGGCATGCCGAATGGTAGAATGGTTTGGTCAGCAGCGTCCATCGTACAAGCCAGTGCTGGAATTTGAAATATCAGATAGTCAAGAAAACCACCACTCAAAAGCATCACAATCAGACTCCAATGCATTATGCCATCCTTTCCTGCCCGATATACTACGCGGAACAGTCAAGGTCGATACCCTGCTCATCAATCAGCTCATGACACACCTTGCCAAGATGTATCGCTTCAACTCTGTCTACAATATTTTCAGTTCCATGACGGACGTATACAACGTATACCCCGATGAATCCACTCTTGCTATTTTAGCAAAGACAGCCTTGACCTCCGCAAAGGTTAAAAAGAAGGGGTTGATACCTGATTATGCAGAAGATCTTTGGGCGATTGATGGCTACAATTTGGCACGTTCGCAAGGCAACGAATCTTTCTTTACTCAAAGCGCCAACAGACGAAATAATGGTCATTCTTCCCAAGAAACTGGAATCATCGCTCGTGAGACCGGGGTTTGGGATGGTCGAGATCCTATAAACCGGGTAATGGAGATGTACTGGTCTATGCTGGAACATAATTTTGATGCAGCACATAGTATTGCATTGCAAGATGACATGAGGGTCACATCAAACGGATTTTTCTCTTTTGGCGGCAAGCGTAAGGTCTCTCCAGTGCAGGAAGAGGTCAATCTGGATGAAGGCTCAGAGGAGGCAGCTGCGGACACAGCCCTTCCCGTCGAGCAGTACCACCTGACTTCGGCACTTGAAAGTACCCACTCAGCCGACGACTACACATACGCTTGGCCCTCACTGTATCCTACGAAGATCAACATGCATATGCTCGTAGTTCTGTCCGGCTATCTTGGCCGAGCATCCGACATTCCTCTCATCATGTCACACATGAAGGTACTGCATATCAAGCCGAGGCAGTCTACTCTCTGTCTTGCTCTATGGCTATACGAGGAAAGCGGAGTCTATGCTACAGAAATGCGAAAGTTTAGAACTTGGTTGGGAGATTGGCTTGGTGGCGCTGGCGTGCCGAGTGATGAAACGATTGGGGCTTTCAGAGCCAGACAGTGGGGAGGGAGAAAAACGCTTTGATGATGGCGCAAATTAGCCAGTATACCCATAATTGTAGCATTCGCAGATTGTGTTGCTCGGAATTGCAAGTTTCGGACTGCAATAATTGATTGTCTTCTGCCGATCATCGACCTCTTTGCGCGTGAAAGCGGGCTGGTTGTACTTCAACATCGCAAGAAGCGCCATGTCGCAGATCCTCAAGACGGCGCTGGTGCTTACGCTGCCAATAGTGCTACTGAGCACGCCGCTTCTGCTGCTCTGCGTCTTCATACCGTTTGTCGGATTCCTCGCGCTCCCGACTGTTTTGGCATGTTCCCTCTATCTGCTCTATGGAACAACATGGCTTTGCTATCTCTTTCTCTCGCCTCAAACAAAGCTGCCGTACTCGCCCAAGAGATGCTACAAAGTAGGCCGTGAAGCAGCACGATGGCTGTACGAGGCATATCGATTGAACGCCGCTGGTCTCGCAACCGACTGGGCATATCGGCGCGTCATGGTTCTCGGAAGCAAAGGGAGAGAACAGATTATAAGGGAAAATATACCCTACGGAAGTTATAGAGGCAATAAACAACTTGATGTCTATCTCTCGCCTTCGATACATGCAAGTCGTCAGCAAAGTACCGACAAGTATCATGAGAATGATGATGACAGGCGCGACGGTGGCGATTCTACGACTTCAATTACAGACGACCCCGCTCCTGTTGTAGTCCTAATCTGCACAGGAGGGTGGGGTGTTTTTTCCGACAAGCGATACTTTGTCCAGATAGCTCTGACTCTGCGCAAGAAGGGTCTGATGGTAGTTGTGCCTGACATAGTGGGTCTAACTAGTACATACGGATATCGGCTTATGGAAATGCCAAGCAACTGAATTGTATGACTACAGACCGTCTATCCCGATGGGAAAGCTCTAGACATGGTCGCAGATATTCGACGGGTCCTCGCTTGGACCGCCCGGAATGCTTCAACTTATGGCGGAGATCCTGGGTCCGTCTATCTGATGGGTCACGGAAGCGGTGCTCATTTGTCACTTCTTACAGTCGTACAAGAAGCTGTCGTCCGTTCTAGAGATGCATTCTGGCTCACCTCGTATATCTCTGACGCCGAACAAGAGAAGAAGACCGCTTCGAAGGCTGCTACATCATACAATGATCATGATGCTCAATCCGACGATGACGACCAGTCTCTCACAACTGAAACTAATAGGAAGAGTAACATTGAAGTCTCAGCGGGCATTAGAAGACTAGAGATATGGGGAGGGGAGAATGTTGAAATACCTAAAATAAAGGGAATGATACTAATGTCGTGTATAAGCGATGTCATCAAGCATACGAGGAACGAATTCAAGAATGGACTGGAGCAGATCAGTCCGCTGAGGAAGGCTTTGGGTCCTAGTCATGCACAATGTCTGATGGCTAGTCCATCACACCTATTATTTGGCGCAAAGCAGGTGAGTCGCTTATCGTATGGTGCATTGGAGACCCGCTAAGTCAGAGCATCATCAGATCGTTGACCCGAAAACGCTGCCCCAGCATATTCTTTTAATCCATGGTGGACAAGATCACAGTGTGCCGATAGGTGCGTTCGGCGATGAGCAAATGTATCGGTTCCACTTTCAGCTGACTTATAATGCTACAGTCCAAAGTGTTCTCTTGAAGACCTTGTTGCAAGGCGTGCATGTACGCGATGTCACTCTCAAGGCATACCGCGATCTGAGTCACATGGAATGCTTGACAGCCCTATGTGGGCCAAAGACAAGCAAGTATTCGTCAATGCTGGCTGGAGAGATTGTCGGACTGATAGCGAGGGGAGAGGGATGGCTGTAAAGAGAGGCTTCTCTAGCGGTTGTTGCGTGTGGACCAGTCCTCGACTGCTATCCTTCCGCACAGAATGGCCGGTAGTAATTAGGTCGCTATAGTCGATGCCCTGTAACTTCTCATGCAAAGCTTTGTAGCATTGTTGCTTGTATACACATGACTGTCATATTCGATGCCTGCTTCGTGCATATATCCTCCCGATCACTTTTCTCTCAAATTTCTTCCGCAGGATGGACCAGGCTGTCGTAGGCATCAATTGCATCAACTGGACTCATACAACGTATCTCCAATCCATCAGCAACCATGTCTACCGATCTATTGTGGCTCCTCGTCCGCAACAACCACAGCCAGCTTGTCAAGCGCAACGGCGTCAAGAAGCACCTCTCTGCTGAGAAGGGCAACTTGGCTGTGAGCGGCTGCACGTAGCATGGCTAGATAGGCATCGTGGCTGACCACTCTATGCTCTCCCAGAACACCCACTCCTTCCACAACAACGGCCTCATCCACGCCAAGACCGTCGATGTCTCCCCCAGCCCTTCCGGCAAGGGCGTCGTCCTGACCACCCGCAAGCAGAAGGCTTCGCCTAACCAGGTCAAGAAGGCCAGCTATGTCCAGAACTTGAAGGCTGGCTCGTCCCGCAAGACCAACGCTGCCGTCCGAAACACCGTCAAGAACTACAGACCCGAGCAGGTTACTGTGCGTGCTGCTTCCACGATACATGCACTTGTCCAAGGAATCGCGAGCTGATCTTGACCTGTAAATTGGTATTGTGCATCACAGCTCGCCGTCGCACGCGCTTCAGGCATCCTACGATCCCAGAAGGCCGCCAAGCAGAGCAAGGGCAACAAGGCTCCTCGAGTACGCAGCGTCAAGGCTAAGAAGGCCGCTGCCGCCAAAGCCTCTGCATAAAAAGCGTCCATCTTGGACATAGGGCAAGCGACTGCTTTGAGCGACAGCAGGACTGGCGTAGAGGAACAGGAAGGCACTTAGAGCAGGAGACAGCAACTTTGCACACATAGCGGACGCTTGTCTTCTTGTCCAACGCATGCTACTATATCGCTAGATCCTGCACCTCGACTGCCGCAATTCAAGCTTTTAGCCGACTATCAAGCTTCTCTCCTTGCCAAATATTTGCAGTTGGAACCCACGTCTTGCACGGCTTCTTGACAACGAATGAACTGTGCTGATTGACGAGGCAAACCTCTCGTTGAACGAGCACTAACCTGTACCGGTAATAGATTGAGGTACAGATAGACCAGCCGACTTCGATCATCCTTCTTTGTACTGCGGATTATGCACACCTTGTTCGCACTCTCTTTCACTGACTTGGCTACGAATCACATTCGCACATTCTACTTTGCACTTGTTATCGACTACCCACCAAGTGATCTGGCTTTGCATCCTCAAATGGGCTTCCACTGGGTGCACAGAACGGCAACACCGACGACACCGCCAGAAGCTGAGCACGACAAGGAGGAGCTGCCTCAGGAAGCTCAAAACGCAGCACACGCTCTCCAGCATGTAGGTTGGTCTAGACAAAGTTTCATGTCTTTTCTGATGCGAAGCCTGCCTTTGCTCTTGTTCTATCGGATAACCAACCCTCCAGGCGGTCGCAACCTCTGAACAACCCGGCATCCCTGCTAAAGCCGGTGTTCTAGCACAAGCGGACCACGTGGTACGTTCCAAGGCACATACGTGGTTGAAAGAACTACTCCCTGAGCTCGAAGAGAAGGCTGCTGTAAGCTTGTTTCCCAATCGCAACAAAAGTGGCGTTTGTACTGTTATTTGACCTCTCTATAAATGGCACATCTGCCGTCTTATAACGACGCAGGAAGAGGAATATGGCAACTTCGTAGTAAGCAACAGAGCTACAGGAGAGAAGAAATGGGAATCAGTGCCTTTATACGTGCGCGTCGGAGTAAGTCGCTTCTTTTAGCTGTCGCCTTCAAGATTGTTATGTCTCTGACGTAAAGCTTGCCATGCACGTGCTACCTGGACCCTCCAGATGAGCTTGCTCTTTACTGGAGCTGGAGATCAGCTTCTAGGCTACAAGTATATTTCAAAGGCTTGTTCATCTATAGCGAGGTCTTTGAGCGTTTCGTGGTCCTGATCTATCGTCCATCACAGCTGCTCATCCAACAATCCATCAAGCAAGGCAAGCTCTTCGACTCCGAGAATGGGGCATATGTAGGTTGGGGCAATTTCGTCCTTGAAGAGATCTTGCATTGACGGTAATGGCTTTAGGAACACATTGTCGAATTTGTGAAAACCTATAATCTGCAAGATTCGCTAGGAGATCTAGCAGAACCCGATTTAACAAAGTACAAAACTTTCAATGCATTCTTTTCAAGATCTCTGAAACCGAACGCGAGACCACCAACTGGTGGAGACCAGACTGTCGTCAGTGCCGCCGATTGCAGGTATGCTTGTGATGATAGGAGTCCTTGCGCTGTATTTTCGGCTATCGGCTGATGTGCCGCAACTTACGCAGGCTCACTGTATGGGAAAACGTCACGTCTGCCACCCAATTCTGGATTAAAGGAAGGGGTTTTACAGTTCCTAAGCTTCTTCAAGATGAATCTATATCCAAAAGACCCGAATTCAGTCAGGGTGCCTCCCGTGAGTAACATAATGCCTTATCGACCTGTCTCCCTTTGCTTGACCTTACGATTTTACTTGCAGTTGCGATATTCCGCTTGGCTCCTGTATGTTTTCGAGCTATATACAGGTCATGATGCTGTGGCTCTCGATTCCGCTGACAATATAAATTCCGCACATTTAGCAAGATTATCATAGATGGCATTCACCCTTGCAGGGCACAATCGGACCTATAAAGGCTATACCTGGCGAATTATACAGTATGTGAACACCTCTTGTCTTTAAACATCTGATCTTGGCTAAAGCTGTATGATCGCGTAGCTGTCAATCCTATGGCCGTACGCAACAAGGATGTTGACGTCTTCACTGCAAACAAGGTGAGGATTAGGGCAAAGCTCTTTCACTCGGGAAGATTTCTGATGGCCAGCTTTGATAGCGCGACATCCGCCTACTCAGTGCCACGCCTCTTGAAGCTGGTCAAGACCCTGTTATTGTTCCCATAGTGTCAGTCGGAGCTATGCTTGTTGGCAGTATTGGTCATACTAGAGCAGAAGGTGTGCACGTTGAGAGAGCCGAAGAATTAGGGTACTTTGCATACGGAGGTACGGAAAATCTATCACCGAGCTGCACACTGCGGGTCAACGTTCTCATTTGCTGTCTCTCCAGGCTCAACCGTTATCGCACTCTTCCCTAGCGGTTTCATCAAGTTTGACGAGGTATGCAAAGCACTCCTTTACTCGTACACAAGCGTGCATATCTAAGTTTTTACGCCTACAGGATCTCGTCAAATACTCAAAACAGGCAGTGGAGACCGTGGTCAAGGTGAGGGGGAAGCTCTTCGGTACCCCGTACCTATAGATCAACTAATGTCTGACTACGTTTTGACAGGTCGGCGAGAGCATCGGTACCAGACTTCGTTGAGGCTAGGTTTCCTGTACCGTCCTAAAAAGCGATGGCTTACTCATCGCCTGTGATCTCGGCCAAGCCTTGAATACCGTCTAGACCATCGCATGGGCCTGCTAAGCCGTGAATAGCAGTCCCGATCCAGATGTAATGCGAGTAGTCCGCATAGAGCTTCCGAATTCGGCATTTGCCACACCGACCGTTATACTTGCATGTAACCCGGACAGGCCATACTTCATGGTGCCGAATCGTTCTCGTCCTGCTTTGCTGGTGTCTCTAGTTTTGTTGCCTGTCTTCGGCGGTATTTCCGCAACCCAATGTAGACTGCACCGCATAGCAGCATGACTCCGACAATGCCGGCGCCGATGTATCCACTTGAGTCATTACAAGCTTGCCAAAAGCGCCACCATCGACCATCTAGCCCACTCGAATTTTCCGCCGCGTCTGCGCAGGAGGAACATTTTTCAATAGCTATGCCCATGAACTCAATGATGGAGATGGCAAATGCGACGATTATGCTGATAATGGTCAAGACAATGGAAAGTTCGGAATAGAGCCGCGCTTTGGCTGGTTGGATTGCAGGATCGAGCATGTGTCCTTCTTTGACTTCAGCTTGCAAGTTTTTCTCAAGGTCCTTCTCAGCCACGTCTTCTGCTTCTGTAATCTTCGGATCGTTAACTTCTGAGATCTCCCCTGACGAGTCTTGTTCTGCATTTCCTTTCCTGTCGGAAGTAGCTTCAGTCTCCAATGTCGGTAAGGAAGACTTCTCTTCTGCATCCAACACAGGTGGTGGTATGTCCTGCCCTACGTCTTCTTTCTTGCGCCAGAGTGTTCTCCAGTTTTCTTCGCCCGGATCCGGCATTGCGTAACCCCAAAGCATGAGTGTGGAGTCGAGCTGTCCCGTTGGATGCATGGTGAGTTGTAGATTGAGGAAACGAGAAGCATCTCCTGAGTGCACTCACACTGTCCACCAAAGCCATACCTGCAGTAAATAAAGCAGGTAGAATTATAATCTCACTAGTCTTGATTTCACCTCCGCCCGCCGGCTTTATTGCCACGGCCGAGACACCGAGGAGGGTTATTTCAGAAGCAGTGTCAACTGCACACAAAAGATCAGCATTCTTCCATGAGCCCTTGCGCTGTCACTCACAACCAAAGCCAAATAGAATACCAATAGGGTAAAGCTTCCATGGCTTATCGATTAGCTTGAGAAGGGGCTTTGCGATGCGTCCCATACAGCCCCATATTTGAGTTTGTTCTCTCGTCTCGCCTCTCTTTGCACGCTTGCGATCTCTCAGGATCTTGTACAAGATGACCGAATTGATGATGGCCAGAAGAAACAGGAAGGAGGCAGACACGGAAATGCCAACGATTCCACCAACGCTGGAAACTGGGTCCAGCTTTGTTGCAACTGAAATGGATATAGCAACTGCGAGTGTCACTGCGATGACGATAGTTGAGTGGCCAAGCGAGAAAAAGAGACCGCATGTGAGACTATATGGGAAATGGTAGTTAGCATGAGCCGGGTGATATAACCGGGTCGGTAGGAAGAACATACGGTCGCTGGCCTTTCGCAACCAGCTGACGAGTAGCATTGTCGATGGCGCTACGAGTGAACTCGACTTTTCAGCTTCCATTACCCGCATGTATGTAGCCAGGCCGGGGCGATCCCGCTATGAACTCTTCCGCTACGCACCTGATGTGATCGGCATCTGCATCAACCTATCAGTACTGCTATCTGACCCAGCGAAATAACAGCGAACTTACCCAGTGCATGCCTCAGTCCCAGAGTATAAGCTATTGAAGCCAAAGAAAGCACACGGCTCCTGCCAGACGTAGAGAACAGTCCAATTGCGACGAGCCAGACGAGAAGATTGACGGCAATCAGGGATGCGATCAGCAGGTAGCTTCTGCCGACAAGAGTGAGCTTCCTGTTAAAGGGCATTATGCCCGAATATAATGACCGTGGTTTGTTGTCTGAAGGGTAAAGTTCAGCAAGAAGCTGATACCGTTCTCTGCGTTCTTTTCTTTTCCCGTGATCTTCTCCCCGCTCAGTCTAGCGAGAAGTGATCGGAGAAAGTACTGATAAGAAAGTTGAAAAGCAGTGCTAATCTTTTACTCTTTGCAACGTTACTTCGCGAAGGCTTCAGGAATGACATGTGATACTCAATGGATACTTGGATCGCGTACTTTCGTTTGCTGCACAATTGCCATTCATAGGAGAAGCAGGCTTCGAATCGGAAGCTCTTGCTGCATGCATATGTCTCGGATTCTTGCACTTCCTCGAGCCTATACGTAAGTGATTGCTACCAGACTTGTTCAAGATGCCGCCGCTGCTTTCCTGACTTCTCTATTCCTGACTTTCTCACAGCGGAAAGTCAGGAATAGAGAAGTCAGGAAAGCAGCGGCGGTATTTGACCAATGCTTCTCGGAGTGCAAGAGCGTGATGGATAGCATGTCCCCCCATGTAATAGCTTGCTTTGTGCCCTTTAAAAATAAATTCCGGGCATTGACAAGAGGCACGTTATGCAAAATGTACGCAGTCCCATAAATCTCCCATAGAACAGGGTTTTTAGCTGGCCTGACTTGGATTTGCGCTTGGAGATGATGTTGCCTTGTCAGGGAGTGTATAATATAGTGGTTGACACTTGCAGAGCTCTGTGAGATGCAGTTTGCCACCGAACCGAACCGAACCGGTACCAGACCGAACAAAAGAGTTAAAGTGTTACGACGCAAGAAGGGCGCAGAACAAGCGTCGTAGGAGCAAAAACTATTGAGAGAAGTGGGATTCGAACCCACGCCCGAAGACTGGTGAACTTGGATGTCCTAAAACCAGCGCCTTAGACCACTCGGCCATCCTCCCCAAACGGATTGGTAGAATAATTTAGCTTTTGTTGTCATCTACCGCTGTTTCCGGTTTTGTCAACCGCGGTCATTTTTGGAGACTGAGCTCAAATGCTCAGTAGTCCGTTGTCGCTTCTGCTTAGTAATGCAGAATGTTAAATCCAAAAAAAAAAAGTTCCTTTTTTCCAAAACGAGCTAGGATTCCTTCATTTCTTGCACGCAGGGCGGAAAGCTTTGAGCTTGCTAAGGCTGATGAGACCGCTCAGGATAACGCTGCTCATATACTATGCTCAATAGCTGCTTACCTTTCCTGGTATCTATTCGCTGTTCCGGAAAGAAGGGATCTTCTGATTTTCCGTTGCCACATTTGAGGTTCGTCAGCTTTCCGATTTCACTCCGAGCAGCTACAGCATTTATATATCCTTCAAGCCCAGTATAGGCTGCAGAAGCTAACATAAAACGCTACTATCCAGCTGCTCTGGTATATTCTCTGGCTCGAGCACGAAAATTAGCGTGGACCGAATCACGTGACTCAGGAACGAAGCTTTGATGCCAAGCCCTTTCGTGCCTGTACTTGGGCAATATGATACGCCCGATTGTGACCCACAACACTGCGTGTTTGGACAAGCCTTCGTTCCTGAAAACATAGAGACCCCTGAAGACTGGAGACCGCCAGTTCGATCGACACTTTCCTTACAGCTGACAGTCGTTACTTTCCGGCAGCCCCGTTATATCGATAGTCAACCAAGCTGTGAGACTTGATGCTTGCAAAACAGAGTATACAACAGAAGTCTGGGATTGTGAGGCTTCAAACGACTGACGAAGCTCGGAGCCTCGTGATACGAGGCTCGCTCGAGCTGAGGAAGGAGATCGAAGCCGAGCAAGCTCAGACTGAAGCTAGGATTAAAACAATCCTGACGTCCTGGAGACTAAATAAATACAATTTTCAAGCGCAACAGGGAAAGTGGGTACCATTCACTGCTTCAAGACCGGATAGAGAAATCAAAGCGTTCACCTCTGTCCATATAAACGACCTTATCCGCCAAACCCGCATTGGTCATTTCCTTCTTGAAATCCTCAAGAGGTGATAGGAAAACATCATAGTCTAACAAGAATTAGAGTTCGATTAGAACGATGAAATACAAGGCTCGTAAGTATGCGAGCAGTGCTCGTCCAATTCCTACTCACCATCAAAGTGAATCGGCAGAGTGACTTTTGGCTTGATTAGCTGAACAAGCTTGATGCCCTGCTTCGCGTCCATAGTCACCATCAAAAGGGGAAGATGAGGTCCAGGGATAGTTGTGCCACCGAGATGCACGATCAACAAATCAATATCGGGGTAACGTTTTGGTATCTCCTCCAAATCTTTGACTAGGAGGGTATCTCCAGAAATATAGATTCTGAAAGCTGGGTCGGTTTCCGGCTTGTTTTCCCAAAGGAACTCAAGCACGAAACCGGTTGTAGGAGGGACAGCAGCCATAAAATCATTCAAAGCCTCGATTACTGGTCCAGCGACATGCTTGCCAGGTGTTGATACCACACGCAGGCTGAGACGCGGCTTGTCTTCTGATTTGAACTTCAGCAGAGCGGATTCCCAAGTGCTCAACCCGGTAACTTCAGAGAAGCCCAGCTCGGCTAGGGGTTTGTACGCCTCAAGAGTAGTAACGATGGGAAGGTCCTTTCGAAGTCTCTCTTGTACCTCCTTGTCGAAGTGGTCTGTCTAAACCGTCAGTTTCGCTGCCTCATGCGTATCTTCTAAAACGTACCTTCGTGAAAGTGAGATAGCAGGATCGCATCGATTGATGGCAGCTCGTCCATCGAAACAGCTGGATTGGTCTTGCGTTTTGCTGTAACGCCTGGTCCGAGGTGCACGTGGTCGCCTGCCGGTCAGAGGTCCGTGCGTCAGAAGCATCTCCACAAAGCTATATACCAGCATCTTCTAACCAGCATGCAAGAAGTTCGGGTCCGTCATGATACGCTGAACGTTGGAACGCTTAGCCGACTACGCAGGAGCATGTGTAGCAGATCCTCCTACAAAGTCCCTGTGTTCGAAAATCGTCGTTGCCTTCATAAATCAACGACAAGTCAGCTCCCTGTATGCTACTGGAACCAGGCTCAGCTGGAAGTCAACCCACCGTTCCCACAAAGTAGATGGACAGCTCAGTAGGGTCCTCATGCTTGACCTGGCCATTAACGGGAAAAGCGGCGTGCGTGTGATGGTGCTTTGCTTCTGGCAGTCCTCTAGGGATGGTGGCGGACGTCGGCTCAGCCAGAGGCGGCCGCTGCTGCGAGTGGTCAAGCTCTATTGTATAGGTGGGTGCAGTCATGCTAGACCAGTATTCCAAACTTCCGGGGTAAGTTATGAAGAATGAGAGTCCTGCAGCCCACCGAGCTCGAGGTTTCTTTGCTTTTATTGCACGCTCTTTTGGGCTACATACGTAGGTCTCGAGACGACTGCCGATCACCATGCAGATCTCCGCCTACAAGCTGACTGCAGCTTTGGAGCCCAGGGGCGTAGCAGCGTAGCAGCATGTACACAGTGTTAATATGGCACATCTCTTCTCTCTCCTGACGTGACTCGTTGTACTGTCCATCTGTACGTGCTGAAAAAGATGTAGTTGTCTCGATCACGCTATTGAGCAGCAGTTGTGGCTAAGATGCAATACATCAAAGCTGCCCCTCTCGTTCTCATCACACAGCGCATGGCACCTTGGACTATGGCACGAACATGACACACGACTCTGACGATTGCACAGAGCACTGACACCCTGTAGCACCATACACATTGGGACGCAGGCATCGCTTGTCTTGTTAATCATCATGGGAAAGTTAAAGTGAGTCTGCTAGATCTAACCAGTAAGACTAGTACCTAGCACTGACTGGATGACCATAGTATTGCTCATCACAAGAGCTACCACCCTTACAAGGCCGAGAACGTAGAGCGTGTACGCCGAGATGAAGAACGTGCAGCAGCCCAAGAGGCAGGCGACCGGGCCAAGGTCATGCAAGCGGATTCGGAAGCTCGAATCGCCTTGTTGCGCAAGAGAGCGAAAAAGGGCAAATCTAAAGAAGAGGATCAAGCTGAGAAAGCGCTTGAGAGACAGCTCACCAATAAAGGTCGAACTCAAGAGATGGAGGTGACCGCGACAAGCGAAGACGGACCCACAATTCGCAAGCGCGAAGATGCTAATGTATCTATCATGAGTGCGGATGGGCATTGTAAGCTATATATCGGCCCTCAGACGAAACAAATCCTGATTTACCTACCCAGTCAACTTCTTTGCCGATCTTGAGCGAGGTCCGGCTGCTTCATCAAGCTCACGTCGTGACAAACGCAATGCCGATTATGAAGCTGAAAAGAAAGCTGAAGAGGATAAACGGGACAGACAGATCACAATGTACCTTGAAGCACCACCGAAAACATGGTACGACTCGAAAGATGGTCTCAAGCCCGCTGAGCGCAAACAGACGGAAGATCAGCGATTAGAGAAAGCGTACAGGGAGAATGAAATGAAGCGCGTAGAAGATCCTCTAGCTACGATGCAAGCTTACTTGAAGCGGAGAGATGAGATTAAAGAGGCAGAAGAGAAACACAAGGCCAATCCATGGGATGACACGCCTCGAACTCTTAGAGCTGATCGTACGCCAATTGAGCCATCTCGTCTCGCAAGACGCAAAGGTCGCGATGGCAGGATCAGGCGATCTCCATCGCCATCAATTGAGGTGCAAGAAGGCCCTGCACGTCCTCCTGAAGCCAAAGCTGCGTTATCGATCGAAGATGCTGCTCGTCAGAGAGAGACTTCCGAAAGAGACCGTGCAAGAGCTCTATTAGCTGCTCGTAAGAAGGATTCCAGCTCCGTCGCATCCACCCCTCGAAGCGAATTTGGTTACCAGACGGGCATGTACAATCGCTCTGAAACACGCGATGCGAAAAGATACTCCAGCTTGCGATGGGATGACGAGCGTAGAGGGGCTAGACATAGACGATGACCTAGCAAGAATTTGGGCAATAGCAATGGAGACAACGAGATCTTCGACCGTGCAGGCAGCATACCTCATTGACTTTCCAGTTACCCTTTTACAAATGACTAGATCCCTTTGTTACGATGATCGAGCAAAGTCAGTCTCTTGTCGCAATTCTCCGCAGTCTCAGCTTGCTCTCACTTGATACAAGACGTACAATAGTCGACAACGATGACAAATTCACGAAGCTCAGAAGAAGCGTATGAGAACACGCCGCTGATACCAGTCTTTGAGCCTTTCGCAAAAGCCTGCATACCATGGGGCCAAGTGAGTGAAGAGTGCGGCTAGTAAGATTAGTGGGACACTTCTCATCTCAGCCTACACTAGCTCGCTATCCTGTGCTATGCTCGTGTAAGTGAAGGATGGCTGTTCTTCACCATCTTGCCTTACATAGCCCAAATGGTTGAGGACGGTGGTATTGAGCATGCGAAGATTGGATTCTATGCCGGTGAGCATACAATCAGTGGTTTCCTAATCCAGTCACTAACCTCAGATTTCAGGTCTCATAGAGTCGGTCTATTCGGTTTTCGAGCTACTTTCTATGCAATTGATCTGGGTCAAAGCGAGTGACAGATATGGACGGAAGCCTGTTCTGGTAGTCACCTTGTTTGGAATCGCTGTGTCTGCAATCGCCTTTGGCTTGTCGAAAAGAGTCTGGCAGATGATTCTATTTCGAGCCATGTGTGGCTGCTTTTCGGGCAGTATCGTGTAGGTCACTATGGGTCGCACCTGACCATTCAGATTACACAAGCGTCCTCGAGTCTAGCTGACACTCCCATACAGAACGCTTCGCTGCATGTTCAGTGAGATTTCGACGGATGAGACACGAGGCTTGGTCTTCTCCTACTTCGCCTTGACTGGATCTCTCTCCTCCCTTTTGGCGCCTTTGGCAGGCGGCTTGCTAGCAAGACCCGCGGAGCGATTCGGATTCTTCAATTTACGATTGTTCCTCTCCTACCCTTATCTCCTACCTTCCCTCGTAGCAGGCCTTCTCGCTGTTTCATCAGCATGCCTCTGTGCAGTATTCCTCAAAGAAACGCTACCAAAGCCTACCAGCCCGTCTCAAGAGGTCGCAACGGTCAAGGGCCTGCTGAAGGCGCCCGGTCTGGCGAAAGTACTGATTATTCACAACTCTTACTTTTTCATTGGCTTCTCCTGGATGGCAAGTACGTGACATGCAGAGCAAGCCTGACATGAGAGTCGCCTGAACATAACTAACGCCAAGTACAGTTGCGCCCGTCTTTTGGTATACAAAGACTGCTCTAGGAGGATTAGGTCTGACAACAGAGAATATAGCATGGCTCATGGGCATCACGGGCATTTTCCAAGCAGTGATGTCTGCATGCGCAAATCCAGTATTGCACAGATCGCGCGGCACTCGCGGTGTACTATGGCTATCCGACTATGGGTTCTTGGCCAGCTTTATGCTTCAACCAGTTCTGCACCATGTCAGGGAGACCAGCAACGGAGTGCTACTTGTTATCTTACTGGCAGCAAGCGTTGTACTGGGCTGGGCTCAGTCGCTAGCATTTTGTAAGACCAGTTGCTTGTTTAGCATTACGCGGGGGCCCAATCTTGATTGACCTGCTTTCTCATAACAGTCGGGCTCGCGATCGCTGTGGTGGAAGTGTCGCCATCCTCACAAGCTCTAGGCTCCGTTGTGTCCCTGTTCCTGTCCAATGCCATCCTTGTGCGAGCTTTCAGTCCAGCATTGGCTACAAGCATTCTGGCTTATGGTATAGAACGCCAGATTGTGTCTGGCCAGCTTGTGTGGATAGTATTTGGTACCTGCGCGTCGATACTCGCCGCGTACACACGTACGCTCCCTGATTTGAGCGAGTTGAAAGACGAGCGCAACAGGGAGATACTGGAAGAGGGGGATGAGGCCGAGGAATCATAGATGTCCACCTTTGAATCCTTATGCAAGCTCGTAGACGACACGCACTCGTTCGGTGCAGCCTTCGCATTGGAGTAGCAGATCGCCATTGCCTTGTTCGAGCTCTTGTGCATCGACTTCGAAGTAGCCGCCACATCTAGACGGAAAATAGTACTTCTCGACGCCTCGGTCGTCTTTCACGTTGAAGTCGGACAATGAGACGATGTGTGAGACTGCCGATGTATTGCTTGCGAGTGATGAGACTATTGTAGGAGAGTTGGAACTTTATCAGAAATGATGGAACTCTCTTGCAGACGAGGGCAAGCACCTCACCTTGTTGCGCTCTCAAGGTCTGATCGTATGCGGCCCGCACAGCAGTATCAGACAAGACTGCATATGCGGCATTGAGTGCCTCTGCCTGCTTGTGTAGCTGGTTCTGCTGTGCCGTGCTTTGCTTGTCCGGGTGGTGCAGTAGAATCAACCTCCGATAGTTCTGCCGTATCTCATCCTGGCTTGCACTCTGTGCTACCTCGAGCGTCTCATAGTGCGTCCGAGACGCGCCATTGCCCTCCAGCTTGTCCACTTCAGCTTATGGACTGAAGATTGCCAGCTTGTGCCCAGCTGCAGTCCGGTCGACCTTGTTGTGTTGTGCAGGAAGACAAAAGCGCACAAGCTGCTGGACAATGACAAGACAAGACACGCCGCCTGCAAGCATTGAATAAGAGAACTTGCACAGCTTAGCCTCAGGTCAACATCGTGACACATCATGACTGGCACGCAAGAGGATGTCCTCCAGCCCCTGGCTCATCAAGTCGCCGGCCATCCTGGATCCATCATGACTGCCGGCGACGGATCCATTATCATCAAGCCAAGTCTACCGCTCGAGATCGAGTTCTACAGCAAAACTGCACCTGCGCACTTCCCTGAGCTCGTCGAGAAAGGCTTCGTGTGCAAGTACTATGGGACAGAGGCGCACACTAAGCCTCCGAAGGAAGGCAAGGTCAAGCTCGAGCAGGTGCGTCAGGTGCAGAGTACGGAAGATAGTGGCGAATGACTAAAACACCAGTAATGTCTGCATACATTCACGCAGGCCATCAAGCTAGAGAATGTATCTTACGACTTTCAGAAACCCAATATCATTGATCTCAAGCTTGGAACACGTCTTTTCGACACTCTAGACCCGAATCTGACCCCCGACAAGCAAGCGAGAATGGAAGCCGAATCTGCTAGAACGACATCTGGCAGCGATGGTGTCAGGCTGACTGGTTTCTCTGTGGGTCAATTTGCATGGCTTACATCCTCTGAAGCTGACAGGCCAGATTACAAAAGGTGTACGATGCCAAAACCGACGACTGGGTACGGACGCCGAAGGAATACGGCAAGGCAATACCCTCTGCCGAGCTGGTGCATGGCTTCAGGCGCTTCACACCTGCTGCTGAGGAGAAGCCAGACATTCATACACATTCAGATCTTACTCCAGCACCTCCGTCTGGTCTACCTGCTGCTACGCTACTATCAATGCTCAATGCCATCCTCGATGATGTACAGCAATATTTCGAGATTGTCAAGAATTACGAGTGGAGAGTGGCAGGAGGTTCGCTTCTCATCGTCTACGAAGGCAAAGAAGGGGCACCAGAAAGGCACAGAGTCAAGATGATAGATTTCGCTCATGCTCGACATTTGCCTGGTGAAGGACCAGACGAGGGAGTTTTGAAGGGTGTCCAAACAGTGATAAGCTTGCTGAAGGGCCGTATAGTAGAGCTTCAGGCCCTACTATGAGGATAGAAATAAATGGCTGTGGTGCACAGATCTCGGCGGACCTTAACAAGCAGTTACGGGCCAAGGCGATGTTTTGGATTTGGTGATCTGATTGGTAAAGCAAATGCGTAAGTTAAGCAATATCGAGCAAGGGATTGCTGTACGAACGAAAGAACGGGAGGTCACTGCTGTAAGGCGAGTACTAACATCTGACCGGTATTACTAAAACATATCAGGTGTACTGCCTTATTGGCGAAGTGAAATGGATTACGGACGATGACATCCAGTACCCAGACTCAGGGTTTGCACTGTGATCTATCAGCACAAAGCCAGGCCAGGCCATGTGAAGAGAGATGAAAGACCATACTGCTTCTCGGCTCGGCGTCGGTTCGAGCAGAGACGTTAGCCAAACAAACCGATAAGGAAAGGTAGCAATCGAGGACAAGATACGAATTGGAACGCCCATCGTAAACAGGTTGCAGCAAGGAGAGAATAACCTACAACAACAGAACTAGTCCAGAACATTTGAATTTACTAAAGCTACACCGCATGACACCGGACAATTCCCACCTGTTTACTCTTCGCCACTGCTTGACTGGCCATTGCTCTGATCCAACTGCATTTGCTGCTGTGCAATAGCCTCTTGTAATTCGCCCATCAGATCACCTTCATCCTCTTCGCTGCTAGTATCTGTATCATCCGACATCTCGCTGCTGTCTTCGTCGTCCAGCGCTGCAGCTAGCAAATCCGCATCGCCTTCCAGATCTATACTCTCCGGGGCTCCGAACAAGTGATCCCAGATCTTGCCTACTATACTACCATCCACTTTAGGTAGCAATTCTACGGCACTTTCCTTCTCCAATTTTCCACCACAGCGCGCAAATTCTCTCAGTAAACTCTGCTTGATGTATAAATACGGCTTTGGCAGGACGTGCAGTTCTGAGCACAGCTTGACCTCGTCTTCGGTAAGCAATTGCAGCGAAGCAGCATTCGCAAGCGTGAGCTGTGGAGGCTTGCGACCGTGGATTGGGCCAGGTGGCTTAGCTGGTGTGCCTTCTCGGCTGGCACCGCCACTACGATTGAATGCTGAGCGCGAAGAAAGCAACATAGCTTCGCGATAGCCTTGAGCGCCCCGAAGTGCGATCTGGTGGCGAAGGCACACGTTAGAGGGTAAACTTTCCTGGCATTCTAAGACAACTTACCCTTTGACCTTTCTCCTTCTCATATTTGTCAACTTCGGCAAAAGTCGTCAATCCCGCCTGACGGTATTCTTGCAAATCTGAAATATGCTTCCGTAAGGCTTGCTCGTCTGTAAAGCAAGGCTTCGGCTTAATGAGGGAGACTCAAATCAATCACGGAATGACCACCCACAAAGCATGCCGTTGACCATCTCCTCCTGATCTTCCGCTGTCTGTAAGCGTGCGAAAACCTTCATACGATTTAACAGATCTCGCTCTTCTCTCGGTCGCTTCTTCTCCTGAGCAGCAATCTGTAAGGAGAAACTTTAGATGTTTTTCCAACCACTGATCATTTTACACATACTTTCTTGTAATCTAACAAACCTCGGTCGAAGACGAAGTTCTTGGCTTCCAGACGCCTTGCTATCCGTTCGTTGTAGATCTCCATGATTGTGAGCTTCAACTCCAGGTCATCGCTTGTCTCGTCCCAGATCTTGATCGCTTCTGCAGGCGCCTCGTCTGTCTTGCCTGAATCTTCGGCATCCTTGCCTTTGGAAGCCGTCTGAGCAGCAGCATTGGCATCTGCAGTCGCAAGTATCTGTCCTGCGTCTTGTCCTCCTAATCCTCGATTGGAAGGCGCGGCTGCCTGAGGTTGTCTACCGTCCATAGCAGCTGTCTCTTCATGAGTACGATCAGACGATTCTCCAAGCGCCTGCTCTCTGGTTGGCTGGTCGTCTCCACCATATCGGTGTACGAGTCCGAATTCCATGTCCTTTATGAGAGCTTCCGCATCGTTCTCCCATTCTGTCTCGAATTCAAGACGACCAGGCATGAAGCCCGCGATTTCATGACAGGTAGGAGCAGATGCTAATGGTTTTGGAGGCGGTATAGGCACCGGCCGTTGCTGAGCTTCCTCTATACGAGCTTTCTTCCTCGCTTGAAACGTCTCCTGGTCTACTAACTTGACATCCGTGACCTGAAGAATGACCCGGGAGTTATCAGCCTTAGCTTTCCACATAGAATGGAAGAATACACTTGCAGGCAATGGAAACTCGGGAGACTCAATATACGTCTTGAGATAATGCTCTTCCACTTCCTCTTTGGTTCGGTAAGAGCCTATGTGTTCGGCTATGTCTCCCCAGTTACCGAGACCGAAAGTTTGGCATGCAGAGATTAGCAGCAGTTCCCTGAGAAAAGCAATAGCAATTAGCTATGCCATGACGGGGGCTCTGCTTAAATGTGACGCACTCGTCCGCACCCCAGTCGTCTGTAAATATCGGATATGCATGTTGCGTCTGTATGGCGTTACAGGATTTAGCCCGCCTACAAGATATGATGGAGGTGTTCACTTCGAACTCACAACCACCCTATAGTCATGCCACCGCTTGTGCTTGCCCATTTCCTTGCCCTCGCAGAAGCAGCTCCCACATATGTCGAATTCATCACAAACTGGCACAAGGCCATCGCTGCGTGGCCCGGAATGCAGAACATCGAGCGGCTCATGCTTCCGGGTGACTGCATTCGATTCGGAGCCTCCTGCAACGTCCCTGTCTGCATCTATGGACGAGTCACCGTCCTGATGCTGCTGAGGCGGCGGGCCAAGCTGAGCACACCGTATCCTGAGTGTGTTCGTGATGTCCATGCTGCAGCAGCTGCAGAAGACGGGCTTGCGTTTGACCGACATGGCGACGGCGGCGACAGCATTGAGGTGCCGGCGAGGCTAGGATCAGCTCTTGTGCTGTCGTGAGTGTTCTGTGTATGATTGATTGCCTCGGAGGCGAAAGGTGATCGCGAAGAGGCAGCAGCATCAAGGCAGGCCTTCATCACGCATTGCTTCAGTACCAATAACAGCACCAGGGCTACAAAGCGCCAAGATGAGGGAAGACTTCCTGGTCATGCTCGACTGGCAGCCGCACGTCATTCGCGCAGGCGTGGGCATGGGCGAAGTGATTCCCCAGCCGCACGTGGTGAGATCAGCATGCTTCTACTTCTCATACAAGCAGGCACGCAACCTGACGGAGCATATGGATTTCGCCAGGAGATTGAAGCTCGCGCAGCCTACAGAAAGGCCAACGGTGCGGCCAGCGGCTCAGTCAGACGCGCTGCAGATTACCTCGTCGGCCCGGCTTTGGATGAGGCTGAACGCTCTGGAGAAGATCTGGAAATTGTATGGCCGCTCAGAGCAGACTACAGGGACAATGGTGCAGCGAGCACGCGTGAAATTTCTGATGATACGAAGATGGAAGGCAGCGAACAAGCTGCTGCAGACAGAAGCAATAAGGCTGCCCCTTCGAGCGTCCAGGATTGGGCTGCGTTGGAAGCTTTGTTGTGAGTATATACATAGCCTACCTACCTGCCGCATCTGGAGCAGCTTTCTAACTTCTAGTCAACGTGACATCAGCCGTTACATCTTGTTCACGGCGCTTCAGCTGCCGTCGAAACCTGTCAACTATATGATTCTGCTCGCAGTTCCAGCATATCTTCCTCCACCACAGCACGAAGAGATAACGCAAATGTTCTTCGAAAGCTACTTCATCGCAAACTTCCTCATCATCGAGCGTCCTGTCGTTCAGCTATACTCTTGTGCAGCGATGTCTGGAGTCGTGGTGGACGTAGGGCGACATGCTACCGATGTAGCTGTCATTTACGAAGCCGAGCTACAGCAGCCCAGTATCATGCGCTGCAGCATAGGAGAAAAAGAATGTGACGAATACCTTGCCAATATACTCCTCGAAGCCAATCCAGATCTGCCCGCTTTATTAGCGCCTCCAGCGCCGGAATCTGACGGCAGTTCGGCTGGCACTCCCTTGGAAGGAGAAGCATTACACCGGGCGATACTACAATTAATCAGTATCCTCAAAGAGGGAGAGCACCTTCGCTATCACGTCGACAAAACTGCTGCGGGAGCCCAAGATATTAACAGGACAAATAATGGTCAGGCTATAGATGGAACAGGAGTAGTAGATGAAGAGGAGGAGGAGGAAGAGGGCTTGACAGACGTAGCCAAAGCCCTGGCATCTGGGAAGGTCAACAAAATATTGTCTGCTGGACAGACGTCAAATGTGACCGCATTGGAGGGTGATAGGCTAGAGATCCAAAATCCATACTCAGCCTCTTTACCGCCAATAACAGTTGGACCGGAACGACATAGATATGCCGAACCACTCTTCGATCCTTCACTTCTATCCCAATGCACTCACTTCCCACACTCATCGACCTCTCAGTACACCAAAGTTCCCAGTGTACCGGAAGTAGTCGCTAGTGCCGTCAGCACTTTACCGGAGATTGAAAAGCGAGGCATCGTATGGGAAAGCGTCGTGTTCACCGGCGGAATGGCTAGAGTAAAAGGTAGCTGCCTCTGCTTCAGCGTCCAATCTTACCTTGATCGACTGACGTGTTGGTTGATACGCGACAGGTGTAGCTAGCGCACTCATAGCTTCATTGCAAAAATATGCGGCAGATGTACCCCCACAACCAGAAAACACATCCTTGCAATACTCGCGAAGGGCGCGACATGCGAAGACACCCGACTACTTCTCGGAATTCCGGGAAAGGCCGGATCTTACCTCATTCTTAGGTGCATCGATATATGCAAAGGTGTGTCAAGTGCAATGTGTCTGTTGCAACGGCTATCCTATCGAGTAAAGCTGACGTCTTGCTTTATGACTGCCACTTGCTTCTCAACACCTTTCAGCTTGGATTTATGGAGTCCCAGGGAGGAGAGTGGATGACCAAACACGATTACAATGTAAGTATGAGTGCTTGCGCCTCTTTCGTAGCTCACAACTGACGTCGCTGGCGCCTTCCTTACAGGACAATGGGCCTTCGATAGCTACACGCTTAGTCCAGGTGTAGATGTTCTGTGCATGGCAGTATTTGCAATGAGGAGTGAATCACCCTGTGCTTTGCATACATGATCAAACAAAACGGTAGAGTGTTTCATAATGGGCATGCTCCCGCTACATTCGATATTTTGTTCCTGGCCGGCCCGATACAACTTTTCGCAATGGCCTTGCTGGTGGCCAGCATAATTTGACGCCACCCACGGCGAACGCCCTGTACTGGCGAATACCAATATAAGCGGGGTATACAACGGCAATAAACAGGCATAGTAGCGTGGGGGCCTGAAAGGTGCTTTGTTTGCCGGAGTGGAGTGCAAGGCAGGCCCGTGCGGGTTGTAGACGCCTCCTTACCGTATCTCCTTATGGGTCGGAATATTCTGACGGGAAGAGATCGGCTTGTTTGGCACTGCTCCTCCAAACACTCGGACTTAAGCTGATACTAAGGCTTCTGCTTTCAAAGAGGCGCATGTAAGTTACAGGTACAGCAACGGTTAAAAGGCTATGCAATCCGCGTATAATGACTGCCGCCTATAAAAGATGGGCGATATGGATATCCATCACTTGGTTTCCATCAAAAATCACCACGCGTCGTAGCAAGTTGAACTCACAAACTTATCCAGAGATACTATTTTGATCAGACAGGACTTGTCAAGTGAAGTCAGGTGTCCTTCCCCGTAGGTGTTTCAGGATAAAAGACCTACATAAACTGCTTCCAGGTGAGTGTCGCCTAACAAATCAGCTAGCACCATTACTTGCAAGTCTCACTGACACACGAATGATTGACAGCATTTCGATTGTCACTTGTCTGATCCGCCACGTAGCACGGCATATCGTGACATTCCGACGTGATCTGACTAGTTACCCCGGACGGTAAACGTGGACGAGCCTTCGCAATATGGTTTCGGGGAAACGAGAGATTCGCCTACCTTCCCTTGCTTCCGTGGCCGGATCGCACATCCTTTCTTTAGATTTCGAAGCAGGCTCAGAAGGATATCACGCCATGCAGTACTCGCGTTCTAGCACCCCTAGCGGTCTCGGACACAGAGCTTCAAACTTCGATCTACGCTCATCGTTTGGCAATTCCAGATACTCTTTAGAACATCAAGATCGCGATGCCATGTTACCCCAGAGACAGAGCGATCTTCCTCCGCCTTTACCTCCCCTGGAGCCACTTCAGGGCCCTTACAGAAGAGTGCGCAAATACAGCAGCTCGTCATCTTTGAGGGATTCATCAACTGTAGCCGGAACGTATCCCTGCTTGAGACCATCCGAAGGCTATAGCGACACGCGTAGCATGCTGTCTCCTTTCCCTGATCTAGGTGGTGTGTCCGGGTTACCTCCCTTGGGCAGCTTCCCCGCTCTTCCACCGCTTGGCAGCTCTTCATTCCTTCCACCACTATCACAGTCGGCTGTGTCTTCCCCATTTTACCCTCAGTCCGGACGGAACAGCCTGGGTACGGGGCATCACCATCAAAACAGCTTTGGAAGCTACGGTCGTCCTTTCGCTAGTCGCACTCCGTCTTCATCCGATGGACAGTCAGAGTGGGACGGCATCAGTAGACTGTTTAGTGACACGTCAGTGAACACGCCTAGTCTAAGCTTAGGCAGTGCTACAAGTCTAGCGGGAGGTCGAAGAATCCGACGCAGGGGCTCTTCCGCCGATCTGCGTCATGGTCAAAGCTCAACTCTTCAAGGTGGTACCTTGCCCTCCAGCGCTTCACTGTCGTCATATGGTGAACTCGGCTCGAGCCTCAGCCACGCTGGCAGTAGCCTTGGTATGCTCCCGATGCTCCCCATGCCGCCTGTTCCGCGTATAGGATCCCGTTCAGGAACTGGTCATCTCGTCATGACTACCGATTATCGAGTGATGCGCATATCGCACAATGTGCTCATATGGCTGGGCATGTCAACATCGTCCGTGACGTCCGTAGGCACTTCCATGAGTGGCCTGGTCGGCCAGCCCATTTCGTATCTAGTAGCTGCTTCAGATCAGCCTCAATTCAGTGATTACCTTGCCGAACTGCATGCCGAACGAAGGAAGGCAGAAAAATACCGCTTGAATGCAATGTCAAGCTCAGGAGATGGATCAGCGAAAGGAGTCTGTACGCGTGTCCATCTGACAGTCGAGAGCCTCAAAACGTACTAAGTGACACTTCCCCCTGACGTTCCCTACCTGTAGCCATAAACATCAATCTAACAGCTGGCACAGGAGGCTCAAAGTAAGTGCCTACTGATCGCTGATCTTCATACTGTTTCACTGAAAGCTTGCAATCTTGCTAGGCGGTTCGTGTTAACCATGTGAGTTAGAAGGTCGACTCACCTCTCGCCCGAGTAGCACGGCAGCTTAGCTAATAATAAGCGCAACGACGCTTGCAACACCAGTTGGCCTATGACTCGCCGAATACAAAGCTCCACACAACCAGTACTTACAGGGGAGCTCATACCAGTTTTTGCCGATACTATGCTCCCTATGACTAGCGTGACGCCTCTGTGAGCGTCGTGGAGCGGAGAGAGGTGTTTTTAGGAATCTAGTACTGTCATTCGGGCTGTGAAGAAAGGCAGATAGACTATTGTAGAATGATATAGCTCGGATGTTTCAGTTGATACCCACTTCAGACTCCCATATACCTTGTACAGCGAGGAAAAGCTTGGATCAGTAATGAATTGAAGCCGTAATTGTGCACCGTCTGAGCGGATGCGCTGCGGAAGTATACTGACTCTTGGAAAGCTGCTGGCTTGTAAAGTTCGGTTTATCGCATATACATGGACGCACATGTATACGCGCTTCTTGCGATCGAGGGCAACGCGTTTTCAGCCTGCTTCGGCCTCGCTCTGCTCTTTGCATCTGACTCTGTTCGCATTCGACAGCAGTAAAGCGCACGCATTCTACACTCACGCACACGCATACACATCCTCTCTAGCCGCCCATTCACCTGCTGCAACCATGTCTGTCCTTCCATTCGACCAGAGACTCAAGGGCGATGTCCTCGTGCTTTTCGACGGTGAGGACTGTTCGCATTCGGGCGAGCGAGGTACATACTGACGATAACTGTTCTCCTCGCAATCAGTCGATGACACACTTACACGACCTCGTCTGGTGAGTCTGCCCTATCTGCTGCTGCGCTTGAAGGCCGCAATGCATCGTGCCTGGCGTATCAGTTCGCAGATGTCTCCCCAATGCAAGCGCTGGACACGTGACACTAATGCGAACGTGCGGATTACCTGGACTTGTATCTGAACAGCCCGCTTCGCAAGAGATGCTAGATCTCCTACAAGCACTCCGAAAGAAGGTCGTCATTGGATTTGTCGGTGGATCCAACCTCGTCAAGCAGATTGAACAGCTGAGCGTTCGAGGGCACGACAGTATGTGGGATATTCGTCTACTGCATGGCCTGCCGCTGACTATGTTTGTCCCCTCTACCTTATGCACGCTATCCACTGCTCGTGGTTTCTCTACCATAACCTCTGCCCTCTGCAGTCTTCCAGGACTTCGATTACTGCTTCGCTGAAAATGGTCTAACCGCTTACAAGGCTGGCAAGGAACTAGCGTCTCAATCCTTCATTGGCTGGATTGGCGAGGAGAAGTACAAGCAGATGGTCAAGTTCATCCTTCACTATATTGCCGACTTGGACATCCCTGTCAAGAGGTGAAGTTGCTGTTTTGTCTGGGCCCATTCTTTGAGCGAAATTCATGCTGAAGTTGTTATCTTGCTGTCACCTGAAGAGGAACCTTCATCGAGTTCCGAAATGGTATGATCAACGTCTCACCAATTGGTCGTAATGCGAGGTAGCTTTCCTTCCGATTCATTGCAAGTGGTCGCATGCATATCGCTGACCTTTTGCGTGCTCGACCTACCCTTACCACGCACAGTACGAAGGAGAGAGAAGACTTCGAGAAATACGACAATGAGCACCATATTCGACGAGACTTTGTCGCTGCGCTGAAAGAAAAATTCGGTGACTTCGGTCTAACCTTCTCCATTGGAGGCATGATCTCTTTCGACGTTTTCCCAGCTGGATGGGATAAGACATACGCTCTGCGACACGTTGAGAAAGAGGGCTTCAAGGAAATCCACTTCTTCGGTGACAAGACACATAAAGGTGGTAATGATTATGAAATCTTCACCGACTCTAGAACAATCGGACATACCGTTGTTGGACCTGAAGATACGATGAAGCAGCTCAATGAGCTCTTCATGAAGGAGTAAATGTCTTTTACTACTTTCAAGCGACTATTTTCTAGTCTCTGATTATCTTGCAAACCAAAAATTCCGGCTGAATCATATACCATCTTTATGGGCATTTGTTCTCATGTTAGAAGTTCGAAGATTTAGCTGGTATACTTTGAGTTTCTTTCGATGCAATCTCTAGACGCACACTCGGCATGTTCCAACCGCAATAGATCGTCTAGTTAGCACGCACATCTTGCCTTACGGAAGTGTGGGAAACGCGGAGAACTCTCTCGATACATGTAGCGATCTGACTCTCAGTGCCGATCAGGCCAGGTCTCTTTGCATAACAAGAAGTTACAAAATACTAATCTACACCACCCCCTCCTTTAGACTGACCTTAAGCAGGCTCACGCATTGACGCTCTAATAATCGGTTTGGTAGCATCTTTCTTATTGTTTCGACCCAGCATTGACCTTTGGACATCCAAGCAACGTGCTAGAGAAGGTAGTATGTCAGCCCTTCCCTTCTCGGAACGCCCGAAAGGCAATATTTTGGTACTGTTTGATGGTTAGTTCTCTGCTCAACGATAAACGTAACGAGGTATGCTGATTACCGGCTCATAGTGGATGGCACTCTAACGCCTGCCAGAAGGGTAAGGCTAGACTTGCTGTGGCGTTCCGGTCACGCGTTTCGAGCTGAGCCTTCTGACTCCGTCAATTCCTTTGTCTAACTCACAAATGCTATTGAGTAGGTGGTCTCAGCTGCTATGCTCGAACTTCTTGGCAAATTGAGGAAAAAAGTCGTTATTGGCTTTGTCGGTGGCTCGGATTTGGCGAAACAAGAAGAACAGCTAGGCTTGGGTGGAATAAACGGTAAGACTTGTCTATAACAGATGGTCATTGTTTCTGGCTGAAGTTAGCTTTCACACGTATTGTTTCGTATAATACCTGATTTATTGATAATACTAGTCCTACAGACCTTCGATTACTGCTTTCCGGAGAACGGAGTCACAGCTTATAAGGATGGGAAACTGCTTGCATCCCAGTCGTTCATCAAATGGCTAGGGGAGGATAAGTATCAGAAGCTAGTCAACTTTATGCTGCGATATATATCCGAGCTGGAGCTTCCGATAAAAAGGTAGGGACTGGCACGTGACAGATTATACAACCTCCCCTTTGCTGATCTTGTGCTATATATCGTTGAAGAGGTACATTCATTGAGTTCCGCAAGAGTATGATCAATGTATCACCAGTCGGTCGGAACACAACGTACGTAAGCGTAATCAGGTAGACTGACGAATAAAAAGGCTGAATACCTTGTTCTTTCAAACAAAACAACATCCCCTTCCTGCCGGGTCGGTAATTGTGCGCGACCGATAACCTATAAAGAACCGAAGAACGTGATGCATATGAAACCTTCGACAAGTCTCATCATACCCGAGAAAATTTCGTTCAAGCCTTACGAGATTATTTTCCAGATTTAGGGCTTACCTATTCTATCGGAGGTCAAATTTCATTTGATGTCTTCCCAAATGGTTGGGACAAAACATACTGTCTTCAGCATGTAGAGAAAGAGAACTTCAAGGAGATTCACTTTTTCGGTGATAAAACTTTTAAAGGTGGAAATGACTGGGAAATTTATAATGATTCGAGAACCATTGGACACACTGTAAAGAACCCAGAGGAAACTATGGAGTTGTGTAAGAAGCTTTTCTTACAGGACTAGACTAGGATACCCATCAGATCTGCTAGGAAGTGCTGGGATGGGCGCACATGAGTGAGTGTTCTGCCGACATGCAGGAATTCATGGATGGCGTAATCCTATACGTCTTGTTTAGAAAGCTGCAATCAAAGATCATTAGGACTCTGCCATGGCTTTCGAACTCTTGCCTCATGCTTTGTGCATAGACTGGAAGCTGAGCATACTAGCATCCACATTGCCGAAAAGAACATGCATTGCAAGCAAAGACAGACGGAAAGAGCTAGTAGAAGATTGCAAAGAAGCTAAATCAAAGTCGAAACATCCCTTTAAGCTAGACGTCCTTTTGATCTTGGTACAGCTGTTCTATCTTCCTTTACTGAACCATGCTGAGGATATCCGAGTCACCTTGGTCTAGGATTGTCATGACACTGTGCGAAGGAGAATTATCTCAAAAGTCAGTTCCAGCCCAGCCAGAAAAAAGTGGTACACTGAAAGCAGGGTGTCGGGCTAAGGGGCACTGTTCGACGAGGGCGTCTTTGTGATGCTTGCATGCAATGGTTGAATTTGCCTCCGAGGGCATGGGCCGACAATGTGTACCAAAGCTTGATTCTATCGGGACTCGAGGTAGTCTTGCTGTCGTGTCTACGTGTGTAAACTCCCCAGTGCGCAAGCGCGCCAGGAGTCTCTTCGTACCGCCTGCTCCCGCTTCGAGAGATATGCTTGCTGCTGCTCCACCCGTCGACCATTGCTACATAGCCATCAACCTTCTTGGCAGCACTTCCTGCGTGATGGAGTAACATTGTATCCGTGCTCTTCATGCCATATATGCCTCCCTTGATGGTACCTCGCCTCGCCCAGTTTGAAGCCACGTCGAAATCTTCTTTGCAGCTCATGCAGCTGGATTTCTGCCCCCATAGCCCGAACACACCCTGCGACTGCTTTTTGAACGCAAAACTGAAACTTACCCGACACGGAAAAGCTTGCCTGTTGCTGTGCCGAGAGCGACGTTGTTGCCAGCGTACAGATGAACTGGAGTTTTCGAAAGCATAGCGTAGTATTCGAGCTCTGATCTACGTAGAGGAGGGCAGTTGCCAGAGATGAGGACGAGCTTGGCTGTGAGGTAACGCATGTGTGAGCATCTCCAATCTATGCACTGAATACCCGAACCTATGCGCACCCTTTCCGCTGCGCATGCTCTTGAGGGTCGACTTGTATCCTAGCTGGTACTTGCCGGACTTGATTGTCAAGGCAAGGCGGGAGTTGACTGCAGTATCACAAACGCATCGGTATCAGCATCCTCCACATTGTTTCGTATCCTCCAATCTAATCCAGCTGTTGCGCACCATTGTCCGTGGACTTCTTGACCTTCTTTGGTGGCCTGCAGGTGGTTGAAGCGTCTCGCGTCAGCACAATCCTACTCTGAGACGCAGCATAGCCCTCGCCAGCATCAACACGGCCAACTTACATGATGAAAACGAGATGGGATCACGAGAGTATGCAATCTAGTCCGAAGCCACACCTCGTCCTCGCTGTCCCTCAGTCCTGCACTCTGTCCGCACCTCGAACTTCTCGATCACCGCTGTGCAGGCGACGCCACCAACTTTCTCAGCCTGGCCCGAAATGAGCCTTCCCTGGTGGCGAGCGGGCCAGATTTCCTTCCGAAGTTGGACTCTCTCACGACTGAATAAAGCAATGTCAGAACAGCTGGGGAGGTTTGGGAAAATTCAGCAGGCTCGCTGAATGGCAGGGGCTCCGGAGAAGCCTACGCACTGCAACACTAGACTGCTAAGGAGCACCTCAAGATATAGCGAATTTGGCCGGGTCAACCTTGTTCATCTTCCTCACTGTATACAACAAACACTGCAAACCACTTTCACTAGTCATACAGAATAACTGGAGTTGCCCGATGCTTTCACTGGTGTGCTCAGAAAGCCTGTCCGCTTCATGTCATGCAAAGGGCCTGCTGCAACTAACTAGACCTTGACCTTCTGTGCCGCTGCTTGCTGGGCATCAATTTCAGCCTCATGCGCCTTGTACCACTGAAAATTGCGTGACAGCAATCAGCAGGGGCTCGAAAGAAAGCCAACGCAGGAGGCGTGTCTCGACACTCACAGCTACAGCCTCCTTCATGCCATCCACTAGCGTCGTCTGCGGCTCGTAGCCTAGAATCCGCCTTGCCTTCTCGATATTGTAGTATCTCCTCGCTGTCGAGTAGTATACGCTAGCCACGGGAAGACTCGACTCTTTTCCAGCAAGCCAGCATGCAGCAGACAGCACTCTAGCGTAGATAAGTCCAATCTCCGTCGGGAGATTGATCATACTCTTGTCATGTCCTGCGTATTCGTACCATAGAGCTCGAGCCCATGACCAAAAAGGCACTGGCTCGCCATTGGTGATATAGAACGCTTGACCAGCAACTGTCAAGCAAGCATCCTCTAACTCTTCCGGTGATACGTTTTGTAAGCTGAAGAATTGGTCGAATCTATTCCTTGCTGCTGGTAAAGGCGGGTCAATTTGTCCACCTTCCTCAGTGAGCGCTGCCTCTGATTCTTTCGCGTCAGAAGAAGGTGCTGTAAAGGAAGTTGGGAGTTTTCGACGTGGTAGACTGCCTTTGACTGGCGACAGTCTATCATTGAATACGCTCGCGGGAACGCTAGTACCGAGTTTTTCCAGCGCTAGCATATGAGCGTACACCACATTCCCAACATAAGTCCAGTCAAACATGTTCTGACCACCACCAATGGTGAACTTGGTCTTGCCCGTCTTGTATACCTTGAGGAAACCAGGGATGTTCTGGCGATCACCAGGTCTGTGCGTGACAAGCATGCGTTGCATTAGAAGGGCAGACAGGAACGCGGTTATAAACGTAAGGAGAATGCAGTCAGAGCTCAGTAGTTATACGGGAGTACCTCGTCAGGTCAGCTCACCCAAAGATTCCAGAGGGTCGTATAGCACAGGTCATAAGACCGTTATTGTCGTTGGCTTCCAGGACGATAGCCTCGGCACGTGCCTGTATATATTAGCATCGCAGAATAGAGTGATTCGTCGAGTTTCCAAGGCCGCAAAGTCATTTTATTTCGAAGAATCAAGGTGGAGAGATATAGGATTGCCACATTGCGTCAGCATACCTACGCCCTCAACTAATCGCGTTTGATTTTTACAAGGACTGACCTTCGTATCATTGTATGGATCAATTGGTTTCGGTGCAGGTGTGCATCGTTCGTCAATATTGATAAGGTCGGAACAATCGAATGGAATTCCGGCCGAGGATGTGTAGACCAATTTCCTGATACCAAGCTTCTTACAAACATCAACGATATTCCTCGTTCCTTCAACATTAACCTTTTCGCAGAGCTCTTTTGTACCCCCGATATGTGGACTAGCTGTATGGAAGACGCAAGCGATGCCTTGACCTAATGCGCTCGTGAGGCTCGATTCGTCGGTCAAATCGCATGACTTGAACTCCCATTCGCCCTTTTGAGGATAGTGACGCTGGACGACATCAAGGGAGATGATCTTGCATCTGTTGTATCGTTCACGTAGTGCTAATACGATAGCATGACCCAAGAACCCTTCACCGCCAATAACCGCGTACGTTTCCTGCACACCAGCCATGTTGATGTCGAAGTGGAACGAGGAACGGCTTCCTTGAGCGGAAGGCGCAACTCTGCGGCTTGGAAACCACAGAAGCACGCGCAATCACCTCTTGAAAGAGATGACCTCAACAAAGTAAGTCTCTCGGATCTGGTTGAGCAGAGGTGCGTGCTGTCCGGAAGAGCAGTTGCAGGCCGGCGCGACACAAGTCGATGATCGGGAACACGTGCCCAAGTGCGTTTGTATCGCAAGTGGAAAGCAGTCCATGCCGTAGACAGCCATCTAATTCGATTGGTCTGTGACTGCAGAATGTAGAGTACTTGGCTGTTATTATTATTAGTACGAATCGCTTAAACTCGAAAGCTAAGAAGCTACAGGGTATGGCTAATGTTGTACTGATTTACAGGGTTTGTGGAAGTCTATGTGCGAATACGAATGATGAAATGTAATGTATGATAATTGCGATGAAGAATATCGCGTGAAGCTCGAGATGGAACATAATGATATACTCTATCTTACGTCTAGATCCAAGACGCTTGAGCTGAACATGGGGAAGACTTTCTTTCTCTACTCTCTACTCGTCCAGAACCATTGCATTCTTGGACATTGCACGAATCTTCCTGCCATACTTGTAGAGTAGGAATGGCGCCGGCAGGAAAACGAGAGCTAGACCTCCAAGAAGAGAGGAGGCACCTGGGACTCCGAGTCGGTCATACATCTGAGATGCAAAGAGAGGGAAGCCTGCACCGAATGCAGATCGCACAACCGTATTGATGGCGAGTGCAGATGCCGCAGACGCCAAGTATGAATCACTGTTGTCACACGTGTCAGAAGGTGTAGACACATGAGGAGGAGATCAATGATGAGCTCACATGAGATAGTTGAAGATAGACAAGAACATAAACAGGATCGCGAAGCCCATCAAGGCGACGGCAAGAAGAGGAGAGGCAGGATTGATGGATGGGTAGTATGTCCAGCCGACTGAAGAGTTGAGAACAGTTAGCGTGATCACACGTAGTCTAAGAAAATAAGGTACGCACTCCAGAAGAAAGAGACGGCAAAAGCTGGAGCCGCCACCATAAGAGGCTTCAAGCGCTCTTCGGGCGGTACCATCTTGCCCTTGAGCTCGTGGTGTTTGCGCATGTAGACTTTGTTGAAGTAGAAAGCATACACAAAGACAGCTAGACCTCCTCCAATCGGAAGTCCCAAGAAAGCGAGACCACCCTCTACAGCATTCCAGCCGTGATATTGCTGGAAGACTGCGAATCGAAAAGGATATCAGCACAGTCCGAGAGGCACCTCTATGAACGAACTTACTGATTGGGATAGCCTCGAAAAGTAGGTATACGATACCATAAACAAATGACAGATAGAGGGTCAAGACCATCAACATGGGCTCCTGGAAGAACATGATGAAGGGCTGTATCGAAAGCAGGAGTCAGCAGAGCACTCCCATCAACGAAGCGGTCTGGCTCGCCTTCAGAATCGTATGATTCAAGGTCTCCCGGATAGTCACTTTGTGATCAGGATGTTCCTGTGCAGCATGCCAGCGATCATCGCCTGTCTCCTTGCGAATACGCTTCGCTTCCTTATAGAGGAGGTATGGGACGTATGTTTCAGGAACGATAAGTATAATGATACCTAGACAGACTCCTGCGAAAATAGCTAAAATCCAGAAAATCCACTGCGGGAGACCGAAAGCATCAGAAAAGAGTCCTGTGAATACAGACGACACCAACTCACTCTCCAATCTGTACCAGTCACCTCGAGAGCACCAGAGACAATGGGAGCCACAGCTGGACCGGCGAAAGGCGCTAAACTGAAGATTGCCAATGCGATACCTCGCTTATCGGCATCCCATAGATCGGCTATAACCTGAAGCAAAGGGACAAATTCAGCTTCAGGTGCGCGACAGAGGACAATGTGAAGCTAGCTTACACCGCCAGAGTTTGTCAGGGGCGAAGCAGCAAAGCAACCACCCAAGAATCGGAAAGCGAGTAAAGCGCCAATATTTGGTGACAGAGCGCAGCCAACCTGGAAGCAGGTGTACGGAAAGAAAGCGACGATGAATACGAGTTTGCGGCCGAATCTCTCGGACAGAGGGCTAGACGGTAGCAAATAGATTCATGTTGGAGTCAGTAACTAAAGCAGGGCGCAATTCCTCTACTTTGTTTTGACTCACCCCCACAGAAGCGGACCAACACAGTATCCGGCAACGAAGAGCGCAATAGTCAAAGTACCGACTTCTGATGAGACTCCAAAGTAGGTGATAATGCTAGGTATGAGTTGCGATGGTCCAGAAGATGCGAAGGTTGCGTTAAGCACGAATAATCCCATGAGACCCGTAATAAACCATCGGTAGCTGGTGCTCCAGGTATGCGGATTGAGGTGCTGCCGACCGTCGAGCGAGACAAGGAACTTCTCATTGAATTCTTTCTCCCGCTGTGTGGTTGACTTCCTCGTTGGCCGCCGCCCTTCTCCACTGTTTTCGACAATAGCGATATTGCTGTCCTGATGACGGCCCCTTTCCAGATCTTTCTCTCTATTGCTTTCACCTTTCAGAGCTTTTTCCTTCAATGCAGGTTCTCCTACGACAGGCTGAGTGTCACGGTCAACTGTCTCGTCGCCATCGGCACCGAGAGTGCGTGAGCTACTTTCGCTTGGTCGCCTAGACGGTTGCGTGATGGCAGCTGCGTTGGCGGCGGCTTCATCCTCATTCGGAGCTTCGGCTATAGCGTTCGCACCTTTTCCCGATATCCGTGAGAAGGTCCGCCGAGGAAAGCTGCCATTTGAGTCATTGTTTCCTGAAGAAGCTGATGGTGACCGCCTCTCCTTGTTAGAGGTGGGCCACTCGTGGCGCTGGAGAACGGGCGAGATAGGTGATGGGGTGATGAAGAGAGCAGGAGGGGAAGATGGGGTGTATGTCTCAGGTTCACTCGCTAGACCAGTAGGGCTAGTTGATGCAGCATTGTTGACTCGACTTTGACTGCGCGTACGTGCACGTTGAGCAGCTATGAACTCAGCCGAATGCGATCTTGCTAGACCCTCGAATGGCATCTTGGGAGAGCTGTTCAGACAGGAAAGTCCAGAGTTGCCGCAACACCAAGCTTGGAGGGTTTGGAAAAGAAGAGAGACACGGCTGGATAAGAGTACCTTGCTATTCGCTGTTGGGTTGTAAACTCGCTTTGAGGATGAGTTGCTGCCCTGCGCAATTTACGAGTAGCAATGGGCCGCAGCTCAATTACAAAGCTGATTTGTCGCTCTTGATGATGTAGTTAGGGCTGCAATTTTCACGAAGCGAAGCACATGCGTGAAGACTCGTCCCAAATTGCAGCGTTAAACCCGCGTGTCGCCTTTTCCTGTCTAAAAATTGATGTGCGCGATAAAGCTGAATTTTCTATATTTCAATGACGGTGTTCTGACAAATCCTTTCCAATAGGGTAGGTGGCAAAATCGGCGGAGTATAGGCAGCCACGGAGATCCGAATACCGAGAAACAGCCACTTTCGGTGGTTGACACCTTGGACTGGCCTTCGTTGCTGTGGTGGATCGCCGAGCTAGACGCGCGAAGGCAAACGTGTTGTGGTGATTTGATCACTCACATTAACTGTGAGCCGTCTCTCTTGCTGTTGTCTTGAAGCAAGCTCGGCGACTCACG